>JAHRHZ010000056.1:4900184-4910933 GCA_024137785.1 Ginglymostoma cirratum | reverse complement strand
TTGACCTGCTGTGTTCATCCAGCCCCACGCTTGTTATCTCAATTTCTTTCTTGAATCTGTTGATTGATTCTGCCTCCGTTACACTCTGGCAGGGAGTTCCGCAGATTCACAACCCTCCGAAAGAAGTAGTTTCTCCTCATCTCAGTTTTGAACCCACTTCCTCTCACTCTATATCTATAACGTCTTGTTTGAGATGGTCCCACAAGGGGGATCACACATTCAAAGTCCACCTTATCAATCCCCTTCAGCCTTCTATGTACCTCGGTCAGATCCCCCTTCCATACTATTGAACTCCATCAATCCCAAGCTATTCAACCACTCCTCATGTGACAGGCCTTTCATCAATCTAGTGAACTACCTCCAGCACCACCATATCATTCCTCAAGTAAGGGAGACCAAAACTGAACATAATACTCCAGGTGTGGTTTCACCAACACCTTATATAATTATAGCAAAATTTCTTAACTTTTATAATCCAGTCATTTTGCATTAAATGTCAGGATTCCATTTGGCTTTCTTATTGTAAGTTGCACCTGCAAACACACTTCCTACGATTCATGCGCAAAGACACAAAGACAGCCAGATCCCTCTGAACTGATACACTTTGAATCTGCTTACTGTTTAAATAACAATTTGCCCTTTTATTTTTCTGGCCTAAATGGACATCTTTCCTTTCATAGTTCATCTTTGTTCTTCTGATTTTGTTTTTAGTGACCCTTTGCTGACATTTAAAGCTCTCCCAGTCCTCCAGAATGCCACTAGATTTTGCAGTATGGAATGCCCTAGTTTTTGCATTTATGGTATCCTTGTCAAGCCACGGACAGCTTTTCACCTTTTCATGATTCCTCTTTGAAATAACTCCACAGAGGCCAGTATCCTGCCACCAAGTCACCCTTTGTTTACATGACACTAATCCAGCTCCCTGTGAGCCAGCTCTACATGTGTGTGGATGTCTGACACTCCTGTTTATATCCATCAGCCAGGACTCCCTGATTGGTCCAGATTAACAGCCCTAATCAGGGAAGTCATATTCTATGTGGTCAGCCTGGCTGATCTCATTACAATCAATACACTCCTCCTCTCAGGAATACACTTTATTTGAGAGGTATTTTGTGTCGGCCTAAGCTTGACACCATCCAGGACAAAGCAGCATGCTTGACTGGCACCACACGCACAAACATTCTCTCCCTGCACCACTGAAGCTCAGTAGTAGCAGTGTGTACTATCTACCAGATGCACTGCAGAAATTTACCAAGGCTCCTTATAAAGCACCTTCAAACCCAAGGTACTACCATCTAGAAGGAGGGGACAGTGTTACACGAGAACACTGCCAACTGCAAGTTCCCCACCAAGGTACTCGCCATCCTAACTTGGAAATATATTGCCATTCCTTCATTGTTGCTGAACAAAATCCTGGAATTCCCTCCCGAAGGGCATTGTGGGTCTACCTACAGCACATGGACTGCAACGGTTCAAGAATGCAGCTCACCACCACCTTCTCAGGGGCAACTAGGGACAGGCAATAGATACTGGCCCAGCTAGAAATACCTCTCTCCCCTGAAAGAACATGAAAAAAATATCAGCTGGAAAATTAGCTGGTTGAAGAGACTAGGATTCAAATTGATCTTTTTCATCTAGATAACTTTCTATGAATGTAATCTACACTTATTAGGCAAATTGGACAAATACTACATGATTTTGAAGTGGACATTAAGTTAGTTTGAAGGCTTTTATAATTTTCTGGAAATTTGAGTGACACGACCTGACATCATTCACTGTTTAGCCTCTTTCATACTTAATTTTTACTTCAAAAAGGGAGAGAAAGTGGTTTTGGCTGCATTGGTATAGGTAGATGTCAGGAATAAATATTTTTACCTAATGGTCTCTGGATTTCATTTGCTTGAGACAACACCCCAGAGGATACAATCACACCTGCAGCTCTGGTTTGAAATACAGAAATATCCATTTCATAGCACTGAATAACAAACTATGGACCAAGAGTAGATCTCCTTCGAAATAGTTAAGCAGAAATTGTGCCACCTCCCTGTATCCAGACAACCCCACTGGGCCTTAAAGCCATGAATCTGCTCAGGTTGGAAGAAGTTAAGAATTCTTTCACATTTAATCCCACTTTGTCAGATCACTTCTAATCTATCATAGCCCTCCGAGAGGGAATTGTGGAATTTTGAGAACCTGACAGGATAATCTGTTCAAGATGTTTTAGCTTCCTCAGGTCAGGAGGATGTTGTCATAGCAAAACAGGAGACCACTTGCCTCATACATCTGTGATCTTTTAGGCTGCCATTTAAGATTTCCAGTCACAGGTTTCATTCTGGTCAATGAAGCTATTGGTAGCTATAAACTGACAGGAATCTTTCATTTTCACTGTTTATAACAGACTATGTAGCCATTAGTTAAGCAAAATGGCACAATGCAGCATTGGTTGAGTCAATGATGTGACATTTCATTTCAGTTCATATCATGTAGGAGATCATAATGAACACCACCTCTACTGACATCTGTCCCCATAGTTCAATCTCAGATTCAGAACATGTTCAGTGAGATTCTTTTTGCTCAATATCACTAGTTGTGCATGAAGCTGCTAAATCGCACAAATTAAAACATTAATTGTGACGTCTTTTGCAGCGTAGTGGATTAGGAAGCCCGGCGTTTAAATCCCATCTGCTCCAGAGGTGTGTCATAACACATCTGAAAGAACTGATTAAAAATATCTAAGAAACTAATTGTGGGGCTTTCTTAAACTGCTTCTAACTTCTAATTGTACTTAGCCTATGCTGCCAAGCTATTTAACAATCAGAGAGAGAATGGTCCCATTGACTGGTCTAGTCATTAAGACTTATATTATTACTGTTATAATTACAGTAACCATCTTCATTAAGAATTTTTTTTTCAGTATTCGATAACAGCTGACCTGTTCACCTGTTGAAGGAGCAGCCCTCTGAAAGCTTGTGATTTCAAATAAACCTGTTGGACTATAACCTGGTGTCATGTGACTTCTGACCTTTTCCACCCCAGTCCAACACCAGCATGTCCACATCATGGCTACCATCTTGACAAAGGAAGATTTCAGTTTTAATCACCAGTCTTGGCTGAGGTCACTAAGGTGGCCGGAGGAGCGCTATAATTGAGTCAAATTTCTCTGTAGCAAGGATTCCCGTTTTAGATCAGCCATCTTCAAAATGCATAAAGTTAGGACATGGAAATGGGATTAATTAGATGAGTCTTCCATGTGGTACAGGCACAATGGGTCAACTAGTCTCCTGTGCTGTAAGATTCTTGTTAGGGTCTTGAGAGATTGAATTGAGTTGAGCTGTGATTCTGCTAATGGTTAAAATATTCTGTTTCCACCTATTATCAAGGCATGTACATGAACGATAAACCTGGGTGGTAATTGTTTAGACCAAATGAATAATTTGCACAGTGATATCTGTTGAACCAATCTAAGCTTTATAATTTAAATGCTATTTTGAGGATTGTTTAAACAAGGAAATAGCACTGTCAAATAGAAAATGGGCTAATTCCTGACTCATGCAATGGTCATGATTTTATATGTGGCGGATTCTTAGAAAATAGTGACCCCCGCCTGGGGACACTTTGCAAAGAGTTATCCACACCCTGAACCCACCTACAAATTACAACATATTCTCAGGGCCCAGTTATTATTGTGAAACATGCATGGTGTTTGATCTTTTACTGGGGCTACCTTATATTAGCTTCAAAAAGGCAATAGCAGCTGCTCAAGAATAAGCAGTGTTAACATTGCTGAGGAAAGCATGTTGTCAAAGCCTTTTATCTTGCACTCATCAGGACCATTCACAAGAATACCAATATATATACAAGAATAAATGCATCATTTTTTTCAGAAATACTCAAGTTCTATATTACCAAACATCTATCATGTTCACACTATAAGGAACATTCCTGTAAGTGCAAAGGTGAAAAAAAGTGCACATATATATATATGTATGTATGGATATATTCAGCCGACAGAGAAAAGTACAGAAATCAGAGGTCAGATAACCCAAATCCTGATATATCAAAGATCCTGTGGAATTGCATTGTGGCTTCTATAATATTCTTAGATGTTACTTTCAAAATCCAGGAGCGAGGGAAAGACGTGAGCTTTGTCTAGTTAGGCAGCTTGCATGGGTACTGGACTAGAAACTACGATACTCAACTAATCAGATGGGCTAATCATGATTTTTTGCTTCCTACTGTATGATGTTATTGTCATACAGCGATATAGTGTGAGGTTACTTATTGAGTAGCAGTTAGCCTATTCAATACCATACTATTATTAAATATCAGGAGTTGAAAGTGCACCACAGCTCTCCACATGCACAAACTATAATTTGCAGCTCTAAAATTACACCAGTAAATTCCAACACTACAAGTTTAATTTAAAAAATGTCGGTCAATATTAGTGAGAAGTGCTAGAAAGAGGAATTCTAGTTGACTTTATTTTGTCCCCATTTCTGGGAAGTGGAAACAATTGTAGTTTCCTTTCAAGGAACAGGTGCAAACAGGACTGAGAGCAGAACTTTGCTAGTCTATGTTGTTAAGCATCACATCAGACATGGTAAACAGTATTAAGAATGCTGTTTGAATTCATTTTGTGCCTCAGGAAGTAATGAGTAATGATGTGATTGACAATTTTCCTGGTAGAAATACATAATTCACATACAATATGGGAGCAAATACGATGGCTAGTTCCTTTTAAATGTTGCACCTTCCAATCAGCAGACTATGAAATGATTTCTTTATTCATGCAACCACACAATTAAAGTAGAAACACAAACAGATCTTTGGAACAACGGACTACGACCTCCTCCACCAGCGGCCTGCAGAACTGGCCAGATCAGTTCCCCAGCTTCATACTCATATTATTCTTCAAATTGCACACTCTCCATCTTTATTTGTTGTAGGCCATATGTATCCTATTCAGTCATCAAAAATGGGGAGTGTCAGCAGTAGCCTATTTTGTTTTTGTTTGCAATTGATTTCCACAGCCACGCAAGTTGTAGACCCATAAATTGATCTTTATTTCAAAGCCATATAGCTGCATATCATATATCAGATAGACAACTGTTGAGTGGGGAGGAATAAATCCATCATATGGCGTCTGGAGTTTATAAGCCCTTGTTTTTAAAAACCTTGAGGTTTATTTGGGTTCAGTTCAACAAGAGGGTTATACCTTGCTAAATCCCTGCAGAATGATATTTCTCTTCAATGTACTTTAGTAATGTTTATGAATGATACACATTCTGAGTGCTCTGTGAAACCAAATTGTTTGAACCAGAAACAATTTGCCCAGAACTGTAAGTCTCATTTTGCTTTCATTTGGCACAATTATAGGTCTGTTTCTATTGGCTTTGTGAAACTCAAAGAAGTCTCAGTATTTTACGAAAGCTTTGAATTTAATTGCATCTGATCCAGGTAAGCTTAGGCTGGAGACATTACAGCATAAATAAATGATTGTACTTTGCTTAGCTAAGACTACGTTCAAACAGTAAGCGATTAACATAAAATGAAACATTTTATTATGTCCCATTACAATTTTCTATGATGGGCATAGTGTTTTAAAACACTAACCCTTTATCACTGGGTTTAAAGCAAGTAAAGGACAAACTGGGGAATTAAGGATTATTTTTTGTTGCGTAGTGCTAGTGTAAGAAACGGCATGGATTTCCTATTAGTTACTTGTCAATATGTTTACGCATCCATATCAGAACTCCCCAACGGCAGGGTCTCAATTTCTGTACCTGCTGATGGAAGCATGAAGGCTCTGTCTTCTCAATCTCATTCCTCACCTGAGGAATGGTGACCATCAGGTTAATCTCACCGTCAGTTGTCACATTCTGATGAGTGAGAAGCCTATGGTCCTTTGGAACTATGGTGACGTTCATTGTAAATTAGTACCCATTTGATGGTTTTCTCAGACAATACAAAGGTATGCAAGAGGGAAATGGCCATGACCCCTGTATTAAGTTCCCCAGTTTCTGGTTCTTCTGAGATATTTCAATCTACGCTGAACCTACAGTTACAGAGCACTGTGCACTGGGTCAACTTTGACCACTAGTAACTATTTCTAAGATCTCTCCCATATCACACATTTCACAGATTGATCACTTGGGGCAAATTTGGTACAAACTTTATACACCAGATCTTTGGGTTTTTTTTGCTAATTGAGAAGCTCCTGATTTTTTACAGCAATCGTTATGTGGGAATTTACCATGTGGGAATCTGCAGATATGGATATGTGTCCTGTAGGAATACAGAAGGTCCAATGCACCACCACAGTTCACTGTCAAGTTCAAGAGAGATTTTTGTAATTATATATAATTTAGCCAGACTTGTGTTTAAGATTACATTGCATCCTCTGGTTCTAACCTCTCAGTACACTTTAGTATCTCTTTCTGATTTCCACATGCTCCTGCTGCCTATTCAATAGATTTTTGAATGGCATTTTAATCCCTGAACATTCATCATTTTTCTGTGTACCTGTTACTTCAACTTGCACTGTGTGCTCGAAGTAACAAATGTGCTAATGCATTAGGAAGTAATTCCCTGCCATTTTATCAAAGGCATTAATAACTTATTTTAACAGGAGACGAGAAGAATGTTATACAATTGCTTCTTTTGAATATTGCAATGTGGATTTGGTTCTTCTATTCTGCCTTCTATTTTCTTTATTAAGATATGATTCTCTGTGATCCATTACTACGCCACGTTCTAGTAAGTTTGAATTGACAGTTTAGCTGATCCACAATATGTTGCACAAATTAGAGAATGCTACATGATGAAGGAAATGCAAGTGCCCAAATTGCTTCAGCGCAGACTGGTGGTAAAACAAATTACTGGAGTGGACTGGAGGGAACTTAATTCTATATCCAACCTGCACTGTTGGCCTGAAGAGCTGTGGGAAAATTACGCCTTAGAATCACACTTTTTAAAAGAATTAAATTGTGTTGTCAAATCTTGTACTTTAACACTTAAGCGAAAGTTTAAATATTACAATTTAGAACGAAAATAAATCTCTGTAACAAAAACTGAAAGAACTGTGGATGCTGTAAATCAGGAAAAAAATAAAGTTGCTGGAAAAGCTCAGCAGGTCTGGCAGCATCTGTGAAGGAAAAAAGGAGTTAACATTTTGGGTCCAGTGATCCTTCCTCAGAGCAGTGTTAAATCTCTTTAACCTTGGCTCGCATATTTATCTTTACCTCATGAAGTCATACCAGTTTGATTAGAAGTAGTTCAAATAGATGAAGTGTCTGAATCTTAATTAGGCATATAAGGTGTGTTTAATCGATCTGTCCCGATGTGTTATGACGTATGTCTGGAGTTGATGGGATAGGAACATCGGTCTTCGAGTTCCGAGGTAGGGATACTATCACTGCATTAGGGATGGAGAAGATTAAGAGCTAACATCAGGTGTTTGGGGCCAATTAAAAATCAAGTGCCTGCCCTGGTAACTAATCAATTGGCTTAAATGAATTGTAAAGGGGAGGACTAATTACACGTCTAGTGTATAAAAAATGGGCATTGCTTGTTACTGGTTCACTGGCTGCCTGGGTATTTGCACATGGTGTCTTTACTGGGTCACTGCACATATAACACACACAACATGGGTGTTGTGGGGTAAAATAAGTACCAGTGCTGTGAAGTGTTGCTTGTTAATGTTTCATTAGCCACATGGACATAGTCTTGGTGGTGGAAAGTATGGAATAAAGTTTTAGCGCAAGTGTCTTTTTACTGTGTTTTGTTCACACACAGCCATGGCTGATGTGGGGAAAATATAAACACTGCTGCTGAGACCCCTTTGGGTGCAAAAGGAAAAAGAAGAAAAAAATAAAAAAGGAGGGGAGCTGTTCCTCACCTTTGATGGTCCGCATTGCCCTTTATGGGCTTTGCACATAACTGGATTAATTCGAAAACACGGGTGATTTACTGGAGATGGTTAATAGATGTAAAAATTCCATGAGAGATTTAATGATAGAAAAAAAGTGTTCAGCTGTATTTAAGAGTTTTGTATGAGAAGAAAAAGAAAGAAAAGAGGGGTTCTTGTGGTGCAGTGGTAGTGTCCCTACTTCTGAACCAGGAGGCCTGAGTTCCAGTCCCATTTGCTTCGGAGGTGTGCGATTACACCTCTGAACAGGTTGTTTAGGAAACTATCACTCAGAAAGGAGGAGGGCTCAGTTCAGTGTTAGTGTTCATGCCTCTGGACTGGGAGGCTTTGATTCAATTCCCACCTACTCCAAAAATATGTAGAAACATCTCTGATCAAGTTAATGTAGAAAGGAGGTTAAAAATATAGTTTTTGCAGCAAAATGAAAACACATCCAACAGAGGGACTACTTCTACTTAGAATCTGAGAAGTTTAAGAAGGTTAATAAACAAATCCAAAGAGTTTGAGAAGTCTAGAAGACAAACCCAGTTTTGGGTTTTGTGCCATTGTCCTTATCTGAAACAGGAAAGGTTAAGCTGGGTTAACTACTGCATCATTTACAAAGTAATATTTTATTCGTGGCAAAACTTTTCATCTTGCTCCAATTTTGTTGTCCTCTTTATCACACTCAAAATCCTTATAGTGCTTAATGACATCAGTGATGTCAAAAAGTGGAACCGTGGTCCATTTCCCAGCACTGATATCCCTCATTCTGTCAAGTACAAGAGCTTTCATTCAAAATGAAATATATCACGCTTCCAATAGGCTCCGATGGAACACAGAGAACCATTCAGCAAGTTGTATCAGGACAAGCCAGAAAGACTTTTTATACCACAAGTTTCCAGCATGCATGACAAAGCATTGCTTCTGATTGAAGAGCATGAATTGTGAGCACAGGGGATTGACAGTGTCTGAACTGCATAGCAACACAGAAGGTAGCACAGAGGAGAAGGCTGTGGCTGAAGGGCATAAAACCCATGGTGCGTCCTCCCCAGCAGACTACTTGGAAGAACTGTATCTGTAAAGTGTTAGAACATTGCCAGATAAGGTGGGTGAGCCCTTCAGCGAACATCAAGCTTGAATTGCTGAGGTTGGTAGACTTATGTGACAATTACATTCTCTCCCTTCAGCCAGTGACTGTTTCCAATGTCAGGGACTTTGTTATATTACATGCCATTATGACAGTGTAACATCTTGTGATAAACAGTGCTGGAGTAAAGTAGACTCAGGTAAGTGAACATTAACAGGCTTTGTTGAACATAGTTATATATGAGAGATGGTAAGAGGATAACTCTAAAAAACGACAGACTCTAGAGCCAGTTACGTGATGAGACTTCACTCTGGCACAGCTACTTATGTACATACTCAGAGGAAATGAATTGAATTAGCTTTATTGCCACATGTGCACATTGAAATGTTTGCAAGTCACCACTTACAGCACCATCTTAGGTACAGAGATAGCTAGGTACAGATTTTTGAGAGCAAATTCTTTGGGAAAGAAGTTAGAAAGTTAAAGAATTAAGAAGCATTAAAGACCCTCACAATTATAACATCATAGTAACAAATCCAAAAAATAAAGGAATAGGAGTTCAGAAATAACAGTCCTTCCAAGATAGCATAATTTTAAAAGAAAGAAACGTAAATAAAAGAGAAATGAGTTCATTTCACTCCGGGCTCAAAAGTTAATTTCTTACCTTTTTTTTGTTTTATCATACTCCTTGAAAACCTTTGGAAATTGTTATTACTTTAGAATCATAGAATCATAGAGATATACAGCACGGAAAGAGACCCTTCCGTCCAACTAGTCCATGCTGACCAGATATCCTATATGAATCTAATCCCATTTGTCAGCATTTGGCCCATATCCCTATATAAGGGTTTAGCGGGAGATGGGGCAAATGCCTTTTAAATGTTGTAACCATACCAGCCTCCATCACTTCCTCTGGAAGCTCATTCCATATATGCACCAACCTCTGCCTGAAAAAGTTGACCCTTAGGTCCCTTTTATATCTTTCCCCTCTCACCTCAAACCACTTTACAAATATATGTTGTTGTTGTTAATTATTAAGCAGCCTGCTTAATATGCTAAGTAATGGAATTCTGCTTAAACTCAATTCCATGACCTTATTAGGTGACATCTTTGGTGACTTTGGTTTCTTTGAATGGTTCTCAGCGGCTTTACATATAATTTTCTGTGCCTTGCGATGTAAGATTATGATGTTGCGTCTGAAAGCACCATCCTTAAAATAAATGACAAAGATAATGACTGATTATGGTGCCACTTGATGCAGAGAATATGTTTATTAAATAGATATTTTCCAGTTTTATACTTTGCAATAAAAACATTTACTGAACTTATGACACTTCACAATTTCTCAGCCCAGTCCTTATTGTCATTATAATTTTGCTAAATTAACCTGTCTTTTTTGTTTCAGATGTATGGGTAGTCCCCGAGTTGTAAATGGGTTGCATTCTGGGGTCACAAGTTGATTTGTACACGAGTCAATGCACAATGCAGGACAATGCAAAGTAGTTGTCCATATTAGCACACCTCCTATGGGATCTCTCCATAAGCACAAGCATTCGTAAGTCAGATGTTCATAAACCAGAGACCCCCATAATTGCTCTGTGTTGGGGGTTGGTTAGCTCAGTTGGCTGGACAGTTTGTTTGTGACGCAGACTGATACCAACAGGGTAGGTTCAATTCCAGCACTGGCTGAGGTTAAAATGAACGACAGGCATCTGGATGGGTACATGAATAGGAAGGGTTTAGAGAGACATGG
>JAHRHZ010000056.1:4879930-4900174 GCA_024137785.1 Ginglymostoma cirratum | reverse complement strand
AGATAGTAGGGAAAAAATAATTTTTAAAAATGCTGCCTTCAACAGTGTGCATGGGGTGTGGTAACCCTTAGGTTAAACTTTCCTCTGGAATGAAAGGCTAGGTCTACGGCAACTTTACTTTGTGAATTGTTCTGTAAAACAAAAAAAAGCTTTTTCACAGTTCAACAAACAGTTGGCTGACTTTTTTGGATGAACTTGCTTATTGTGAAAAATAAAATATTAGAGTGCATAGCAGTGGTATTTTTAATTTAACCAAGGACTACTGATATTTCTTTGATTCCTGTAAACACCACATACATTATTGGTTGTAAGTGCATATTCTGAGAAGGAACCAAATAGTTCAACATAGAGTCAAGCCAGTTGGCAGAGATGACATAAAAATAGGAGCTGCTGAAACTGACACCATGCCACACCCTTAGCAGAGGCAAATAAATGCTTAGTATGAAGATTGCTAAGAAAGGGTTCAAATTCCAATTAATAGGTGAGGTTTTGTGATAGTTACAGCTTTGTGGATAGTCTGTTTCCAAAACTGTGCATTACTCATTGATTTGGCTTTCCTTGACTAAATAACAGAATAACTCTATTTATTTTGTCCTCTGTCATGTTTGGCAGTCAGGGTCAGAATGTGCTTCCCAGTTTTAATCATCCTTCAACAGCTTGGCTCAGAATGACTGGCCATAATTGGTGCAATGATTCAAACCTTCTCAGAAAGTATAGGTTCAGTCATTGAATGGCTCCAGAATGTGTTCTGTGTTAGTTCAAGAAACATGGTGAGCTTGTAATCTTGCCTAACTTTCAGGAGGAAGAACAGAATGAAAGGCCAGACCAGACAATTCTTTGTCAAGGAGAAAATAAAAGAGAGGAGACCATCTTGAACCGTCTTCCATCCAACCCTAGAAATACAAAAACAGAGAGCATTCAGGGAAGGGTGGCTACCTATGTTACTTATCTCTGAGAAGATTTACAAGGATCTTGGTGGGAATGGAGGGTTTGAGTTATAGGGAGAGGCTGAATATGCTGGGGCTATTTTCTTGGTGTGTCAGAGGCTGAGGGGTGACATTATAGAGGTTTATAAAACCATGAGGGGCATGGATACAGTGAATAGTCCAGGCTTTATTTTCCTGGAGTAGCGGAGTCCAAAACTAGACGGCATAGGTTTAAAATGAGAGGGCAAACATATAAAAGGGACCTGAGGGGTAACTTTTGCACTCGGAGGGTGGTGCGTGTGTGCCAGATGAAGTGTTGGAGGTTGTTAGAATTACAACATTTAAAAGGCATCTGGATGGGTACATGAATAGGAAGGGTTTAGAGAGACATGGGTCAAATGCTGGCAAATGGGACAAGGTCAGATTGGGATGTCCGGTCGGCATGGACAAGTTGGATTGAAGGGTCTGATTCCGTGTTGTATAACTCTATGACTCTAAGAGCATAGAGTACTGAAATACTGAAAGAGGAAAAAATAAATCTAAACTAAGTAAGATAGTAGGGAAAAAATAATTTTTAAAAATGCTGCCTTCAACAGTGGAACAGAATAGCCTTCAACAAAACACAAGAAAAACACTGACTATAGTCAGATTTGGCTACGCAAATTATAGCATTGAATGGTCATTTATACAGCATACATGAGATGGGCTTCTCGCCTACAAAATGTTTGTGCAAAAGCCAAGTACAATTTGAGTATTTAAAACTCAATTGCTACTATTTTTATTTCATGACAAATGTAATTGCTTCAGTGATTTGAAATCACTGGAAGCTTTTGTTACATTCTATCACAGCTTCTGATTAAAGAGATATTTCTGTTGGTTAATCTTCAGCTGTAACTTGACAGTGGCAGAAATGTTTTTGTGGAAGAAAGCTGTGTTTGTATTTCATAAAACTTGATACTTCACAGTTTCATTTTCAAATTACCGAAGGAGAAAATTAAATTGTAAGACCATTTTAAAGTTGGCTTTTTAGAAATGTCTGAATTATATTTTTGTCATTTAAATGTATGACTTTTATTTAATCGTTGCTCAAACCATTTTATATTAATTCCTGCTGATTGTTACATCATCAGGTATGTGACCTTCCTAATAGCTCTGTGGTTGTACCTACCCCACATGGACAGCTGCAGTTCAAAAAGTGCCCAACATACCTTCTCAAGGGCAATTAGGAATTGCTAACAAATGTTGGCCTACTCTGTGGTGCTCAGACCCTGTGAAGGAATATATTTTTTAAATATGTCTCAACTTAGGATGATTAGATTTCTAACACTTCTGAACAGGTCACACCATAGGAATTTGCCCGGATCCAGATCATGTTATAGACTTCCAAATGATATGTTGACTTCATGCCTTGGGAGATTAAAAATGGACACTTTTTAGTAATTCCAAAGTAGGTAGCTTGGAATATGGAGTCCAATGTCCAATTATGTCCTTTGAACCAGCGCATGTCATTGATCTCCGCACCCCCCCCCCCAGACGATATGTATTGGGAGCTCCTGAAAAGGGATGTTTACACGTATTTTCATGCAAGTGTTGGATGACACAAAACCACACAGTTATTGGACTATCAAGTTTCTCAATTTCACATATTGCTACTTATAAATTACTTCTGATTTGTAGATTTAACTTATTTTTTATTTTGCTTTCTGTTCCATTTAGAAAAGATTGACATAACAACAGATGGTACTCTGTTAATAAAAATGGAAAGTGCTGAAGAAACTCTGCAGGTCTGCCAGTACCTGTAGAGAGAGACACAGTTAACATTTCAAGTCCAATATGACTCTTCTCGTACTCTATGTTGTTGAGTTCTCATTTCCACGCTGGTGCAATACAAGATTAAGGCATTTTGTGAAGTTCATGTCCTCTGCAAAGTTTCATATCAGGGAATCACACTCAAATATTAATTAAATAGCTCCAATCATTGTGTCTTTTATTATTTTGAAACAGGTGGTATAAATTTAATTATTTGCGATGCTTAAATGCTAAGTCACCCTCACTTCTGAGTAATCTCATTTTCTAAAAAAAAGCGTTAATAGTTTGTTGCCGGACTGACATGGTCAGAAATATCTGAAACACACTTTGATCAACTGGTTTATTTCTGGTACATGCCTCCTTAAGTAGAAGCGTTAATTGATCATCCTAGATTATGGTGGTTATCAAGTCTATAAGATCAATATTCTGTTAATTGGAAGCATGGAAAATAACAAATGATCAGATAATGAAAAAGGGGAAATAAAAGCAACCCAAATTGTAATATCTGAACTATTAGGTATCTGAATTCTAATTGTGTCTTCTTGTTTTGACAACATCTCAGCACTTGTTTAAATTATAGGTTTAAATTATTTACATAGAGACTTCATTTGCCCACCCACAACACCTTCCCTCATCCAGCTCCACATCAAAAAATAGTCGCGGATAAACCGGAACCCATCATATCCTGATGAAAGGACATTTTAATATACCTTGCAATTTAATCTCTGTGTAGGAAAAGGACACAACTTCCTTCTCTCCCTGATGTACCCCATGCCCAAAGTGAATAGATAATGTGCCCCACAGGCTCAGACATTCCTCAGATTGTAAGCCACAATCTTTGGGTGAACTGATGGAAGTTTTGGGAATTAAAAAAAAACTACATTATCACAAAACCATGACCTTAACTCCATCATAAATGATGAACATTCAAATGGTGAAAGCAGAGATATTGGCCTGGATATTAACTGAGTGAGTTCCAAGGGTGGAATAGGTGAAGTCCTGAATGGAAAGACTAACAGTCCATGTTTCCCTCAATGCTGTAGAGTTTCTGTCTCGTGTCTATAAAAGGTTTCCTACTTGGCAGTCTCGCTGATTGATAGGCTTGGTGTCTAATGAGGCAGTGTGGACTTCAGTGTGGGTCACAGGTAGGTAACCCTGGGAGTAGAGTGGTCCAATCACTGATATGGATTGGGAGGCTGATATGTGAGGGGAATGTGGGTTCTGATCCTCACCTCAGCAATTCTTGTACATTGAGGGTGGTGACATCCAATGAGATAGTCCTTTAGAGTTGTGGTTAGGGGAAGTACTCCCATTCTCCCTGGTCCACGAACAGTGTTGTAATTAGAAATACCTTCTCAGTAGAGATGTCCCCGCTGCCCTTTAGCCACCAGTTTCGCGAGGCCTGGAGAATGCATGTGCTAAACCCGCAGAGCAGTTTAAATTCTAGGTATCAACACCAATAAAATATCTAAATTGTGAATCACCTCCAGGGAATGAGTCCACTGCACACACTTGTTCCGAATTCACTGATCCCAGAAGCGCACAGACTGGGAGTCAGATTTCAAAATTTTAGCATCTGACTTAACCACAACCCATCTGTTTAACACCCCATTGCTACTTAGTCAGGCTAGATGTTAATTTACAGATGAAATTGTTCAAAGTATATATTTCCTCCTGGTGCCTACAGTAAATTAATTTGATTAATCTAACTAATTTGATAAATTATACCAATAAAATTTAAGCTAAACATTTTTTCTTTACCTAACGACAATATCAATGTCATTTCCAAATTCAAACACTTAATTCAAACACTTTCCGCTTGGGGACCCTACAGCCCTCCAGACTCAATATATTGAGTTCAATAATTTTAGGGCCTAAGCTCTCCCACGTCCCAGCCCCCTACCCCACACACCAGGCCTTGTTACCACATAGCCTGCCATTACACACCCACTGTTGTTAGTCACTAACAGTCCCAATTAACAACTATTCACCCTCCCAGCCTGATCGTTAGTAACTCCTATGTCTGTCCAACTGTCTTTCTCTCTCTTCGGGCTCTATCCTATCGTTTACTCTCTACACCACCCACTTCCCTATTTTCTGCATATAAACTGACGTTTTCCCAGCCACTATCAGTTCTGAGGATGGGTCACCCAGACCCGAAACATTAACTCTGCTTTCTCCTTCAGAGACGCTGCCAGACCTGCTGAGCTTTTCCAGCAACTTTGTTTTTGTTCCTGATTTACAGCATCCGAAGTTCTTTTGGTTTTTATTCAAACACTTAATGTCTGGCCTAAGAACTGGGAATGAACCATATTAGCTGGACAAAGCTCCACTCTCAGCATAGTTAGACTGTTGCAAGGGCATATTGTGTGGATCATCCTGTCAATTACATAAATCATTATTAGCTCATTTTATTGTTTATTGTACAAACACTGTAGCTGACAATTGTGAGCATTTTGATAAGGAACTAAGATTTCATCGTATATGATAAAGCAATAACCACTTGCTGTTGACCTCATAAAAACTGTGCACAAAAAATTAGAGACCTCTGTATCTTAGATTTCCCCTGTCCTGATTTAAATTTGAAATTGTTGGCAAGCCAAGGCCATCCAATAAATATAATGCCATTGTAAACATTGAAACATTCTCACAAATAGGAAAATGGGAAATAAAATAGGCTAATTGTCCTTCACATTTAATTAAAATAACAAATGAACAACATAAATGAATGAAATATAATCATGGAATTAATATAGAAGCTGAAATATCAATAAATTGTTTAAAAGGCTGTTTAAAATATGTGGAATCTGCTATCATAATGGGTACTTTTGAAATTAGTTTTCAGAGCCAGGGAGGCTGCTCTTAAGTAATTTTAAACTTAACATATTAATTATTTCTAATAAACTAAGATGGCGCCATAAGTGGTGGCTTGTAAATTTTTCACTGTACACATGTGAGTATGTGCCAATAAACCTAATTCAATTAATTCAGTTCTAATTCGATTAATACCTCATTCATCAAGGTGCTATTTTTCAAGTGTTCTTGTGGTGAGCCTAATTGTAAAAGGACTAACTCACATCAGTTCAGTGCTGTCTAGCTTTTTGCAACCTGTACCTATATAGACATTGCACACACAATGGTAAAGTATAGAATTACTGATAGCAACTTCTAGATATCCATATTTAACTGTGCAAACACTCCAGGTGTTGCTGTCTGCTCCAGAACTGTAATGGCAGTGAACCTTGAAGGTATTATTGTCATCACTAGTACCAATATCATTTAACATAATCATTTATTATCATACTTCAATGTGTAACCATTATACATTCCTACAATTCTGGTGACCCTATACCTGACTATAATCTGAAATGTACTAATCTATTTCATGTGTCACATTTGAGTACTCCACTCAACCAAAGTTTGGAAAGTCTGAACTATGAAGAGTTACATTTCTGAACTAAGCATCTCAAGTGATTACTTCACACACCAGAGTTACTAATTCAGCTCTCCAGCACTGGAGATGTGATGGGAAGATTAAAAGGTGGAAGGGATGTGCAAAAAGCGCGGGTAAATGTGATTACAACTACTTCATGAAAGAAAAGCAAGCGCCAATGGAAACTTGCTGGGCTAAACTGACTTCTCCTGTGTTGACAGCATTGTGTTCAGCTGCAGCAAAGATATAATTTGGCTGTGTCAAAATCAGGATGTTCATCAAACAACCGTTTGGAAGACTCAAGCAAAAATGCTGTGTGTGTATCTGTAGATTGGTCCTTGCCATATTTCTCTTAAACCCAAAAAAATTGCTCCACATGAAATGATTTTTCAAGGTCTTTCAAAAGTCTTGGATAATCACGAATGATACAACACAAAAAGTTATCCACTGACAGAAAAAAAAAGACTTACATTTATATAGTAATTTTTATGGCCACCAGAGACCTCAAAGTGTTGACAAGTAATGAAACATACTTGAAGTGTACTGTTGCTGCAGTAATATAGGAAGCAAGTGAACCATAGCCTCTTAGCTTTAAAGGAAAAGGAACTTAGTCTTCTTATATTATCATGCCTTTAAGAAACACATCAAAGTTCTTTGCATATCATAAGTTACTTTGAAGTTTGGTTATAGTTATGTATTTCTTTATACTAAAAGGAATCCAGTTTAACACAATTATTATGTGATCTCATTATACATTAATTAGTTCCATTATTAGCAAGATGTTTGGGCCCCAGCACAGCAGAACTGTGTTGTCGACAAGACATATTTATTTAAATTAATAAGTACGTTGAAAAATGCTAAAGTCTCCAAAAACATAAACTGCTATTAAAAATTGTACTGTGTAGGTACTGTAGACTCTTCTCTTGGATATACTATGAAGCAATGTGGGTTCTAACTATTGCTATGCTTCTGGTTGTACTGCAGATCAGAATTTTTCATGTTTTCACCTCTTCCTGGACCAGTTGGCTTCTGTTAAACAAACAAGAGAAGACTATCCTTTGATGCAATTTCAATTCTTGGCAAATATAATATTTTAACAAATATGTGTTTTTATAAACTTCTGCTGTCAGATTTACTATAGGACTTGACAAAAACGAGTGTGAGCAGAGGCAGTGCTGAGTTTTACCATATTGCCCTGAAACTGCATCAGGATCAAGTTCTGACTGACATATAAATTTACTTCAATTGAAAACCATGCCAATCTAAGTTTAATCTTGAGTTATATTCCAGGACACAGTTCCCATTCATTCCATTGTAAGGAAATCTCAACTGGTGCAAATGGGCACTACAACTGACTTATTTTGAAAAGAACCATTTAAAAAGAACTCAGCCTCATGTTTACACATGCAAAACCCCAGCACCTGGTTTAGATTCAGTTCAAAATGCCTAAAAGAGGGTCCTGAGCATTCAGCAGATGGATTTGGCTTGTGCACAGAGCTCAACTGTTACCTTGGCAAGACTTGTGCTTAAAAAAATGGTCACAACATGATTGTGTATTTATCGATTTGTTGTATATTTTATATTATGTCAGAACAATGCCAAGATGTCACTAGATTTTAGGCGTGAAACAATTTAATTGACAGCGCTTTCAAAATATCTCTGCAATCACAAGTGTCTGCACCCTTTCTTACAGCTTCTAGCCCTTTCTGTTTACTTTAGCTTTGCGTCTACACCTAGGTTCAACCAATCAAGCAGAGTGAGCATGGATCAGTTACCAAACCTGCATAGTTAAACAGGGGGAACAATACAAACTGGGCAATTATCCCTGGTGCCGCAGTAAAATATATCTCTCGATAGCAGAAACTAAAGACAGATTGCCTGTTTTTGGAAGTTTGCTGTGTTCGATTGTTCTATGTTTTGATCAATTGGTTCTTGTTTACGTGAGTCTGTTTACTATTGCTGCTCCCTTTGCTTGATTAGTTGAGGCTAGATAGGGACTCGGGGAAGACTGAACATAAGGTAAATGTTGCTGAAAGCAAAGAGCTGTAAGTGTGGATCAAACATTTTAAAGCACTGTGCTTTAAACTTGTTACACCAGTGTAAAACGGTGTTCAATACACAAAC
Organism: Ginglymostoma cirratum; assembly: GCA_024137785.1. Classification (NCBI taxonomy): domain Eukaryota; kingdom Metazoa; phylum Chordata; class Chondrichthyes; order Orectolobiformes; family Ginglymostomatidae; genus Ginglymostoma; species Ginglymostoma cirratum. The sequence continues at coordinate 4,891,882 of JAHRHZ010000056.1, read as the reverse complement.
GGGCTGCTGCTTTTCTTATGTGAGCACAGAAATGACATTTCAAAAGTAATTCACCAGCTGTAAAGTAGTTTGTGATATCAAGCTCTATGGGAGGAATTTTCCCAGCTGCTGAATGATATGGGCCGTGGTGAGAAAATTGGGAAAACCGGGGCAAATGTCCAATGAGAATCCTTCTCAATTCTGAGACCAAAAGCCCCACTTTCCAACCAAGTATTGGATGGTGAGGTGAGATTCTCACTAATGAGCAGTGAGAGGTCTATTTGCACAGATTATTACTCATTATCATCTCCATCACTGCCTAATCTCACCTCCTTAGTGGACTGTAACGTTGGACACTTTTGTTTTATTCCTTTATTTTTCTGCCTTTATATTCTATGTTTTGATTTATTTTTCTGTGTCTTAAAATGACACCATGCAACACTTTTCACTAAATTTTGTATCAAAATAACATGTGACAATAAATAAATGAAATCAAAATAAAAGCTTCTCATTCTCCCACCCACTGGATTGAAACCAGAAGCTGAGAATTCTTGACATGAAAGTTGGAGCAGGGAAGTGGTGAATCCAGCTCACCGCCTGCTCCTTCGGACTTCAGTCTTAGATACCAGGCACCAAAATCTCCTGGCACACTCGAAGGACAGCGACTGCACAGATCCTGCACCCACAGACGCACACTGACCTCACAGAACATCCTTGATGCACTTGCAGCAAGGTTTGATATGGTTATGCTGCACTTTGGAGAGCACCAGCACCTCTCAGTGGACAGTGGCTGTAAGGACGCTTTACAACAGGGACAGCCTGGATGAGTGCAGCCCCAACAACACACAAGAAGTTTGACACCCATCCAGGACAAAACAGCCCAATTGATTGACACTGAATCCACAAGCATCCACTCCCTCACCACCGAAACTCAGTAGCAGCAGTGTGTACTATCTACAAGATGCAGACAGCAACTTGCAAACCCATGACCACTTCCATCTAGAGGGACAAGGATAGCTAATATATGTGAACTCCACCACCTTCAAGTTACCCTCCAAGCCACTGACCACCCTGACTTGGAAACATATCACCGTCCCCTCACTGTCACTGGTCAAAATCCTGGGGGTGTTCCCTCCCAAACGGCATTGTGGGTCTATCTACAGCACATGGAATGCAACGGTTCAAGAAGGCACCTCACCAACACTTTCTCAAGAGCAAAGAGGGATGGGCAATAATTACTGGTCCAGTTAGTGATGACCACGTCCAATGAATGTATGTTTAAAAAAAAGGCACCCAGCTCATGGATTGGAGCAGACTGCAGCTCAGGGCTCCTTGCTTGCCCGCTCAGTGCTCACTCACTTTGTGTCGATATTGATGCTGCCAGAATCCTTGCCTATTGTGCTTTGCAATCTCAGCCAGAGTGAACAGGCTCAAGAACTTCTCCGTTGCCTTTTGGCACAGACACAAAGCCAGGCAGCTTGTCATGGCTGTCAGCACCTGTGCTCTCTTTAAATTTCTTCCCAGCTGCACAGTTCTCCGAGGCCTCATGCGCAGCAGCAACATCTGTAACCAATGCTGCGATTGGTGTGCCAATGTTAATCACCACGCGCGGAATATTGAAATGGTTGCACATGCTCACAGCTGCACAACTTAGAGGAGATGCTGTCATTGCGCTGTGTACCATTAATCTCACGCCTACAGGAAGTGCTAGTCGCATACGTACTAAATACATGGAACGTGCTTCAACTGAACATTTAAGAAGAGTAGCCTTCAGTCCATACAGGACATTGGTTAGGCCACTTTTGGAATACTGAGTTCAATTCTAGTCTCTCTGCTATAGGAAAGATGTTGTTAAATTTGAAAGGCTGCAGAAAAGATTTACAAAGATGTTGCCGGGATCAGAGGGTTTGAGCTTTTGGGAGAGGCTGAATAGGCCGGGGCTATTATCCCTGGAGTGTCGGAGGCTGAAGGGTGACCTTATAGAGGTTTAGAAAATCATGATGGACATGGATAGGATGAACAGTCAAGGTCCTTTTTTCCAGGGTAGGTGAATTCAACACTAGAGGGCATAGGGTTGAGGTGAGAAAGGAAACACATAGAAGGGACCTAAGGGGTAACATTTTCACACAGAGGGTGGTGCGTGTATGGAATGAGCTGCCAAAGGAAGTGGTGGAGGCTGGTACAATTACAATATTTAAAAGGCATCTGGATAGGTATATGAATAGGAAGGGTGTAGAGGGATATGGAATAAGGAATAATTTAGGATATCTGATCGGCATGGACAAGTTGGACCAAAGGGTCTGTTTCCATGCTGTATAACTCTATGACTCTAATACATTGAAGCCACCCTTCATGGAGAGGGTCCTGGTATAATAAGTCAATGGTCTTGGTCAGTCAGTCATTTGGGGCAGTCACAGTCCCCTCATAGAGGGCCAGGAGCTGAATGTCAGAGACTCCACCTTTCTGCATGACTTTCTGCCCTCTATTGAAGTCTGTTTTCTGCTGGAATGAGACAAAGGGAAGGATTGAGTAGGATGTGTAGCCATTAATGCTGGTGCAAGGGGAGGAGAGCTGGTGAGATGTCCCAAGTGAGGAGGAGGCACAGAGGCTTTGCAGAGTTAATAGGCTGCAGTGGGGTGGAGGGGGATCAAGTGGATGAGAGCAAGTGAGGGACATTGTTGCAGGTGACAGTATCGGTGCCGGTGCATGAATGTTGTTGGGGAGGTGGGTGCAGTGGGAGAGATAGAAATGAGTGTGAGGCAGCAGAGACAAGATAGCTAATGTTTCCTTGGCAGAGTGTGGGTGGTCACTACTTGCAGCGCTGCTGGCTGTGGGTGTTTCTCCAGATGGTCAAGACCACATTGGCTATCTCAGACCAGGCTTGCAAGATCTGGCACTGTGGTCTTCTCTGCCCACCCTGGGTAAGAGGACATCTCTTCGCTGCACCATTCCATTCACCAGGACCTCCAGATCCCTTTCCACAAAATAGGGTCTAAATCACCCTTTATCTGACATGCCCAGGGCATATGGCACAAACCTCGCAAGGCTGTTACAGACTGCCAGTATTTGATGAGGTGCAAAACGACCTTTTATAAAAGGCACTGGTGCCACAGATCACTGGATTACCTCATGGTGGTGAATATGCCTGCCTATGGTGAGTGGCAGATTTAGGCTAGTATCAGACAAGCAGGGCACTATAGGTATGTGGTACCTCATTAATGTTGGTGCTGACAGCATGTGAAAACCTATTAGGCCTTGCAGAGAGAAACCCTCCGATGATATTTAACCAACAACTGGGAAGAATCAGCTCTACGAAAGTACAAATATTACTTTCTTCCACATAGAGGCCTGGAACAGCCTGCCCAAGGGCCAATGAACAAGGAGGCAACACATCTCCAGGAAATGGTGTCATCAGCTGTAGTCAACTATCTCAGCCGCACACAATAATACAGGCAGAAACAGGTAGATCTGCAGCTGTACAAGCAATTACCAGCTTGACTTGCTGCATTCATGTGTGGGTGTGTGAAAAGGGAACAGAGTTAAGTAGAAAGAAAAAAGCAAGAGATGCTCAGACATCTTGCTGTTGGTGTTCTGCAGCCTCCCTGTCCTCGACATGGGTTTCTGCTGGGTGTTCCAGTTTCCTCCTAGAGTCCAAAGATGTGCAGGTTGGGTGGATTGGCAATGCTCAATTGCCTCATAGTATCCAGCAATCTGCAGTAGAGGTGGGTTAGCCATGGTTAATACAGAGTTACAGGGATGGGGGCGGGTTGTTCTTCAGAGGGTTGGTGTAGACTTGATGGGCCAGATGGCCTGCACTGTAGGGATTCTAAAATCCAACCTGATCTTCTAATTGTTAGTTTCAATGGGATGTTTGCTTCAGCTCCAAAAATGACAGTGAATGATTGTTAATTGAAAAGATTTGATGTGCAAGGAAGTTGAACATACGTCCTGAGATGCAATGGCTGGGATGTAACGATGTGGTTGTGAGGGAGTGATAGAGACTGACTCTGTGAGCAGGGACTGATTGGTGATGGCCCATTGTGAGCAGAAGAGCAGGGTGATTACTTTGGAAATGAGAAGACAAGAGGAATAATGATGCTAAGGCCAGAGTTGGCTGGTGCAAGGAGAGTGAGAGAAATTCAAAAGGAGTATTTCTTTGCTATTTTTGGAGAGGTTGTGAAATTTCTTTCAACGCTGCAGTCAAGCCCACGGGAAAGCTTTGTTAAAATTGACCTACGCGGCTGCTTCTCTCCATTGCTATTGGTTACATTGAGAGGACACCTGCCATCTATCAGAGAGTAACTAGATCTACTTCTAACAACTCTGTGAATATATCAGAGAATTGTGGAATGGATTAGTACAACATTGTATTACCACATGTTCTGGTGTTATGCTTTCCACTGCCTGCCTTTGAAAAATGAGCATGCCCTTTGAAGGCCACACTCCCTTTTAAGTTGTCACCAGACCGTCCATTGTCTGAATTGGTGAGCTGCCTGCCAAGAATTCTGGCAGCTAACATATTGCAGTCAGAGGTGGACCAACCACAAAACCTGACACTTGGAACAAGGCAGCCAATCTGGCTGGAACAGGCTCGAGGAGTTGAATGACCTATTCCTGTTTCTATAACCCCAATATATATCAGATATATCAAAATCACTCCCTACATTGACTCGTTGGGGAAGGAAAAGCAGAGACAACGAACATAGGGAATTCTGCCTCTCAACATGACTTGTGTCAATAATCAAAGCAAATTCTCCAGCACTTGACTGAGGGAGTACCAAACTATCGAAGGGGTTGTCTTTAAATAACATTGGAAACAGAGGCCATGTTTGTTACAAGGTGGATGGAAATGATCCTTTCTTGAAGAGCAGGTGAGTTATCCCTTATGTCACGGCCAATATTTATCCTTCACTATCACAAGTGAACAGATTATCTAATCACTGTCACAACTTCTAGATGTGCACTTGTTGTGTAAAAGAAACTGATTGCTGCATTTCTTGCTTCATAACAATGGCTACACTCACAATATTTTATTTGTTGCAATGAACATTAATTGAAATGAGCTGTGCTTGTGAAAGATGCTATCAATGAATCACAGAATCGTTACAGCACTATTTGGCCCATCATGTCTGCACTAGTTTTCTGAATGAGCAATTGCTTTATGCCATTTTCCTGCTTTCTTCCTGTAACCCTGCATGTCATTCTGTTTCCTTTCAAAGGAAAAGAAGCTGAGGTTTGGGCATTGAAGAGGTGTGGGAGAAACCATGGACATCTTTTTATAAAAGAGTGAAAAGTTCTCTTCCAACTTTAGTTAATATATTTTGTATGTCATGAGTTACAAGTACATTTATAAAGTTATCTATCTCTACAGCAACCCATCTATTGTCCATTTAGATCCTGTTATTGAGGGAACCTATTTAACAATTGGATTTTAAAAAAATAAACAAACATTAATTTGAATTGTAAAACGTTTTAAAATAATTTAATAAATATTTATGATCCAATGACTATCAGAGCAAACATATATTACTTAAGATACAGACACTACTGCCACCAGTTGTTCACCATATGCATTGCATGATGAGGAATAAGATCCATTTTTGAATCTATTTTGGTCTTTTTAGATTAATGTAAACTTTAGATATCACATATCCATTCAAATTAAAGGCTATATAATTTCAAGCTCAAAATTTAATGGGATCAAAGCTTCAAGATAACATCCTCCTGTCATCAAACTCAAGCTTAATAATGAACACTGGCCTCATACTGTTGACAATGCTATCATGTGAAGGACAGAACCCCACATCCCCATTTTACAACAAACACTACATTTTGAAAATGCACATCATTTGCTGCAAAATATTTTGGAACATACTGGCATTGTGAAAGGCACTACATAAATGTAGTGTCCTTGGTTCAAATCATTGCTAAGAATTACTTCTCTGAAAGAGAAGCATTGAGCCTCTGTTCATGTCTTTCCTGTAAGGAAGTGTTGTGTGCAAAATGATCCACATAGCAACATTCCAAAGCAATTCATTCTAATGTGCTTTATTCCAGAAGGTGGAATTAATACACTATTTAATGGAAATCCTTCAAAATAATATCGGTATGTTTATTTAAAGTAGGAAAGCTCATCCAAAACCATTTTAGTGTTGTGTGTCCCTCCAACAGAACATAAGAAAGCTGAAAGTCAGCATGCAAGTACAGCAGGTGAAGACAGCAAATGGTCTTCAGTGTGAGGGGAAGAAGATACTAGTGAGGCATCTTCTTGAATTGCTGCAACCTATCAGGTGTAGATAACATACATTGCTGCTGGGAAGGAAGTTCCAGGATTTTGACCAGAGACAGTGAAGTTACAGCAATAGATTCACGTCAAGAGTATGTGTCTTGAAGGGAAACTTGCAGGGTGTTCTCATATTCTACTGGCCTTTGACTTCTGGGTGGCAGAGGTTGCATGTTTAGATGATGCCTTGGTGAGTTGCTACAGTGCATCACAGTACGTTGCTTCCAATGTGCATCACCAACAGAGGGAGTGAATATCAAAGATCGTGGTGAATGGGTGAAGATCAAATGGGCTGCATTTGTCCTAAATGCTGTCAAGCTTCTTGAGTGTTGTTGGAGCTGCACTCATCTAGGAAAGTGGAGATTATCCCATCACAACCCTGGCGTGTGCCTTGTCAGGCTTTGAGGAGAGGCAGGTGAGTTACTTGCTGCAGAACACCCAGTCTTGGACATGCTCTTGTAGTCATAGTAATACATCCCAACGTGAAGTTGCTACAATCTTACCAAACCATGGGGCTGCTCTCCGATGAGGGAGAGGGAGTGGTGGTAGTTTTAACTGACAGTCACCACGTCTCAGGCAAGTGGAGAGGTGACAAGGAGACTCCTTCACAGTAACATCATCCCAATATGTTGATAATGGATTAAAAGAAAGCTCTTAAAGGAAGGGGATAATTAGTCAGCTCACTTCTGTGACTATATAGCTTAATTTGCATCAAACACAAACCTGTAAATGAAAGTCCTATACCCCAATACTGGAGATTGAGCAGTGATTAAAATTAACACTCTGGTCTCATTTCCCAGGCTTCAGAATTCACTTGGGTGTAAATCATCTCTTAGGAGACCCATGAAAAATGCTGATATTCATGAGAAATCGTTCTGATTGACATACATGATTTTCGTCATATTAAAACAGACAGCAATGGGTAATGCAATATGTTATTGACCTTTGTATACTTAATATTGGTTCTCAACTCCCAGCGCGTGCACATTTTCTTCAAGGCACTCTCCTTTTAAAACCAAAGCAAATAACTCGTTGGTGGCATCTGAATTTTTTTGGCTTGTGATTTAAAGCTACAATGCTCTACATGTTTGCATATTTTCATTTAATTCACTAATTTCTCTCTCCAGACTCTTCTCAACATTTTTACAGACAGGCATCTCTACTGCTGGCTTTTTTTCTTTACGTTATTGTGGCATTTTTGCAGGAGTACTGGGAGAAAGCCTAGGGAGTGGCATTAGGTAAAATACTCCACCGGTGAGTCAGCACAGAATAATGGGTCAGATGGCCTCCAGCTCGGTGATGAGTTTTCCCATCCAATGGCATTCTGTTTAAATATGTTTGGAACTTTTAAAACTCGTTACAGTGTTTCAATACGTATAACAGAATGCAATATGAAAGTAATTTGAAGATATGGTTGCTACAGACCTTTTGGGTTGTGTTCTAAATATCTTTAGAAGTGCATTATAATTAGGGAGATAGAAAAGGAAGAATGCACTCCATTTTCAAAAGCAATGGTTGAATTTTGAATTATATATAAAATAGCCACACTGGGGTGAAACTCATCAGTAAAAGTGGAGAAAAATACTAATGGCAACTTCTTCAGAACTCCAAATTATCAATGTACTTTCAGGACAGAAGGTTACTTTGAATACAGACACCAATCTTGCATTCTTACTGTATTTGCATATTTTTAATCACGAAACAAAAATACCTACAGCCACAGTTTTTAGTTGGAGGTATCGCTGCACTTCAATACCATTCATCCCTTGCATTTTAAAAAATATTTAATCTATTTGCTCCATCTAGTGGGAATTCTAGAAAATGCAAGAGACCCTGTTCCATTGATCGAGCACAATTCACATTTTATTTGCCTTCCTAGCACTTCAGTGCTAAATACAAGATTTTTTTTTTTAAAAACAATTCTGTACCATTTATTCAGTGCCCTGAGAGCTGTCAACACTTCATACATAGGAAAAGTCGTTGGTATTTACAATTACGTTGTTCGATCAGGATGCAAAAGTGTCATAACGTTCTAGTGAATGGTGGTGTTTTGGTAGCTCCAGCATACAATAGCTACAAAGAAAGTGCAGCTGGGGCTACTTTTCCAGAAAATACCTATTTGGACACACAGCATCTCAAATAAGAATAACAGGCCAATGTTGACAGAAGTTAATAAGACTGCAAGAAGTCTCCATCACCTGGTGTAAAAAACTGCTACTATTTTCAGAGATAGTAGGAACTGCAGATGCTGGAGAATCTGAGATAACAAGGTGTAGAGCTGGATGAACACAGCAGGCCAAGCAGCAGAGGTGCAGGAAAGCTGACGTTTCGGGCCTAGACCCTTCTTCAGAAATGGGGGAGGGGAAGAGGGTTCTGAAATAAATAGGGAGAGAGGGGGAGGCGGATAGAAGATGAATAAAGGAGAAGATAGGTGGAGAGGAGATAGACATGTCAAAGAGGCGGGGATGGAGCCAGTAAAGGTGAGTGTAGGCCGGGGGGTAGGCAGGAGATAGGTCAGTCCAGGGAGGACGGACAGGTCAAGGGGGCGGGATAATGTTAGTAGGTAGGAGATGGGGGTGGGGCTTGAGGTGGGAGGAGGGGATAGGTGAGAGGAAAAACAGGTTAGGGAGGTGGAGATGAGCTGGGCTGGTTTTGGGATGCAGTTGGGGGAGGGGAGATTTTGAAGCTTGTGAAATCCACATTGATGCCATTGGGCTGCAGGGTTCCCAGGCAGAATATGATTTGCTGTTCCTGCAGCCTTCGGGTGGTATCACTGTGGCATTGCAGGAGACATGTCATCTGAGGAATGGGAGGGGGAGTTGAAATTGTTCACGACTGGGAGGTGCAGTTGTTTGTTGCAAACTGAGCGCAGGTGTTCTGCAAAGCGGTCCCCAAGCCTCCGCTTGGTTTCCCCGATGTATATGAAGCCACAACGGGTACAGCGGATGCAGTATACCACATTGGCAGATGTGCAGGTGAACATCTGCCTGATGTGGAAAGTCTTCTTGGGGCCTGGGATTGGGGTGAGGGAGGTGGTGTGGGGGCAGGTGTAGCACTTCCTGCGGTTGCAGGGAAAAGTGCCGGGTGTGGTAGGGCTGGAGGGGAGTGTGGAGCGGACAAGGGAGTCGCGGAGGGAGTGGTCCCTCCAGAAGGCAGATAAGGGTGGGGAGGGAAGAATGTCTTTGGTGGTGGGGTCTAATTGCAGATGGCGGAAGTGTCGGAGGATGATGCGTTGGATCCGGAGGTTGGTGGGGTGGTATGTGAGGACGAGGGGGATTTTTTCTGGTTATTATTGCGGGGACGGGGCGTCAGGGATGTGTTCCAGGAAATGCGGGAGACACGGTCGAGGGCGTTCTCGACCACTGTGGGGGGGGAAGTTGCGGTCCTTGAAGAATGAGGACATTTGAGATGTACGGGAGTGGAATGTCTCATCCTGGGAGCAGATGCGGCGGAGGCGAAGGAATTGGGAATAGGGGATGGCATTTTTGCAGGAAGGTGGGTGGGAGGTGGTGTATTCCAGGTAGCTGTGGGAGTCAGTGGGCTTGAAATGGACATCAGTTTCTAGGTGGTTACCCGAGATGGAGACAGAGAGGTCCAGGAAGGAGAGAGAAGTGTTGGAGATGGTCCAGGTGAACTTCAGGTTCCAGCCCCACGCTTGTTATCTCAGATTCCTTTTGAGGGCTGGTATTCAAATCTCAGAATTAGCCATTGTCTAATCCTCACAAACCAGTTTGTCCAGTTACTTTGGATGGAGAATTTATAGTAAAGTTGCTTTCCATTGCAGAGGGCAGGAGAGGGTAACATGACACCTTCCTTAAAAAGAAACATTCCCAGTTGGTTAGTCCTGAATGTGGGATGTATTGCAACATAGGTCAAATTGATTTCCCAGGTATCCAGTTGCCCACAATATCCATTTTCAGAATGGCTGGAGGATATTTTACACTGACACGTGATTGTTTCACAGGGTAGTTTAGCTGCCTCTCTAAGACCATCTACATGCACAAGTAAATAGTGTGTTAGAATACTCCCCACTTGTTTGGAGGAGTGGAGCTTCAATTACACTTGAGAAACTTGACATTATCTAAGACACGCAGCCCACTTAATTGTCACCCCAACTACCACCTTTAAAACACAACAGCATTGAAAATTACATTGCAGTAACCTACCATAGATCCTGACAGCATCTTTTAAACCCACGGCCTCTACCATCTGGAAGGACAAGGGCAGCAGGTGCATATGGTGGTGTCCCCAAGCAAGTTCCCCATCAAGCTATATACTACCCTGACTTCTTTTTTAAATTCATTTACAGGATAAGGGTGTTGCTGGCCAGGCAGCATTTATTGCCCATTCCTAATTGCCTAGAGGGCAGTTGAGATAATAACATTGCTGTGGATCTGGAGTCAGACCAGGTAAGGATTCCAGTTTCCTTCCCTAGAGGGCATTAGTGAACCAGATGGGTTCTTCCCAATAATCAGCAATGATTCATCGTCATCATTAGACTCTTAATTCAAGATGTTTATTTAATTCAAATTCCATCCTCTTCTGTGGCAGGATTCAAACCCAGGTCCCCCACACATTATCTGGGTCCCTAGGTTAACAGTCCAGCGATAATACTGCTTGGCCATTGCCTCCCTATATTGCCATTCCTTCACTGTCAGAGTCAAAAACCTGAATCTTGCACCATAACAGCATTAAGGGTTTACGTACACCAAACGGACTACAATGGTTCAAGAAGGCAGCTCGCCAACACCTTTACATGAGCAGTATGGATAGACAATGTTTTTGGCCCAGCTAACAAAGCCCACATTCCCTGAATGAATTTTTTTTTTTTTAAAAGTACTCAGGTAAGATTTGGTAGCTAAATTCAGCAAATTTTATTTCATATAACCTCAATCGAACAGGAACTTTGCAGGTTATAAACAGAAATTTACTTGTGTTCTGGGAGTTAGCACTAGGTACCAAGGTGGTTGTGTAGCGAGAATGTCACTGGACTAGCAATCCAAAACCCCAGGCTAGAGCTCTGGGGACGTAGTTTCAAATCCCAGGAGGTGAAATTTGAATCCAGTTAAAAATACTGGCATAGAAGTGACCATGTAACCGCATTTATCATGAAAATGGATCTGATTCAAATGTGCTGTCCTCACCTGGTCTGGACAGTGAGAGACTCCAGGCCCATGGCAATGTGGGTGACTCAACCTCCCTCTGGGCAATAAATGCTAGCCTAACCAGAGATGCTGAAAGATGTTAGTATGCATTGCTTCAAAGGACACTGGAGCAATTTTAGCAGTATCACTAAAAATGTGTGAATACTAGTAAAATTACTTGGCATTTATGTATGCCTCTAACTTGGGGGAAACGTCCCATGATGCTTCATAGGAATGTGAAGCAAAATTTGAGAAAACCAATGTCTAATGCCTTTCAGCCATATTACACAAAGGAGCTGGAAACTCTTGGAGCCCCTTGGCTGATAAGACTGACACCAAATGCTCAGTAAATTTCAGTATTCTGGAGATTGATTGGAGTTACCTCAGCATAGAACATGCTGTATGGAGAAAAGTTAAAATGCTACTGCACTCCTCTAATTTTCAGTTAAAGTGTTTTGTATGTAACATTTACAAATATTATGAAGCATGGGGCTGGATGAACACAGCAGGTCAAGCAGCATCATAGGAGCAGGAAAACTTGACGTT
>JAHRHZ010000056.1:4835761-4874930 GCA_024137785.1 Ginglymostoma cirratum | reverse complement strand
CTGCTGAAGGGTCTAGGCCCGAAACGTCAAGTTTTCCTGCTCCTATGATGCTGCTTGGCCTGCTGTGTTCATCCAGCCCCACGCCTTGTTATCTCGGATTCCCCAGCATCTGCAGTACCTTTTATCCCTGAAACAAAAGGAAAAACATCCGTTTCTACGGATTCTAGCCAATTAGTACATTCTCTGCAACTTTTTACCTACCAACTGTTCTTTTAAAGTTGTGCTAATACAATTAGCTAAAAAATGTTAAATTACAGACAACAATGAACATCTCTACTTGCCTCATCTATAATTAGATGTCTTACATTTAACACCAAGAGTCAAGTATGCAATTATTACACTGCCATCAAGCAATTTCAATACCATTGATCTAAAAACAAAATCACTTGTTGAACAATGGGACAACAAAGGCAGGTGACTAAAAGGACAAATCGCAAGTAGATACTACACTACTAAAAAACAGTCAGAAAATAATTCAATGGCCATGAACATTTTTACATTCCACTGTGTTTTTATTCTATGTTTAAATATACATTGACATTATGCACAAGCTTCAATCAGATTGGAATAGTTTCTGAATAATCACAATAAGGTGACTAAAGAACTTTCAGCTTCAAATGGGCGCACATTCACAAGCTGTAAACAGTCAAAACATGTAAACAAAAATCACAACAGCAAACAAGTATTAACAGACAGGTAGGATTCATCAGTTGTGGCTCAGCCATTCTGAAAGTACATACACAAAATTAATGTACCATTTTAAAGCGGGAATTTAATGCTGGCACAATGTTTGATACATTGATAGTTTGGTGTCAGGGGTTGCAGTCAGCTTATATTACAACATACATCAACCAGTACAATTCAAATATTCAGACGCATGTGGATTGGTCAGTTGGCTGAAGGGCAGAATAATCTGCAAGATAGTCATTCCTTTTTGCCCAGAACAGAATATATTGAAAAGTACAAAAGTTGACTTTTCCTGACAAAAATAACTATATACAAGCATAACTACATATTACTTAATGCTGTTTCGATCCCTTTCTCTACACCATCATGACATGAAACATGATCATTGTGCAACAGGTCAAAGGGGTCCCAAAAACAAATACCTTTTTAGAAAAAGTGGGCTTCTTCATACATTATATTAAAGAGTATATCAGAAACTACAGTAGTATCTAATTCTAAAACCAAATATTGCAGCAAAGCAAGAAAATGAAATGAAGATTATAATGGTTCAAATGTTTCAAGATATGCAAATATTTTGAGTGCAAATCATTTGATTAAATCAACTAGGACAAGTTTAATTTGGCCATCGAATTTTGTACACAACATAAAGAGAAACACCATGCAAGTTACAATGGCAATACCATTATTGGAAGAGAATTCCCAATATTCAACACCTGTATCACTCCAATACCAATTTCATTACAAAGTAAACGCTAAAGACAAAGGTACAAGGAGAAACTTGTATTAACATTCAGTTAAATTAATAGTCACTATAACAATGCAAAATTATGATCCAAGTAGAAAGACAGATCTGGATTAATTGACCATTAATGCTTAAGAACAGTTGTTTGATTTACTAAAACCTTGAAAAGAGATATTCATTCAAATAAAGTCGAGAAGATTGGTCATCAACAATGCAGAGTCCAACCCAAAAATGGTGCCGATGGGCTTGTGGGTGGAACTGGTGGGGAAATGGTATTTTAATCCTTTTAAAATAATATTCAAATATAAATTATAATGGTTGCCATACTGTACATCCCAGATGTACATTTGAGGAGTTTTAAACTTGTATGACTCTTAACCAAAGTAGTCCATTAATTTGGTCAGTCCAAAAATATAAAACTCAACATAGGGTGTTATAATTTCACAGAAATAACCCAGAGCCCAGCAATAGCCAATAACTGCCATGAGAGGCTTATTCAATTGATGCATTAAAAACTGTTCCATTTCTCTGCAGATGCTGCTGGGTTAATCATTATAGAAATCAAAACCATATCATTTATGAAATCTTGGATTGAATATATTATGTTCGGGAGTTCAATGCACAATAAAAAATAAAAAAATTCAGTGTGAAGATTTCAACTTGATAATATTTTCTTGGGAATCTGGAGATACAAAAGGTGGCTCTGGACTCATACCAACACCAAAAGTAATAACTATTCATTGATGGAATTCAGCTCACCTGCCCAATGTAAGGGTTGGGGGTAACTAATTTGCTGCAAACTATATGATCGTCTCATAAAATTCCATGATAGAAGTTTAAAACTGAGCCACATAGAAGATGATCTTTATTTTTAGATCTCCAAGACAGCTAACATGAATGTCTTTAAAATTTTATCCGAGTCAACAGAATGTGCCACTTTCTCCCCTCAGTACTCCAAATGTTCCCTTTAAACCTAGGTGAAACAAAGTTGAAACCTTAACTATAGGAAAAAAGTGAATGTGGCCAGAATTAAAAATAAGTCACTTGGGTTGTGGGGAAGGTATGGGATGTTTGTTCAGTCAAGTAACTGAGATAACTAGTCTAAAATGTACAGTTCAAAGTGATTAATATTTCCCATTGAATCAGAGAGGGGGGAAAAAAACCAAAAAAAAAAGTGAAACTGCGCAGCAACCAGAACAAATCTCCTTCTAGTGCAATGCTGCAAAGTACTTTAAATGTCGTTTTAGAATTCCCTTACATTGCAAGATTAACTCTGGTTGCTAAGGAGGGCATCATGAATGCAATTCCAGAAAATCTTCTCCGCAGGAAGCTTAGCAACAACTGAAGTCACTTAGTCAAAATTAATACATTTCTATACATAATTGTGCTTTGTGCACTGAATCTTCACCCTGATAGAGGCCACACATGGTCAAGTTTCCTACAAGTGAATCGTAAGTTAGTGTTTTTAATAAGTGGTGGTCAAGAATACCATCCAAATGTTGCATTCTAGTGCTCACCTACCTTTTTCCTGAAGTCCAACATCTTGCCCTTCACTTCCCGCAAAGTTAAATAAATAAATCTGTAGCTAGCTACAAGTCTTATCCTGCATCGTCTAAAATTACTAGGAGGTATAATACTGCAATACTGTCAGATTAGTCCCAGCCTTTCCAAGACACAAAAGTGAACAGCTTATCTATATGAACGTGTTTACCTAAAAGAGTCAATTATACTGCAAGAAACCATTAAGTGAACATCGAGTGGGACAAATTAAGTGAACATCGAGTGGGACAAATTCAGTTCAATGCAATAGTCACACTTCATAACTGCATTGATTCACACAAGGAAAACATTTGGTTTCAGTGCATGCAGAAAAGTAACATCAAAATCTGCTACAACATTGCATTATGTTATAAAGGGCATAAATTACATGATCTATATGCACATCACAAACCACACATTTACAAACCACAAAGCAGACAGATCTTGAAACTTAATACATCTTCAGTTTTACTCTTCAAACTTTCCTTCGAGAATGCTTTCAAAGGAAAAGGGAACAAATTTGTAACCAGAGCCAGAGTAGAATTTACTTTGGAACTCAACCCTGTGAAGTCAAAAAGACATTCGTTAAATATCTCATAGATGGTATGAAAAAAAATTTAGATATCAACTCTTAATTATAACTGGCCACAGAGCACTGCTTTACTATACCATTATATTGTGCTATACATGTAGCACAACAGACAGACGACCATGAATTCAAATACAACAGATGTAGTTGTGCTGTGGGAGATCAAATACGCAAGTTTAAGACGTTAATCTGAAATTGTGGCTGATGCCTCAGTTGAAACAGCAATGGAATATCAGGTGAAATGAAGTAAACCATTAGAGAACGTAATTTAGAGGCAACTGACCAGAGCTGTTGTATAATGACTCAGCAAAAATGAAAGTAAAATAATTCAGGTTATTTTTATATAAATTAATATCTACATACATCACATCTGCTCATCCTCCCAGACACAAACACAATACGAATGAGTATCACTTAATGAACTAATTACATCACCAAAAGACAAAAAGGTCACCCCATAGACCTTTCTTGGAATTCATCTGGCAAAGGCACGGCTGCTCTAAGATATGCTTTGGGTCTATTTGAAACACAAGCATTGCTCCAATATCCAGTCACTGTAATTTCTACAGAATTCCTGCAATTATGCAATGTAATCAATCCAGATTTTAGGAACAGGTTTGATCTCAAATAGTTAGTTTACTATTTTTAAAAAACACAGTCATTCCAAAAATGAACTAAGACCACTGTTTTGAAGTATCAAACAGAAGGTGCACTTTAGGCTTCACTGTAACTAAACTTTCATAAGTGCAGGTAAAATAGAAAATGTTTCTCTGATATTGCAAACTCTGGAGACAACAGATACTCTACAATGGAGCAAGCAGACATTATGGTTAAAAATAAATCCCAGCTACTGTAAAAGCATTAATATGATTAACAAATACTTTTGGACAGTTCATACTAATTATGCTTTATTATTCTTCATTACTAACAAAACTTTTCCAACATGCATAAATGCACAAGATCTGCAAATTGACTGCTAGTACAACAGGAAAAATCAAGCAACATGGGTTATTAGGTGGCACATTAGGACAGCAAAATGTTCTTTGACTTGCATTTGTGTACAGCAAATGTATTGCGCGTAGGTTGAAAACTGCTTTTCTGACAACTGACAGGATATTCAGCAAAATAGATTCAGAACTCCCCCAGATCAGCTCCCAGTCGGTTGTATACACAGTTAAGAAGTTTTCTTCAAAGTAAAGTACAATTTGGGCACAGAAGTAAAAGGAGCCTAAATATGCTTGCAAATATTCAATAGTATCCTAAATTGATACTTCTAGTCATCAGATTTTTTCAAAAGTAGAAACTTCCTCTTCAAAGATTCTTCAAATGCACAGAATAAAGTTCACAAAAGTAAGTTTATAAATTTAGAACAATACCTTCTGAATTACTTCTCAGCAGGAATATTTGAAAAATAAACAAACAAACAAACAAACAAACAAACAATCTTATCTTTAAGACAAGAGGAAAAAGTGGACATATGTTTAAGTATTATTGCAATCACATACATACATGCTTGTAACTTCAGTTGAGGTCAAATACTTAACCATTCAGAAACAAGGGTGAAATATCATAACGGATTACTTTCATACATAAAAAAGTGCACTGATTACTCGCCAAGAAAACAGCGTGTCAGTATATGCCCGTGCTTCAATCTGAGGGATGTGATCAACTTGGGGAATGTATGAATAATTATTGCAATTTCATCCTACCGATTAGTTTGCCAGACAATTGTCTACAAGAAAATAGCCTCAACCAAATGGGAAAGGCTAAATTGTGTTGATTTAATACAGAAGCCAATTTGCTACAATCTAGATTTCAATTTCGACTTCCAGAAATATTTTGTTTGCAAACAGTTGATTGATTTGAAATCAAAGGCTTCCAAAAATTCATGCTAATACTCATTCAAAAAACATGATACAATATTAAATATAAAGGAAGAGAAAAGTTCATATGCATTGGGAGTCTTTGGACTTCTTTGCTAAAATAGCACAAAAGTCCACTTACAGGTATCAAATTTATCCTTTTATAAATGCTGCAATTCTCTGGAAGGACATGAAGCATTCCAACACATTATGGACATCCAGCTGCTCAAATAACATACATCTTTTAGAAATGCATGGGTACGTACGAAATCTGCCCAGCAGCCAAAACATGTGCATGAATGCACAGTGCTGTGCAAGGCATAAATCAAGTGTTCTTCCAAGATAGGTCCACTCCTACTTACTGTCCACAAAGTTAAATGATAGCTTTTCTCAAAAGGGTTGTTTTAATACAAAATACATTTACTTATTTAACTAGTACATTTGGCTCTAGAATGTTCATACTCACTTGAAACTAAATGTACATTAAAATAATTCTGAAATGCTACCCACTCAGAAAAAGTGAATTTATAAAGCATCTTAGTATATGCAATGAATTAATATTTTGCGAAAATTTTGGAGGGGGTGGGGGAATGGTAACTAGACAAAAACAACAGTCAATTTGCATACTGTGCCTCAGCTTAAATGTGAGACATTCTGTTACCTGCACACCCTAACCCAATATATCCTCTACATA
Organism: Ginglymostoma cirratum; assembly: GCA_024137785.1. Lineage (NCBI taxonomy): Eukaryota > Metazoa > Chordata > Chondrichthyes > Orectolobiformes > Ginglymostomatidae > Ginglymostoma > Ginglymostoma cirratum. The sequence continues at coordinate 4,868,817 of JAHRHZ010000056.1, read as the reverse complement.
TTGTAGGGGTTTGTAGGCCTATTTAAAAAAAGCAGGCAAGGTCATAACAAATAAGGAATTTGTAGCCTTGTTAAATGAATATCCCCAATTGTTAAGAGGGGTGCATGAAAAATCAATGGTAGAAGAGGAGCCAAGTCAATGGGAAGAACTTATATTAAATCTGCCAAGATGGAAAACAAATGGTCTCAGAAAACAGTGCTAATGAAGATAGAAACCTTTATGTCCTGGAGATTTGTCTATCTGCATGGATTGAAATAAACAGTAGAGAAGATAATTAAGGTTGAACATGGCTATTTCAACCATCAAACTGCGAAGGCAATAGTTGTAAACAAATCGTTGGTAAAATGTTTACTGAGATTTTGTGAACGTTTAAAACTCTATTGATGTATCTTATAACTGCTCAGCATTGTTCAGTACAAAAGGTCACCAGTTAAAAGCTCACAAATAATTTTTTGCCTTAACAGAAAATGAAAGTTATGCTGTACTTTTAGTTAATTACAGAAATCAGAGCAGGAAAAAAAGGAATCTAGAATTTTTTATTTCACATGAGAAATGCAATGGTCATCTGATGAAGCCCCAGTTGTATCATTAATCAGCAAGGTTAGTGTTTAATTTGGAAGCCAGAAAATTGGGAGTATAGTCTACTCCAAAATGCTGAAGCAAATAGGCTGCTATAGCAGAACAGACCAGAACAAGTTCATGAGATGGTATATCGGACAATTTTAAAAAAGTAAAATTCAATAGAATGGCAACACTAAACAATGATACTTGACATTTTAGCTTTTTCTTTAAAATCTGTTCAGTCAATGCTTCTATGACCAAGAGGACAGGCAGACTGCACATCATGTCACTGATCAGCTTAAAAGGGTGATTCGCTATAGTTCTTAATATTCTTGTAACATTTTTGTTGCTTGCTATCAATGGATACAGTCAATCGTAAGTCTCAGAACATGGCCACAGATAGTAACTGCTTCAACTAGATTGAACAGAGTTATTGAAGCAGCAAACAAGATGTATGGGAATAACTAAACACATTTCACTGAATGAGTTACCTGTATAATCACAGTTAACAACGAAAATGATTACTCTAATTACACAATACTGATAAACAACAATGCAGCTGAAACGTTCTATCCAGAAGGGTACCTAGGCCTATGAAAATACGTCCAAGGATATACTCCACTCAGGTTATGGTCTAAAATAATTGAGATTTAGCTCAACTATAGTTTCCAATATAACATCGGTTGTTGAGAAGTTTAAAACATAAACACTATTTTAAAAATAACAAAGTGTAGAACTGGATGAACACAGGAGGCCAAGCAGCAGAGGAGCAGGAAAGCTGACGTTTTGGGTCTAGACCCTTTTCTGAAGGATGGCTGGCCAGACAGAGCTCATTATCAGCCTCAGGAACCATGTGAAGAAAGGAGTTTAATTGACAAAGTTTATTTTGTAGGGCCTTAAATTCTGAAAAATTTGCTCGTCTTAAGACATCAAACATAAAGACTATCAAGGCATTCAGCGCAAAATTCAGGTTTCATAGTAAGAAATACAAAACAAGTATCCATGTTCCAAGATAACAAAGTGTAGAGCTGGATGAACACAGCAGGCCAAGCAACATCAGAGGAGCAGGAAGGCTGACGTTTTGGGCCGAACCCCTTCTTTAGAAAAAGGGTCTAGGCCCAAAACGTCAGCTTTCCTGCTCGTCCTGCTGTGTTCATCCGGCTCGACACCTTGTTATCTCAGATTCTCCAGCATCTGCAGTTCCTACTATCTCTATCCATGTTCCAATCCTGTTCTGTACTAAACCATCAGATTCCTATCTGGGTGACAGCAGGTCAATTGGATCTGGCTATAACTAAACCGAGGAAAAATGGTGATGAAAAAGAAAATAGGCAGCACTTCCACTCATTCTAACAGCCAATAAATTCCCTCATGGAGATGTTCAGAATTTTATGGCACAATGATGATAATGTGCTTCTTTGCATTTGCTTTACAAGAGCTAACCACTTAATCCAAAAACTGCTTTAAAAGTTACTTATTTTAATATATGCCAAGTTTACATTTTAAAAATAATTATGACTCCGTTTCATCACTATTTAAAAAATACTGATTTGTACAACATGGTAGCCTCCTCCTATGCCACAATTCTCATCTGCGGATATGCAGTGATATGAGGCTCAGCTCCGACATTCCCTTGGGTCAATCCTTCAGTTGATAACATCTAGGCTCACAGGAAAGAATCCCATAGTCCCCATTGCTCTCTGGAAAAGAGAATTCCAGGGACCAACAACCCTCCAGAAATTCCTTCTCATTGTCATCATTAATGGTAAACTTCTCCTGTTGAGACCTTGCACCATTGTTCTAGATTCCCCAAGAAGGGGAAACATCCTCTCAGCATTTATCTTATCAATGTACAAAATTCTGTATATTTCAATAAGATCACTTAGCATTTTCTGAACTATATTGCCTATGCCTATCCTGCGGAGCCTAAGACAATTTTTTCATCCACTGAATCAGCTAAGTCTCAAATTTATATCCAATACTCTTCCTTAAGGAAGGAGTCTAAAAAGTCTACACAGTACTTCAGGTGCAATCTCAGTCAGGTCCTGTAAAGTCATAGCAATACATGCGTGCTTTTAAACTTCATTCCCCTTGCAATAAAGGGCCAAAACCTAACATTTTATTTGCCTTCCATTTGGTTACTGTACCCTGCATTTTTTTTTTGTAATTTATACACTAGGACACCTCGATTCTTTTGTAACAAAGGGAAATCCAGCTGACTATAACAGTTAAGGTTGCCATCCTATTGGTTTGACTTATAATATTTAAAAATGTGGATTTTCCATGCCTTCTACAAATCTGTGGCATGGTACAAGTTGAACAATATTTAGCATGTTACCTTCACACATGATATAGCATTCCTATCAACTATTAAGTTTGGAGGTCAGTGATGAATTGAAAATTGACTCAAGTTTTACTTAAAAAGTCACACCAGTCAACTATAAAACATATGAATGCACTTCAACTCATTCCAAAAATCTGAAAAGAAACTCTCATACCACTTAAGAAACCCATAAATTTATTTTCCTCAAAAGAGAGTGACTCACCAAAATCATCAATACGTGAGTGCAAGACGGTGAGACTAATGACAAGAAGCATAATGTCCCCTGCCTCCATATGATTAAGTGTTTATGCTCCCAAGCATTTACATTTGTTAAGATGGCTAAATTTCCAACCAACATTGATGGTGATGGAGCTCTGTTGGTAGGACAACCAAAGATCAAAGGGATGCCTTTTCATTTTGGAAACAGTCACAATCTGACACTATGAACATTAACACTTCTTGCTAGCCTAAATCTGAAAGTCATCAACATTCTGTGGTTGGCTGGTAAAGCGAACAGAACACTCATCATAAAGAAGTAGTTAACATCGTCAGCCAATGCACTCATTTAGGTACAAATCAGAATTGGACAAAATATTAGAGATAGTAGGAACTGATGCTGGAGAATCTGAGATAACAAGGTGTAGAGCTGGATGAACACAGCAGGCCAAGCAGGGGCCAGACCCAAAACGTCAGCTTTCCTGCTCGGCCTGCTGTGTTCATTCAGCTCTACACCTTGTTATCTGGACAAAGTATTAGATCCCTTTGTAAAATTAGTGATTAAAGGTGTATTAAACTGCAGTTTTAGATGAACAAATTCCATCATATTTGATTTTTGAGATTTAACATAGTGCATAAGACTAGGCTGTTTGGTCAAACCTGCCAATACCAGTGTTCAATACTGCACTTGGGCCTCTTCCCAACTTTTCTCATCCAACACTAACATTATCCTCACATTTTCTCTTGTCTTGCACAGCCTGATTGTGTTTTCTTTTAATTGCATCTGTAACAATCACTTCAATCTTTCCCAGTCGTTGCAAGTTTCACATTCTTACCACTCCTTCAGCGAAGTTTCTTCCGAATTTTCTATCAGATTTCTCAATGACTGTTTACTATTCATTGCCTTAAGTTATGCCCTTCCATGCAAGAAACATTCTTTATGCATTCTATCAAAAACATTTGTAATTTTAAAGACTTCTATTAAGTCATCTCTCTGCTATCTTTCTGCAGAAAAGATTTTAGCAAGGTTTTAAGAATCAAATAAGTTATAAAAGCAAATCAAAATCTCTGGCCAGACTTGGGTTTGGTACCTCAACTGACATCAAAGGCGATCTTCTAATATTAGCTTGTGTTCAAGACTTCCCATTTATATATTTCTCTCCACTTATTTTTATATTTCTCTTTCGATAATAGGATTATAGACCCGCAAGTGCAAGCAGCTTGCCAGTGAATTTACTTGTGACCCCAGAATAGCTGCAGAAATCTGATTATTTATGTTTGGAAGCAATAAAACCAAGCAGGATTCAAATCTTTAACATACATAAATGGACTTCCCACCTAGGATTGTTCTAAGATTGTCTGTATTGGGTCAATTACACATCCAAACTGATTTTTGCTTTAAAATAAAGTGCACTGTATGAAAGAATGTTGTTGTTTAATGCAAAATGATTTCCAGCCGTTCTTTTTCCCAGCCTATGAATGGAAACCAAATGCAACATCTTCTATTTTCCTGCCCAACTTATATTAACTCCACATAAAACAAGGAATGAGCCAAGAACCACCTTAATGTCGATAGTACGAGATCATACCATTCATTATATTTTGTCAGTCGTTCATTAACACAGGTGAAAAACTTTGTTTTATAAAAAGGCTTTACTGAACATGACAACTCCCATAAGATGGAAAAAACATTGGGAATTAAGCTCTTACCAGTGCAAACGAAGAGCATGCAGAAACGCAGAAAGACCCTCCATGATGAGGAGGATTGCCACTGTCAGCACAGCAAAAGCAGCAAATATGAAGAACAGGAGAAAAGATCCACCAAAGCTGTTTATTGACAGTCCAATGTGCATGACCATGGTCCACAACACTTCAGAGAGCTCTGAAACAGGGAAAATTTGATGAATTTTAAACTGTTTTAACAGATTTGTCTCAAGTAAAAATCATTAGGCTAGCTACAAATAACAGCTACAAACTACTGATTTAAAAATCGACGTTTTCTTGGTTACAATCTTGTATATTTTTTGTATGTTTTTACTTAAAATCTCCAATCTGAACTTAAAATTCAACTTTAAATAATTTACCAGACATAAAAAAAGTTGCACTGCTCAAGACAAGACAGAATATTTGGCATATTTGTTTTTCTGAAGTCAAGATTTCAGCCCATCTACTTTTGCACAGGGTCATGGATCTATCAGTAACTTTGTCCTTCACACTCAAAACAGATTAACTACATTCCCCATCTATGGATTCAGCTCATGCCAACATTTATAATTGCTTTGCGTGAACTGCCATCGGATTTAAATTATGGCTGACTTCCATTCCCTTTAATGGATTCATTGGCACTAATATTCCGGTTGAACAAAATGCTTTCTGCAGAAAGTCATGGAGCCAAGCATTCTCCCCACCAGACTCTAGCAGATGTCACATTATCCACTGTGTTGCATTTTGCAATTATCCCTTCCTTGGAAAAGTACCTCAATTTGAACAGCAACTGAGTTACAACAAAACCCAATTCTGTCAACATTTCAAATTGGTAACAATCCACAGGGTGATGATACCACTGGTAAGAACCACCCTGCAAATAGAAATTCCTTTTCCATTGAAGCCGACTGTTGACGATCTTTTAATCAGATTTCCTGCCACTTCATTCCATTTAAAAATAAAGAACAAAAAGGGACTTAAATTCTTAACAATCATTGGCAGTCCTAGTTTCATTGACAAAATTCAGTAATAGCGATATCAATATTTAATCACAACCATATGAAAACAACTCAGCTTTTTCAACATTTCCTGCCCGCCAAGCTTAAAACAAATTCACTGAGTAACACATTTGACATTTCATACACTTGACCCTCAAAGTTACTTAATTTTGAGGTGTAAGATCTCCAATTGTTTCTGAAAATGTCAGCCTTGACACCATAATTAACACTTTCATCTCAGTCAGAATGTTGTGGGCTCAGGCCATTCCTGGATTAAAGTGCAAATAAACTGAACATTCCAATGCAGTAGGAAAGAGATCTGTCCTGTCGGATTTGCCACAAGAGACAAATAACTGGCTGAAGCAGTTATTGAGAACTTAGGGAATAATTCAGTCACCACTAACAGATAAATTTGGAATTAATGCAATTGCGTTTCATGCCTCTGGATTAGGGTAATACAGCAGAAACCTGAAACATATGAGCATCACTCGCTCAGAAATCCATCTTATCTAGTTTGAAACACAAGTGGTATATACATATAAATGTGCATCTATGTTGTACTTACGTGCATGAGCCAGACTCAGCGCCCACAACCGCAAGTAGGAGGCAGTATTAGAAACACATCCCAAGCAGTACTCAATGGTATGGATGGCCTGATGTACAGCAACATCACCAAAATTAAACTATGAGTAATAGATTAAAAGAGAAGTCTCAGTGCAAAGTAACAGTAGGACTTAACACTGTTCATGTGCAAAACAGTATTAATTCTGATGTTCCAGAACATTACTAGAAAACTGTACTATTGAATATGGAAAGTGCAAATATCCAAAACCTCATTTACAGCTCAAGCCTGACTTTTTTTTTTTAAATACTACTTGTTGGAAGTGTGGGAAACAGTGATGAAATTGGAAATGCTTTCTGATAATCTGCATTCAAGTCAGATAAATTAAATGACTTATGGAACGTCCAACAGACTTCAATTCAACCTCAGGAAAACACTGCTACTGCACAGGTTTCCTGCACAGCATTCTTTGGGTCAGCTGTATTGAGATGGCAACTTGTGCAGGATTGAGTGTCTCGGGCCCACACACATTTTATATGGAGACTGCCCAAACTTAACTTCCATCAAGATTATAACCAATAGAAAATTAATGTTGGATTCAAACACGATCCTGCAGTGCACAAAAAATACAATGACAACTTCACAAAGCAGCTTCATACAGGCTTGTGTTAGGGAATATAACAGCATAAAAATTACAAGTCCAAAGAGCTTGACATTCCCAAAGTGACATGGAGCTGGGGGAAGCGGACAGAAAATTGACAACCTTAGCTGGTCTTGTTAGGAGCAATGTTGAGACAGAAGTGCCTAAATCACTTTGTAGCATGAAACTTTATTGCTTAAATACAGAATTTTCATGACTGATATTCAAAGTCTGTCATACTCCAAAGCATTTTGCACAATTAAAAAAAGTTAGTTACTGAGTGAGCTATGTAAATGGGCAATGAAATCAACAAGAGCGTCTAGACAAACACTCAAAGTAGGCATTAAGTGCAGCCTTACCAATTCTTCCACAGTGGGCTTGCAAAAAAAGTTACATGTTTAGTGCAGTTAAATGCAATGAGAACATGAATGCATAGTTAGTAATTATTAATATTCATGTACAATACAAGGAAAAAACACATCCATTTTTATTGAAAAATCACCAAAATTGAATCTCTCAAACAGCACCAGTGATTTAAAAACAACTTGTGCATTTTCTGTAACATTAGGGTCAAAACGTTCCTAGGTTTTGTTTTAAAACCAAAAAAAATTGGAGGCAGAAATGGAAAAAAAAAAGGAGTTTTATCCACTAGAATCAAAATGAAGATTTCACAGAATTGACAGAATCACTAATTCTTACAAGTGGCACTAAACCTTCAATACAAGTGGAATATAAAATAAAAAATACAAAAGAACATTAAAAAGGTCAGAGTTCCATTTGATTATAAAGCCTAAAAAAGGAAGACCTTACAGCATTTTCAATGTACCTGCAAATCCAAACATTCTTTAAAAATATTTAAAGAGATAATAAAACAATTGCACTGAAATTAAAAACACAGGTTTCATACAAATAAACATTGTTATTAAAGCATCATGATGCTCACATATTTTAGCAAGTTAAATAATCTGGTTCTAAATTCAACGTTAAGATTCACAAACATGCTATGAATAATTGCAGTATCATACTAATGCTGGGCAACAATGCTCAGATTTACAAGGCTCATCCAGGTTTTTCAAAGAAAGAAAAATTCAACACAATATGGTGATTAATGACTGGCATTACCCTTTCCCAAAAACATCCACGAAACAAAAAACAAATTCATTTGCCAGGCAAAATGGAGAACAGTTAAAATATTGGATCACCTCAAAAATTTATTCTGTTATTCTTCAATTTGTACTGACAATTCACAATGAATTTTTCTTCAGATTATAAGCTACAGGAACACCACAAGGCTAAAGATCAACTTCCTCGTGAGGAAACCTAAATCTGCAAACAAACAAGCTCTAGTTAATGCATCATGTTATACTTACTTCCTCTCCATCCTCTGAATGGGTATCAAGCTGATCATGTTGGATTATCTCAGCATCCTCCTCGGTTGGTCCATTCCCAACTCTTATTCCTCCAAAGTTGTGTGTCCCCTATGAAACAGGAAAACAAATTTCAGATGTGGCAAAAATCCAATCAAACTTCTAGTCATCAACTCATCTTTCTATAATGCATTAAAATGCTAACAGACATAACAATTTGTTTTCCCTTTGTTTAATACAGCCAGCACTTAAGTAATTTGCTCTGTTATATTTACCTATCGCTTAGAATCACAAAATCCCTACACAGTGTGGAAGCAGGCCATTCAACCCATCAAGCCCACACACACACACACACTCTGAAAGGCATCCCACCCAAACCCACCCCCCTACCCCATCCCTGCATTTCCCACCCTCGATACAATGAGCAATTTAGCATAGCTAATCCATTTGACCTGCACATCTTTGGACTATGGGAGGAAACTGGAGCACCAGGAGGTAACCCACGCAGACACGGAGATTATCTGTGTAAACTCCACACAAACAGTCACCCAAGGCTGGAATCGAACCCAGGTCCCTGGCACAGCAGTGCTAACCAATGAACCATCGTGCCACCTCTTCTTCAAACTTCCTGTTTTACTGCTCTGCTTGCTATAAAAACATAATCTTGATCTTGTTGCAACATGAATAGTTTTCTCCAGCACCCAACTCAATTTTCATATTGGCCTACTGATATCTTTTCAAACTTCCTATTTTTATTTTCTCTATTTTCTAGAGTCTTGTTCAGAATTCAGCTAATGATGATAGCACAAGTGAGAGGATGTGACCATAGACGGATATCTACACTCCGGACTGTGCGAAGACATCTTGGAACAGTGTGCATTCTTTGCCCCATCATAGATCTGTTTCAAAGCATTTAACTGTATTTAAAGTTGCTTCATGAAAATCAACAATTCCCAGAAACCACTGACATGGTGAAATAGTGATACAGAATTAACATCACCATACTAATAATGTGGTCCAGGTTAGTGACCATCTCCAACAGTAAAAAGATCCAAGCATTTTGCTTTGAGATTCAATTACTTTGAATCACTGAATACTTATCCACACTCAGGGTTACCATTGATCATAAATTGAACCAGACCAGCTACACAAGCAGATCAGAGACTGCAATTCTTCAGCGAATAACCCACCTCCTGATTTCTTGAAGTCCACCATTTATAAACCGCAAGTCATGAGGGCAACAGAATACCCTCTACTTGCCTGGATGAGTGCAGCTCCAACATCAATTAAGAAGGCCAACATCACCCAGAGCAAAGCAGCCCGCTTGACTGGCATCATGTTTACAAATTCTCACTCCAATACTCACGCACAGTGGCAGCAATGTGCACTATCTGCTCTTTATCTTGCTTTCTTTCTCCCGGTCAAATCGAAACAAATCACTTCATATGGCTGTTTGTTGAACTTCATCTGCCATTTGTCTGCACAATCCACCAACTATCTACGTCATTTTTAAGTTTTACACTATCCCTTCACAGTTCACAATACATCCACGGGTTCGTATCATCTGAAAATTTTGAATTGTGCCCTATAAAGTAAGTTTTAGCTTAATATACACCAAGAAATGCATGGATCCCAACACCAATTCCCAGCAAACTCCATTACAAACCTGTTCTCCATCTGAAAAGCATCCATGAAGCCGTCACTCAGCCAATTTCATACTTACGTTATCAAAGAATCCCTACAGTATGGAAGCAGGGCTTTTGGCCCATCAAGTCCACACCGACCCTCTGAAAAGCATCCACCTAGGCCCACCACTCCACCCTATAATCCTGCATTTCCCATTGCTAATCCACTTAGCCTGCACATCCCTGGACACAATGGGCAAATTAGCATGCCCGATCTACCTATTCTGCACATATTTGGACTGTGGGAGGAAATTCAGACAGATACAAAAGAGAACCTGCAAACTCCACACAGACAGTCACCCTAGACTAGAGTCAAACCTGGGTCCCTGGTGCCGAGAGGCAACAGTGCTAACCACCGTGCCCCACCTTTTGCTCCTTCTATACAATGAACTATAACTGCTCAAACCTGTTGCATGTGATGCAATCAAACACTTTCTGGAAATCTACATAAACCACATCAACAGCATTTTCTTCATCAAAACACTCCAGCAATTTAGTTAAAGGCAATTTGTCATTTTGTATTTTACTGAACCATGCAGTTTCTGCCATCTGCAGAACTAGAAGATAAACATAGAAATGTACATTTGAATTTAGAAACATGTGTATTAAAAACCTTACCAAATGTTTTCTCCGCAAATGTTGATGGCGCAGTATCAGTGGTTTCACCACAAGCATGCATGGAACACACAGCAAAGCTACAATCACCAAGAAGGACTGGAGACCTCGCTGTTAAAACAGAAGACCTAATGTATTACTACACTTTGGTGAAAAGCTAATAGTTACAGCTAGCATATATTAGGACGAGAGAAGAAATTTTATTTCAATGATTCAGGATAACCTATCTGCTGGTATACACAACAAAAGACAAGCCCAGGTTGCTTTAAGGTATCATTTGCAGACTTTTTGAAATGGGATTTCAATTAATAGCTGGCAGCAGCAAATTAATCAAATCTGTTTATACGTGTTCTTAACCCTTGCCTAGAATCTAAATTTCCAAGTAGTTACGTACCTGTCCTTTATACAGATACTTCATTGTTTTATCATTGTAACTGAATAGGAACATATTGATGAAGTGGATGAGAAGACTGGGAGCATCTTTCGATGTGCTAGCATCATAAGCAGTCCACTTGTAAAAGATGAGGATGACAAGGTAGCCAAACAAACTCAACATAAAAATTATTTCGGGAATAAAGCTAAAATAGATGTTCAGTGGCTTTTTAAAATATCTATGAATAAAAAAGAAGAAAAAAACCGTTAGAATTTGAATTGAACAATTTAGCACTTCAATAATGTCTATTCTTGCATGCAATTGACAAGTACCCCATATATTGTTTGTCTCATCCAATGTGCCTAACAATTAATTTAGTTAATACCCCAGCAGGTTAACACATTATACTGGACCAGGAGATAGCTACTTATAAGACCATAAAACATAGTAGAAGAGGCCTATTAAGTCCACTTCACTATTCAATGAAATCATGGCTGATCTGATAGTCCTCAACTCCACCTTCTTGTCTTTTCCCTACAAGGGCCAATTTACTCACTGATTAAAATCTGTCCATCTCAGCCTTTAATATACTTACTGTATGTGTGACAAGGGAAAGCATTCTATGGTACTACAATAATAGTATCAGGTCATAGCATTGGTTGGTCAAATCTGAATTTGAACTTCAGACATCTAAAGAAACAAGATTAATCTTTGTTTCTGATCTCCTAAGTTACTTATTTTTAATATACACAATATAGCACAAGTGAAAGTTTTGTTTCAAAGCTTGTGCCTTTCTCAACCCTAACTGAAACTCTGTAAAGAGCCCCCAACTGCCAAAATCTTCCCCACATTAACATTGTAACTACTGAAAAAAAGTGTATCAGTAACAGCTTAAAACTGTAGCTCACTGGCCCATATAGTTTCATCTAACCTTCAGATTGTGCTAACTGCAGCATATTCAGACATCAGGTCTCAGATCCAGGAAATTTACCTCAAAAGGTGGGAAAAGTTCATGTAGCATTAGACAACAGCTACTTTTCCATACTTTAGAAACTCAAACTTGGCTTAAAAAGTACTCACATGTGATTCAGGAGGCTGAGAGAAACCCCAAAGACCATATGAACAACACCCAATATCACAGACATCTTCATTTTAAAGGAGTTAAGAAACGTAAGTTTGTTTGTAGCAATATTCCATATCTGAGGGGAAAAACAGATAATTTTTTTGGTTGAGATCATAACATACGGGAATATTAACAGATAGTTAGCTAGCAGCCTTCTCCACTCTCGTCCCTTAAAATATCACTTTTCAATCAAGCCATTCAACTAATCTACAATTTTCAGAAGTTAAAGTTTGGAAATAAATATCAGGAAGCAATTTTCTTCTGGCTTTCAAAAACTAGATGTGGTTTACTGGGATATTTGCTTTCAGGATCTTCACGCAGTAAACTATGACGTGCACAAATTGAATTCTGTAATAAGCCAATACTTCTATTTAAGCAGAGATAAAAGGTACTGCAGATGCTGGAGAATCCAAGATAACACGGTGTGGGGCTGGATGAACACAGCAGGCCAAGCAGCATCATAGGAGCAGGAAAGCTTGACGTTTCGGGCCTAGACCCTTCATCAGAAATGGGGGAGGGGAAGAGGGTTCTGAAATAAATAGGGAGAAAGGGGGAGGCGGATAGAGGATGGATAGAGGAGAGGATAGGTGGAGAGGAGGCAGACAAGTCAAAGAGGCGGGGATGGAGCCAGTAAAGGTGAGTGGGGGGGGAGAGAGATGTGGTAGGGAGCAGATAGGTCAGTCCAGGGAGGACGGACAGGTCAAGGGGGTCGGATGATGTTAGTAGATAGGAGATGGGGGTGGGGCTTGAGGTGGGAGGAGGGGATAGGTGAGAGGAAAAACTGCAGTACCTTTTATCTCTGATACTTCTATTTAAGCACATGGGATGACCAAATCAAACAGAAACAATGGGATTATAATCCTTTCTCCATCTGGCCACAATCAAAATGTACATTTGAAGTCAAAAGGTAATACGAAAATAGTTAAACACTAATTCAATCAGATGCCTAACTTGGTATTTAAGCATTCTAGCCCTATACTTCTAAAATGTATAGACAGTTAAAAACAGTGGCAGGATAATTTGTTTTTTTTTGAGCTGTAAAAATTCAAAAACAAGCATAGAATTAACTTACGGGATCTATTCCAAAGGGGTATGGCCCATTAAAGACGTTAGGCTGAGCAGGGTCCAGCTGAAGATGTTGATTACCTTGAAGGGTTTTCTCCCTGTGTAGAGAATGTTATTAAAATATTATTAAATCTAAACCAGCATTGATGTAATTTCTAATTGATCAATGCTGAAGCCAGAGAGATAAGAATTCCCAAAACAGGCACACACAATAACAAAAAACAACAAGAACCGAGGATGCTGGAAATCTGAACCAAAAACAAATTGCTGGAGAAACTCAGCAGCTCTGGCAGCATTTGTAGAGGGGAAGTACAGTTAAAATTTCAGGTCCAGTTACTCTTCTTCACAACAATTTTCTATCTTGAACATATTCAATTCCACAGCTCTCTAGGGTACAGCATTCCAAAAATTAACTCAGCTGAGTGAATCCTCCTCATCTTAGCTCTTAGTGGCTTGCCCCATATTGGAACTCTCTCTGCTGGTTCTAAAACGCGCAGCCACAGGGAACCATCTTATCTTACATCTATCCTGTATGACTTTACACTTATTCGCATTGTATTCCATCTGCTACATCCTTGCCTACTGTGTCTATCCAAACCTCCTTGAAGCCTCTTTGCATCCTGCTCACAATGCAAATCCCCACCTAGGTTTGTGCTTTCTGCAAGTTTGAATGTGTTGCATCTGAAACCCATAGAGTCAATGTACTTGATTTTGGCATAAGATTTTAGAAGTGCATTGTTTCCTAGCATAAATATACTTCACGTTGTATCAAAGAATTCATATTAAAAGAATTCAAAATCAACACAACAATGTTATCTTGGTTATACAAAAACTTACGTCCAGTTTCCCACTGGCTGAAACATCGGTCTAACACTCCACGACGAACCAAACATGTTGAGCGTCTTTGCAAAGCAGTCATTGTATATTAGGCCAGTATACACAGAGAAAATCCCCATGAGTAAAATAATGTAGCGACCACTAAAGACAGTGCTGAAAATCTATCAGAACAAAGCTTAGTTAAAAATAAATAAATTGCCACATTGTTGCACCAATACAAGGCAGTGAATTACTTTAACATATTAGCAATTGTGCTCACTCAGTGGATTAAATAAAGCTATTTCAAGACTGATGGTGCTAAAAAAATAAAAACTTACCCATTCACCACATCACTGGTGTCTTCCTAACTCCTCAGGTAGATTACACACAAGACTGACCATCTGTCCAACATACCTCAAAATTGTAAATACTCATCAAGATTAGAAATCTGCATTCTTTTCTGGGCCTAGTTTATGTAGAAAATATATCCAGCCTCAGACCTTCCTCTTATCATTGATATTACACGCATGGATTCCTGTCACTTTTTGCTCACTTCATTCCTGCAGTACTATGATCTTTAACTGGCAAATTTTAATACTAAAATTGAAACACTTTGTTAGGCCTCAGGTGGATTATTGTGTAAAGTTCTGGGCACATTATAGAATTGTATTATTAATGAATGCAGGCAAAGTGCAAAGAGTGGTCTCCAAGAATGGTTCCTGGAATGTGAAACCTCAGTTATAAGGATAGATAAAGAAGCTGAGACTGCTGTCCATGGAATGAAGGCGAAGGAAAGCAAGCAAGCACACAAGAAAGAAAAACAGGAAATCTGATAGAGGTTTTCAAAATCACAGGCGGGCCGGAAAGGGTAGCTAAGGAAAAACTATTCTGCTAACAAGAACAAAATGGCATAGATTTCAAATGATTTGCAAAAGCAGCAAGGGGGAAAATGAGGACATATTACATTCAGCAAATAGTTAGGGCGTTGGAATGCACTGCCTAGAATGTGGAGGAGGCAGGTTCAATTGAGTCATTCAAGAGGGCATTGGATTGGAATAATATGCAATAATATGGGGAAAAAGCAGGACGTTAGCACTAGGCAATGACACACATTTAATGAGCCAATAGCCCTTTCTCCTGCACCGTAACACTCAAATTAAATCCAGAGAAATTGGAGTCTCTGCTGTTAATGTAGAAATCAGAGATGATCCAAAAAGATAAAGTAGGAAGCAATATGAAAGCAGAACAAGGTATTAGAATTGAAGACAGGAGGCAGAACCCCGCTTAAAGATCAGAGAATCAAAGCAGCATGGTTATAGCAGATCAACTTCCATTTATATAGTGCTTGTCGTATATTCAATACGCCAAGATGGTTCACACTAGCATGACCCCAAAAAGTGAACGCTGAGCAACATAAGTATGTCAGCAAAAGCTTTTGTCAATGGAGTTGGGTATTAAAGGCGTATGTTATATAAAGCAGTAAAGTTTAGAGGAAGAATTTCAGAACTTAGAATGAATTGTGAACGCAATGAAACACACTTTTCCATGTCACTGCAATAAACTTATTCTACATGAATAGCCTGTCAAGTATGATGTAAAACAAAAGCACATTAAAAAAAAATTGTGTTATTTCTTTTTGAGTAGTTCTAACTTCCCAATGCCTTTTTAAGGAAGGATGCTTAAAATGCTAGTAATTATCCAGTTGCTACAAGACATGAAGCCCTAAAAATCTGTTAATACTCCGGACCAATAGTTGAAATGTAGCTCAGGGTATTTTGGGGTAACATCTACCATGAGAAATTGCTATCATGTTTTAAGCCATAAAAATCCCCAACCAAGTTGCCCGCTATTTAAAAAATACCTCATTTTCACTTTTCTGGGACAATATGCGGCTCTCTCTCAACACCATCCACACAGCGAAAGCAGTCATTAAGACGCCATGGCCAAAATCCCCAAACATAACAGCAAAGAGAAAAGGGAAGGTAATAATTGTGTACGGAGCTGTAGAAAACAAACACAATTAGAACATTAACCGGTTTATCCTTAAAATAATCAGAAAGTCAAGATTACAGAATAACAGAAGTTTTGATATGAAACAACATGTCTGTTCAATGTGACTTCTTACCAGGATTAATTTCCCTGTAGGTGCCAATTCCATATGCGTCCACAATGTTTTGAAAGCCATAAGTAAATTTGTTGGTTTTGTTGTAAGTTGGAGGAGTTTGGTTGGTTTGCATCCTGTTCAAGATGGATGGGACTGTTGATCCACTGCGTTCCTGAAAATAGAAACTTCAGTACAGACACTGTCTGAATACATTTACATTAACTGAAGCTAAATTTGAGTGGAGAACTTGGGGGAGCTCTCAAGTATCTCAAATAACTATCATGCTTAAAGGTCTAACTGTACATTTTTGCAATATTATAGCAGATCAACTTCCACTTATGTAGTGCTTGTTCTGTATTCAAGATCCCAAGATGGTTCACATGAGCATTATCCCAAAAAGTGAACGCTGAGCAATATAAGTAAATATAGAAAGGCTAAACTTTCCTACTATTTTCATGACAGGAAATGGATACTTTCTCTCCATTAAGTTCCATGAATGAAAATGGTAGCACCAAACAGATTCAAGCTTGTGAATAAAATCAGAGTTTAAAAACTCCCGACCTTCCCTCTTTTCATTCCTTTTAGAATCTGAGATTTTTCATGGAATTTACAATCACTTGGATTTGTCACTTACTCAGTGTTACCTGAGATACAGGAGTCAAGGAGACGTAATACAAAACAAAGGGCAGGAAATGCATGGATCATCAAGTGCAAGTTCTCCTCCACGTACCAGCTTGACTTGGAACTATAACCACTGTTCCTTCACTGCCACTAGATCAAAATCCTGGAACTCTATCCCTAACAGCACTTTGTGTACCTGCATCACATGGATGGTAGTGATTCAAGGAGGTGGCTCACCATCTCATTCTGAAGAGTAATTAGGCTGGACAACAAATGTTGGTCTAGCCAACAACTACCATATCCTGTGAAAAGAAAAAGAACTTCTGAATTTCAGAGTTCACTTACCGTACCCCTGCGGAGGGCAAACTGAATTGAATCCAAGTCAGTAACTGGACACCAGACTTCAGCAATTAGACATTTTTGAGTTACATCAATATTACAGAGATTAAGGGTATGATAGATGGCCTTCATTTTTCGTACTTTAATAAACCATACACGAATAGTCTTTGCAGCTGCCTGCAGAACCCTCTGACGATGATCCTCTGTCTGATTTAAGACCTGGAGACGACAAATATGTTTATGAAGGAGCTTCACATTTACAGAATTTCTGCATCATACCTCGGTAATGGCCATGAGTTTGCTCCATGCAATAAGTTACAGAGCTCAGCCCAACCAATGGCACACATGAAGAGGGTAAATGAGCAAAGAAACCAAAAAGCATTAAAAAAAGGAAAAAAATTGAACATAACCTAACATTTATATTTCACATCGCCAACAATCCGCTCCAAGTTGATTTTTCAAAATAGCAAAGTGTATTGCTAGGTAAACCTTTCCCTGGGTAAAACAACATATTTGTACATACTGGCCATAACCTGATACAAAAGCAAAACGCCACAGATGCAAGAGATCGTAAATAAAAACAAGCACTGCTAGAGAAACGCAGCAAGCATGGCAGCAACCGACAGGAACACAGTTAACATTTCAAGTCCAATAAATCTTTTTAAGTTCCAAAGAAATGTCTTGGTACTTGGAATATTAATGTTGTTTCTCTCTACACACACACACACACTGCCACACCTGTTGAGTTTCTCCAGCATTTCCTGTTTTATTTCTGGCCATAAAACAAACAAACTTTATACTTAAAAACACAGAAATCGTCCTGTTGTTCTCAAATTTCTTCTAATCTGGTTAAAAGATTGACACAGCACTCAATAGAATGGAAGTTATCTAAAACTTGCAAAACTGACAACAGGAATGTTAAATCTACGCTAACATTTAATGCTTGAATGACTGAGTTTTAAGGTAACATGACGACGATGCACACAGACATGCAGCTATAGTTTCCAAGTAAACTTTCAATTGGCAAACAGCCCTGTGTCTAAATTAGGGGCTGAATGTCACCTGAAATATATTGGTTGAAAATTCCCATACACATAGCTGGTGAATTAATTCTTTGGGTGACTATTAAAGCACACAAATGTCTCACCAATGGACTGAATAATGGAATGGCATAAAGAAGAATTAGATATTAACATTAGCACTGCTTTTTCAAATATTCTGAGAATTTGATAGCAAAAAAAGTAAGATACCACAACAGTAACATAATTCAAAATTAATTGATAATGTTGTCGGTGAGACCACATCTTGAATAGCGCGTGCAGGTTTGGTCTCCTTACTTAAAAGGTTGTAAATGTATTGGAGGCAATTAATAGAATGTTTACTAGACTGATAACGAAAGTTATCTTATAATGAATCAGCAAGTCAGGCTGTGCTTGTTTCCACTGGAGTTTAGAATAGTGAGGGGTAATGAGTATTTATAAAGGATAAGGTGGCATGGTGGCTCAGTAAGTGTCAAAGATCCTGACGAGTCTTAATAAGGTTAATGTGGAAAGAATGTTTCCACTTGTCCACCAGCCACTGTTTTAAAATTAGGGGTCACTTTCTCAGGACAGGGACGAATAGGAACTTCTTCTCTCAGAGGGTTGCACAACTTTGTAACTCTCCCCCTCAAAGTCGTGGAAGCAGGGTCATTAAATACTTTAAAGACAGAGATGAACAGATTCTTGATAGGCAAGGGAATCAAAAATTATCAGAGGTCTTTTGAATTTGACATTCACACCAAAATATCAGATACACTCTCACTGAATTTCGGAGTAGGTTTGAAGGACTGAACGACCTACTTCTGTTTCTATTTCGTATGCACGAATATTTAGCCTTAAAAGGGAAAAGCAAATACCAAATACCAATATCTTGGTAACTTTATAGAAAAATTGCAAAGCAATTATGAAGTACAAAAGTACTGATGAATACCATACCATTTGAAGATCATCAATTCGCGTGTTGACACCAGCTAACATTTCCTTCCTTTCATTAGGAGTTTCTGGGCAGGGATAAAGGGAGGCTCGAAACCTGTAAGAATGTGGTTCTCAGTAAATTGTTATTGCCAGAGTTTTTAAGTACCTCATCCTTCTTACTGCACACCCGTAATGCCTGCAGATTACCAGAAAATCCTAGGTCACTTTTGAACTTCAAACTCAGGTTATTTTGTTTTGAAACCTAGCTAAAGTAAATAAGAAAATTTATAATATTCACAAATAAATAATCATATCTATCAAGTAAAATGATCAGTTCTTCCTAGAGGTGACAGCATAGTGGTAAAGTCATGGGACTAATAATCTACTAGCTCACGCTAATGCTTCAACACTGGCATGATGGATAAAGGGTTAACTATTCAGTCAATGGAATTAATGCATATAAAACAGGAAAAAAAATTAGTCTCACCCTTCACAAATTTTCTTCACTCGATTTTTCAATTGGTCACCTTGAAAAAAGATGATGAAGACAGATTTGTCTACTTGACCTCCCTGAAAAGAAAACAAATATTAATCTCAACTCCCAGTTTTACCAGGATTGCAAACCTGTTAAAAATTAAGCCATGCTAAGATTTGCAAACATTTTTGAGACCATGCCATTGTGAAGGGTCAAACAAGGGGAAAGTTGCCTGTTCTGCTGTGTCAGAAGATAGTCACTCTGTAGCAGTTGATGGTATCTACAGTTTTTTTAAATTTGTGGACAATACTGACAAATGTTGGTGCTTGTCCCTGGCTATTAAAAATTACAATGTGATTAACACCACAAATTTCATCCAAACTACTGGGCATGAAAGGTAATTCAACTTAGATCATTTGCATCATTTTTTATTGACTATATTACTTCGTAGTGTGCAGCCATTTAATCGCTGCCAGGAGCATTATTATTTTTAGCATCCAAAACAAAAATCCAAGAAACGTCATAATTAGCAATAATTTGGTTTATTATTATTATATTGTCCATGGCTCCACCCTGACTAATGCTTCTCCTGGCATTTGTATACTTACTTAAAAGATTAAAAACAGCCAAATGTAACTCTACCAGTATCCAAATAATTGTACGCCTTCCACTGTCATCACTGTGTACACCTTGGGCACTTAACTGTCTACATCTCAAATATTTGCATACCTACTACATAAAACAGTCATGTGCTTAACATACAGCCTCTTAAAATCTGTATTACTTCAGTGAAGTCAATGGCAAAAACAGTCAACTATCACACACATTTAAGAGGACCAGTAGATTCAACCTAACATTCAAGCAGAATAGATTAGGGATTGTAGAATCTTGACAGCCGATACAAATTTGTTCTTAAAAATCAAAAGAAACCATATAGTTAGCTCTTAGAAGAAACCGCCCATTTTCACTCCTGGCTATACATACTACATTTGCATATGTTCTCCCACTCAAAAGATAACAAAGTTCAATATTTCCAGCAGAGGTACCAAACTCACGAGTAACTAAAATTGCAAGAGCAATTATTCGAAGTTTACATTCATGCTGCCACATTCTATAGGCCTGGCAGTAGGGTTACAACTTCTGATAAGTGTCTGCAATAGTCTTACACTGGTTCATCCCTTTAAAACTGTAAACTTAAAAATCACTGGATTTCAAAATTATTCTATAATCAGTGACGTAAAAGAATTAAACCACAGGAGTACAGGCTACTTTTTTTGCTGTTATGGATTGGTTCTTGAGTTAATTATTTATTAGGATTTCACCAGGGAACTTACAGCTACAGGATCCTCCAAGGGATTTTCAATTTCAGCTTGGCGTAGAAAGACATTTCCTCTGCACACACGCCACAACATCCGTTCAAAGGTAGGGATCCTCTCTCGGTTTATCACTCCAGCCACAAAGCTGTATATAAAAGTAAGTGCACTGTCATAAACCTGTATATCTGCACAGGCAAAATACAAGGTGCATTCCAGTGTCATGCATCAAAGACTGTGAAATAGGTCAAACAGACCAATGTTTTTATTTTTTAAAAATTTCTCCAATTTACACAATTAGCATTATTCAGTTTGATTTAATTTTGAACAAATTCTGATAAAGGTTTTCTGCATAAAATACTCAGCTGGACAAAACAAATTTGTGGAATTTATCCTTAAACTTACCGTTCTTATGACTTTCAGAAATGCAAGCTTATTGCTTAGTTTTACCTTTTTTTTTTGAAAAGGTCTTTCAAGTCACCCCCTTAAAAAGCACGCTTTAACATTACCCATGGGGAATACATAACAGCCTCAGAAACAATTTTTTAAAGCACACCAAAACCACAGAAAAACAAAGTTTCAAAAAAACTCAAGTGACCTAAACAGCAGTTTTCAAAACAGCAAAATACTTACATAGCTTTGTAAATTGCAAGATGTAGCTATAAGATTAGAGTTGGGTCTGTGTTTGGTCACAGGACAAGCTTAAATGAGTGTGAATTTACACTTCCTGAACGACTCAGGCATTCAGACAGGCAAGGACCAAATTGTTAAAACTCAATCACTGAGCAATGGACTCCAGCTGAGAAGGGCCACAATAACCAATTTTTAATTTTACCACTTTAAACAGTGGTCCTGGAAGGTCTACTTGTAGTGCAGTGGCAGTGTCCAGACCCCCAGGCTGGGAGGCCTGGGTTCATGTCACACATGCTCCAGAGATGTGTACTTACAATCGCTGAATAAGCCGATTGGGAAAATAGGTGAAATAAAATGAAACAATGGTCCTGGAATGCATTTGTAATGACTGTACTTGGTAATTGGTTAGTTTGTGAAGAAGATCATGCAATATTAAGTTGGCCATTTGTGTTTCAAGGAATTGCTTTCAGAGGACCAGTCAGCGACCAGAAAGTCCTTGAAAGGGTAATTGCAAGGGGAGAACATGCAGTGTCTTTTTTTCTCCACCCATTCTGCAAACTTATGTTCTGTCTGCATCTAACCAGCCAATTCAAAGCCTCCCAAGCAACTGAAAATTAATGACTGGCTGAGGAAATGTAGGCAAATAGGGATAGAAAACCATGCGAACCCTATATCCAATCAAATGGAAAGTACATATTTGGGAGGCAACGGCCTGGTGGTATTATCACCGGACTGTTAATCCAGAGACCCATATAATGTTCTGGGGAACCAGGTTCGAGTCTCGTCACAGCAGACGGTGGAATTTGAATTCAATAAATTATCTGGAATTAAGAATCTAACGGTGATCATGAATCCATTGTTGAGTGTTGGAAAAATCCATCTGGCTCACTAATGTCCTTTAGGGAAGGAAACTGCCTTCCTTACCTAGTCTGGCCTACATGTGACTCTAGACCCACAGCAATGTGGTTGACTCTAAACTGCCCATTGGGCAACTAGGGATGGGCAATAAATGCTGCCTGGTCAGTGACACTGGGAATGAATATAGAAAAACAATATTAAAAAAAACAGAAATATGTAATCACAAAGAAACTGTGCTTTAAAATGTTTTAGAGTCTACTTTTAAAATCAAAGGTTGTCCCTAATTTCCAAAGTCATCTGAACTCATCTAGTTGGCCTGAAATACAAGCATACAATCAGAGCGTCACGAAGTGAGCAATTTTAGCGGAGGAATTACATTTCATCTTCCACAGGAAGTAAATTATAGATTAATACTAATTAACAAATTAAGTTACCCAAGTCTCAAGGGGGTACCACGTCCCAGCTCACTCGGCTCCAGCAGGGAAGACGATTCCTCCAATAGGTCCGGATCAGACATCTGCTGATGATGCAATTCAGCCTGAATTCACAAATCAATTAACACACTATTTAAACCAGTTAGTGGCATGCAGGGGAACCAGGAACCAGGAGAAAAGATAAAACCATAACTGAAAAGTAAGTGGCCACAAACAAAAAAAAAAAAAAAAAATCCACAGTGAACATTGAAAACAATGGACTTTGAATAGAGAAACGTGAGCAAAGATGCGCAGGAAAATTTTTTTTAAAAAATGACTAACAGAATCATTCGAGCGGGTTCTTGGATATGGCTGAAAGACTCGGGTGAGAAGATCAGAAAATTGATATGAAGTTGCCAAAACATACATGCCATAGACAAGATAATCACAGAAGTGGAAATTCGCTTTAAGTAAATCAGTAGGATACTGACATAGTATCAACAAGCTAATTTCTTTGGCACTTTTTTTGCTGAATTTTGGAGAAACTATTCTGATAAAATACTTGCTTCTGCAAATTGGTGGAGAGAAAGAGGTCTGTTAGTTGGAACCCAAGTCACGAGGCAATAGATTTATTGCAAGAGTAGCACCTTTTACTAGCAATTTCCATTCACCTACAACTAGTATAGTTCAAACACGTAGCATTAAGGACTGCTCTACAATCTTATTTCTCTGAAAACCTGAAGATCAGTCACAATGCTCAAGGGATATTTGATCACAAAAAGAGGTTATAATAAATTAAAAATCCAGTTGAAAGTCACTGATAAATATTTTTGCTTCAATAAATTTTAAGATGAGTCCCACTTCTGCACATCCTTTTACAGAAAAAAAAATTACTCCACAACAGGTGTTTCGTTGAAAATCAGCACCTCTAGTACAAATTGTGGTCATTTGAAATCTGGCATTGTGTTTGATCTGATGACTGCAAAACAAAAAGCTTTGACTACCTGTCTCTCTTTTCAGCAATATTCAAATTTGAAATGCATTTTCTATCATAAATGTACTGGAAGATTAATGTGTTTTGCATTAAATGTTTTCTGTAAGCAATACCAGTCAGATCTGCCATGTACAAATATAGTGCAAAGTTATCCTTACTCTGTTCAATGGTATGCTTTAATGTTCATCAGTAAATATTCTAATTTACATTAAAATGCCTTTTATTTAAATCACATCAATATAGAGCAAATGTAGAATTAACAGGTTTGTACTAAGAACTTGTATCTAATGTTGGGATGGTCCAAAACACTGGCTATGTTAGGCATATAATCTAATGCCCAATTTCAACTTGCAAATCAAAGTCAAAAACACTTTATATACTAGATTTTACAGAAATTAGAACACATTTTAATTGCTATTAAGACCATCTTTAAGACCACCGTCTGTCGGGATATCTCTTGAAACCAGAGAAAAATGGTTTTTGCCAAAGCGTTGCTATAAATTTGATGTTTGCACTATCAAAGCAATACTGAATCACTAGAAAAGCTTGTCAAATGGAAATCATAATTTACAAATCCTGAAACAGTGTGAGGATTACTCATCAATATTTAATACCTACTTTCAAAAGACTGATGGATTAATGTAAAATTTGAAGAATTGCAAGAGTATGCGCGCATTTTTTTTTGGGTGGGGAATGCAATGCTTGCATTTTAACAATATGACAACACCTTTAGGATAATTTTTCAGTGCTAGAATAAAGTGTGTATCCTCAACATATTGGACTCGGACATATTAGCAAGGTACATCAAGGATTCCCTGATGAATTAAACACAGATGTAAGGCATGAGAAAGTGCCAAAGTAGAATACTGAGAACTGGGAAACTCATTTCCAATCAGATTTCTTTCACAAAATGTGTGCATAGAAATAGCATGAAGGTATTTTGTTTGGATTTTCCTCTTCACCCAAAGTCTTCTGGCCTGAACTTGCACGCCAGTACCAAACCAAACCTCTGCTTCAATTTGTTACAGGATTGAACAAATGTTTCTTTTTCTAAATTTCCACTACTGTTTAAAAAAAACCAAAAAAAAATGACAGAAAAATTCACACATGGGATAAAATTTTTTGAGAGAATAGTTTAGAAGTTGGCTGCCATTCCATATTTATTAAATGCACATCTTTAAACGCTGTTGCTCTTTATTAAATATAACTATTACTTGCCAAATATAATTGGAAAGATTACTATTCAAATCATTTTGCCAAAAACTTACAATAAAACAAGTTCAAAAAGCTGAATTAGCTAGTTAAACGAAGAACTTCTAAGTTCAGACAAGCCATTTTGCTGGACGTTAGACAGCAGGCAAAAATGTTCTCCCACGGTAGTCACTCTTAACATCTGAATAAGCAGAACACTAGCTTAAAAAGTGCTTTCCTCAGTTCTCCCAGTGGCCTACGTGCAACCAAATGTTCATTCCCACTTGTGGAAGAAAAGAAGAAGTAGAAGAAAACACAGAAGCCATTCAAAGCAGAGGCAATAGTTTTCAGATTTGTACTTCTTTTTAGGCCAATCATCATTTTTAAAATGTAATATATGATGCATATTCTATAATTTGTTACATTAGTTAGCACAATCCTAAACAAAGTTACTACTTTATCACTGATATTTTAGATGAGAAGGAACGAAATCCTGGCCAGGTTTTACTAACTTATAGGAATGGAGCATTACTATCATAAGAACAAGTTCAAAAAGCATCCAAAGATGTGCAGCTTAGGTAGATTGGCCATGCTAAATTGCCCATAGTGCCCAGACTAGGTGAATAAGCCATGGGAAATTCAGGGTTACAGGGACAGGGTTGGGGAGTAGGTCTGGGCGGGATGCTCGGAGGGTCGGTGTGGGTTCTATGGGCTGAATGGTCTGCTTTCGCACTGTAGGAATTCTACTCCATGATATAGCACCTGTCACATTTATGCAATGAGTAAGACCCAACCACACCAATAAAATATCCCATCTGACCAGTTGGTAAATAACTTCAGCCTCAAATCTTTGAGGCAAGATAAGACTGGTGCCATTACATACCCCGAGATGGAACAATATGTCAATGTTTCATGGTTTGAACGTACTTACTGAAATTCATCAATTCAGTTTGGAGATTGATAATTTTCCCACATTTAGATTTAACTATTTCATTACCTGTAGCCTTCTGAAAGTATCTTTTAACTCAGAATATAATTAATTGTGTATTTCCATTGTTAAGTCAGTTTAATTGGGAAAGAATACTCTCAGCTCTCGCTTAGTAAATTAATATCATTTTGCATTCAAAAAAAATGAGAGTTCTATGTTATGAACAAAGTATGTTAACGGATTTAAACAAAATTAGCCATTTCTCCAAAAGCAGGCAATACGCACGACAAATTTTGAACTGAGCTTGAAGGTGGATACTAACTAGAGTCATCTTGGCTCCAGAGTCAGAAAATGGACCCACAACCACACCAGGTTAGTGCAAAATTTTCCAGTTCCTATGTGCAGTCAGACCTGGAACTAGAATCCTCATGGTGTAAAAATCAATCATGCTTCTGTTCACATATTTATATTGATCCCTTGCAGCTGAAGGAAGGTGACCACTTCTAGCTGGATGAAAACCCAGGTTCTTAAGCTATTAAGGTAGACTACTAGCTACAGTATGACTTGTTTGCAGTTTTTATGGAAAACCGAAATTAGGTATAAATAAAATTCAGGAAACAATGTGGAGTTAGGAAGTCAATGTCTATCAATTTTGTGTACTAGCTATTCAAGTAACATAGTAAAGATATATAACGCCAGGTGTGCCATCATACACAAACATGTAACATGCTTAAAAAAGAAGACATGGCATGCAACTTCTAAATTTACAGTTAAAAACCTTCAAAGCAAATCTGTTGTGACCAAGAAATGGGCTTGTCTTGCACACTGAAATCAGTTATATTACGTTACAAAATTAAACAAAGCAAACTCGACATTACAGCCAGCCTTGAATGTAAACAAACCATTTCCATTGGTTAAGCGGCTTAGATTGGAATCTGTATTCATCTACAAATCTTGCCTGTAGTGAATCTATACGACGGTCATTATAAATCTATTTATGTTTTTCCAATTTTGAAAGAACAATACCAAATTTCAGTATTCAATCATCCAGGCTTTTGTATTGTCCCACAAGAGGCCAAGGCACAAGAGAGGGGCAATTTTCACTCTATGTGCAAATGCCAACTCTTTGGTCTTTTCCAATGTGCCTGATGAACAGCAAAGACAATGGACAGAATATTCTTATGAATGTGTGCAATTTAAAATAAATCCAGAATGTAAAAATAGGTATTGAGTTGCCATGGTGAATCATTTGCTTTTGTGGTACAAGCATGCATGCATAGCACTTCTACATCTGCTCAATAAGCAGGACCTACTTACCAAAAGCAACACTGCAGTAATATAAAGGTGCTTCCATACAGGTATAATAGCTCTGAAGCACTGAGAATTTAACATTTGTGCATTGGTATTGAACTAATTTGTTTCGTTCATCCTTCTTGTGGGGCTAAATCTTCTTTATAGAACTCGGTCTTTTCAAACGAAAAGTGTGGAATAAATATATTTATATATCTGAGCAGTTTATAAATAGGAAAGTTAATTTTAGCTGCAGTGCTTCACAGGCACAGATTTTGTAGTCATCAGCAAAATAGCAGTAAATTGCCCCAACGGTGAGGAAAGCGGAATTTAAAAAATATCTAGTGATCACTGCAACACATCTCATTTTTCCCCACACCAACTATAGAAGATCACCAGCACTCAAAACAGTCTTGCTGTTTGAGCAGGCTAAGCAGCAATGTGAAGAATTCACAGACAGGACACTAGAACCAAAATGCACTGGGAGTAGAGGGTCAAAAGTTGGGCAGTATTTGCAAATGGTGCATACAAATTGTGATTTTGCACTCAACTGCATCATTTTGCAAGCACATTTGCCAAACAAGTCAAGAAATCATCTGTAAAATCTAACGTGAAACTGTAAGTCAGCCTGAACATTTTGTACTTCATGAAAACGTGAACTTGAGTTTTATTCTTTATGAGATTATCCAGAGAGGATCTTGATTCAATTGCAGCTGTAAAACCAAAATTCAATAGTAGATTGAATACCTGACATTGGAACTATATAGGTTGAATATTGGAGGTTGTTAGACCTGCACAAGAACTTTAGCAAATTATTTTAGCCCTGTCTCAAGAAGAAATGTGAGGAAAAATATCTGGGATCCACATAAGGAAATTTGGTTTAGTGAATAACTACAATTGGAAATTAAATAAACATAATTTTGCACAAAGAATTTAGTCAAAGTATTTCCTAATAAATTTTCCTAGGCTGGTAAAGGGATCAGGTCCTATAAGCAGTCAAATTAAATGACACAGTAAGTTATTCCACAAAGAGCAGAGAGTACATCACAAGCCCCATCCTGAGTAAAGATTGATTTCCACTATGAAGCCACAATCTCTTATTCCAATATGTATCAAAACATGTTGCAATCAGTGAATACTTTTTTTTTCCTTCTGGAGAATTTTAAATATAAATGGTGGGATAAAATGAAAATTTGACTCAAATTTGTATAATGAATAAGAAATATTCAACATGTGGCTCTTTATTGGAAACCCAAACATAAAATTACACCTGAACTTTTCAAAGGTAGTCCAGAAAAAAAAAAATCAGATTTGCAATACTTTACTCAAAATGATAAGCAAATGAGAACAAAACAAAACATTCACAAGAAACCAGAAGGGGTGGAAGGAAGGGGATGGAGATCTGCATGCCATTAACTGTTACTTTTCCAGTCTTCGTTAGATTCCTGCACTTATGGTTGTTTACGCTGAAAGATTCAAAACTTATTTCTCTTGTTACTGTTCTGCCTATGTTTAAAAAACAGAAGACTGGGAAAAGGAGAAACATGATTAACATTCTTGATCCTTCAGCTGCCAGCTAAAATGGCTTCAACTTGCTACAATCCCATTGTTTGGCTGAAGGAAGTATTAAAATAAATACAGCTGATATAAATGCATTAGATTTTCATGATCAGTGACAACATTTTTAACAGGTATTTTTCCTTGTGATTGTCTGTGACAACTCAAGTTTGCTACATAGTTTTAAACAGATGAACAGTACTTTACTAGACTGCCTTTTTTACAAAATTATGATTGGAAACTGAATATCAAGTTACGAGGAAGGGTCACTCGACCCGAAACATGAATTCTGATTTCTCTCCACAGATGCTGCCAAACCTGTTGAGCTTTGAGCAATTTGTTTTTGTTTCTGATTTACAGCATCTGCAGTTCTTTCAATTTTTGTTCTCATCAAATCAAGTGTTACAATAAATTACAATGGGTCTTTTCTATAGGAGTATTCAACTATTGACTGTATGCTGTGGCGTAAAAGTCAATACATACAAAAGGACCATTAAAGTTCTTCGGGAGAAAGTCAATTTTAGGTGTTGACAAGTTTGAGAATTGATAGCATTTTTGATTTTAACGTAAATTCTGCATTAAAAATGAATGTTTTCAAGGGCTCATTTATTCATACAATATGAAAACATCAAAAAAGTGCATGGTACATGTGGTTACTGAAGTTTAAACAATGATAGACTGTAACATAAGAGAATGGTTCCAAGCAAAGTTAGGAGAGGTGATGGCTTAGTGATATTGTCATTAGACTTTTAATCCAGAGACCCAGCTCATGTTCTGGGAGCACAGACTTGAACCCCATCACAGCAGATGGTGGAATGTGAATTCAGTAAAAATGTAAAGAGTCAAATGACCACCTCAAATCAATTGTTGGGATAAAACCCATATGGTTCACTCATGTTCCTTATAGGAAGGAAACTGCCATCCTTACTTGACTGGCCTACATGTGTCTTCAGACCCATAGCAATGTGGTTAGCTTTAAAATCTGTCCTCTGTGCAATTCGGGATGGATATTAAATGCCTGCCTACCCAGTGACACCCTTATCCTGCAAATGAATAAAGGAAAACTGTTTTCCTTGGAGAGGTGAAGGCTAGGAGGAGATTGGATACAAAGTTTTCAAAATCATGAGGGATCTGGACAGAGTGGATAGGGAGAAATGGTTCCCAATCAAATAGATTAAAAAGAGAGCACAGTTTTAAAGTATTTTGCAAAAGAAGCAAATGCAAGGCGAGAAAAATCTTTTTCACGCAGTGAGCAGTGAGGGTGTGGAATGCATTGCCTGGAAGTGTGGTGGAAACAGGTTAAACTGAGGCATTCAAGACAGCACTGAATGATTGTTTAAATAGAAACAATGTGCATAGCTATGAGTAAAAGCAGGAGATTGGGGCTAAGTTAAAATGCTTAGTGCCAGCACAAACATAATGAGGCCAAAGAGCATCCTTCTGCACTAAAAATTCTGGTTCTTTATGCATTATATAGAATTGTAGAATCCTCTCTGTCTGGAAGCAGGCCATTCGGCCCATCGAAGCCACACCAACCCTCCAAAGAGCATCCCAAACCCCCAACCCTATTCCTGTAACCCTGCATTTCCCATGGCTAATTCACCTAGCCTGCACATCCCTGGACACTATGGGTAATTTAGCACAACCGATCACCTAACCTTTACATCTCTGGATTGGAGGAGGATACCCATGCAAACACGGGGTGATTTTGAAACTCCACACAGACACCCAAGGCTGGAATCAAGTCTATGTCCGTGGTGCTAGGAGGCACCACTACTTATCAGGGAGCCACACTGCCACCTTTAATATCTATAATAAAATTAAACTTGGTGTCCAGAAATGAACAAAACTGCAGCTCATAAAAATTGGTAACTAAATTTGGCTTGGGAAGAATACTAGGCTCTATTACTTCTTGGACAGAGTAGGAGTATGTTTATTTCCCTTCAACTGAAATAGTTGATGAACTACTTCTAGCCACAGGGCTATACAATGTGAAATAATCAATCCTGGTCGAGATTCATATTCAGCTATCCTGACTTGTCCAATCAGTTTGGAATCAGACACATTAAATGGAGCACTGCATAATGAAACTTAATTTCCTAGTGACCATTCTACTCAAGAACAGATAATTTAGTCAAATCCAACAGCATCCACAGCCAGAAATAGACACTGGGAAGCTGCAGTTCAAATGGCTTCTGATTGCTAAGTATGTAATAATCTGCAAAAACTGAATCCAAATGGATAACACATGCATGGAGGAAAAATACCTGTTTTTCTGGGCAATTTCATGGTTTAAATTTTTCAAGTGTTACTGATTTGTAATCGAATTTTAGATGTTCCAATTAATACCAGTATTGACTCATTTACAAATATTAACCATTTTAAAGTTAGCAGCTGCAAGTCACTGTGCATATCTATGTCAGTATTTACATCAGTCTTAGACGTAGACTCCCTTTGATAAGGAGGATAGAGGTTAAACTCTTCAAATGTACATGTCAACCTTCTCAGTGATTCTATCAAATCAAATAAAAATGACAAAGACCAAAAGCAATGTCCAAGATACCAAAGCTGAGTGGGAGACCAAGTGTAGATTTTTTATAAAGAAAAACTAG
Source organism: Ginglymostoma cirratum (assembly GCA_024137785.1). NCBI lineage: Eukaryota > Metazoa > Chordata > Chondrichthyes > Orectolobiformes > Ginglymostomatidae > Ginglymostoma > Ginglymostoma cirratum. Next base: position 4,837,486 of record JAHRHZ010000056.1, on the reverse strand, counting down.
ACCCTGGAATATTCACAAAGAGTATGCATCTGCTAGTTCCCTTCATACTTTATTTGAATTTCTCACATTAGCATGCCGCATCATGCAAACTGGCTGCAACCTTATTCACATGCTTACTATGTATAATTTAAAACATGGCCCCGTATTTTTGAACACAAAGTATTGCCATTTGCACCTGGGCATAATGAATCTCTTGATTACAAAGAAAACCAAGTGGAGGAGGATTGGGGGTTAACGAAGGAGGGTAACATTTTCCTATCAATTAATTTAAATGGATGCATTTTTAAAGATATTCCATTATGGATATCTGATTTCACCCATCTTGCGTTCTTGTACTAGTGGGATGCAAGATCTACCATTCCCAGATGCAATAACAAATTCTACCACACATCTCCAGGCACCCTTTAAATATTGAAAACCAGTTAATGGTTACCTAATGAAACGCTATAGTTCGAGTACTTTAGATGGGTCAGTCTTTGTCCAATGTGTGCAGGAGGGTTTCCTGACACAGTATGTAGATAGGCCAACAAGAGGCGAGGCAACATTGGATTTGGTGCTGGGTAATGAACCAGGCCAGGTGTTAGAATTGGAGGTAGGTGAGCACTTCGGTGATAGTGTCCACAATTCGGTTACGTTTACTTTAGCAATGGAAAGGGATGGGTATACACCGCAGGGCAAGAGTTATAGCTGGGGGAAAGGCAATTAGGCAAGATTTAGGATGCACAGGATGGGGAAGGAAACTGCAAGGGCTGACCACAATTGAAATGTGGAGCTTGTTCAAGGAACAGCTACTGTGTGTCCTTGATAAATATGTACCTGTCAGGCAGGGAGGAAGAGGTCGAGCCAGGGAACCGTGGTTTACTAAAGTTGAATCTCTTGTCAAGAGGAAGAAGGAGGCTTGTGTAAAGATGAGGCGTGAAGGCTCAGTTAGGGCGCTTGAGAGTTACAAGTTAGCCAGGAGGGTCCTGAAGAGAGAGCTAAGAAGAGCCAGGAGGGAACATGAGAAGTCTTTGGCAGGTAGGATCAAGGAAAACCCTAAAGCTTTCTATAGGAATGTCAGGAACAAAAGAATGACCAGAGTAAGATTAGGGCCAGTTAAGGACAGTAATGGGAAGTTGTGCGTGGAGTCCGAAGAGATAGGAGAGGCGCTAAATGAATATTTTTCGTCAATATTCACACATGAAAAAGACAATGTTGTCAAGGAGAATGCTGAGATACAGGCTATAAGACTAGACAGGATTGAGGTTCATAAGGAGATGGTGTTAGCAATTCTGGAACGAGTGAAAATAGATAAGTCCCCTGGGCCGGATAGGATTTATCCTAGGATTCTCTGGGAAGCTAGGGAGGAGACTGCAGAGCCTTTGGCTTTGATCTTTATGTCGTCATTGTCTACAGGAATAGGGCCAGAAGACTGGAGGACAGCAAATGTTGTCCCCTTGTTCAAGGAGGAGACTAGAGACAACCCTGGTAATTATAGACCAGTCAGCCTTACGTCGGTTGTGGGTAAAGCGCTGGAAAGGATTATAAGAGATAGGATTTATAATCATCTAGAAAGGAATAATTTGATTAGGGATAGTCAACACGGTTTTGCGAAGGGTAGGTCGTGCCTCACAAACCTTATTGAGTTCTTTGAGAAGGTGACCAAACTGGTGGATGAGGGTAAAGCGGTTGACTATCCCTAATCAAATTATTCCTTTCTAGATGATTATAAATCCTATCTCTTAA
>JAHRHZ010000056.1:4738013-4835661 GCA_024137785.1 Ginglymostoma cirratum | reverse complement strand
GCTGGAAAGGATTATAAGAGATAGGATTTATAATCATCTAGAAAGGAATAATTTGATTAGGGATAGTCAACACGGTTTTGCGAAGGGTAGGTCGTGCCTCACAAACCTTATTGAGTTCTTTGAGAAGGTGACCAAACTGGTGGATGAGGGTAAAGCGGTTGATGTGGTGTAAATGGATTTCAGTAAAGCGTTTGATAAGGTTCCCCATGGTAGGCTATTGCAGAAAATATAGAGGTATGGGATTGAGGGTGATTTAGCAGTTTGGATCAGAAGTTGGCTAGCTGCAAGAAGACAGAAGGTAGTGGTTGATGGGAAACGTTCATCCCGGAGTTCAGTTACTAGTGGTGTACCGCAAAGATCTGTTTTGGGGCCACTGCTGTTTGTCATCTTTATAAATGACCTGGATGAGGGCGTAGAAGGATGGGTTAGTAAATTTGTGGATGACACTAAAGTCAGTGGAGTTGTGGATAGTGCGGAAGGACGTTGCAGGTCACAGAGGGACATAGATAAGCTGCAGAGCTGGGCTGAGAGATGGCAAATGGAGTTTAATGCAGAAAACTGTGAGGTGATTCACTTTGAAAGGAGTAACAGGAATACAGAGTACAGGGCTAATGGTAAGATTCTTGGTAGTGTGGATGAGCAGAGAGATCTCAGTGTCCATGTGCATAGATCCCTGAAAGTTGCCACCCAGGTTGATAGGGTTATTAGGAAGGCGTACGGTGTGTTAGGTTTCATTGGTAGAGGGATTGAGTTTTGGAGCCATGAGGTCACGTTGCAGCTGTACAAAACTCTGGTGCTGCCGCCCTTGGAGTATTGCGTGTAGTTCTGGTCGCCGCATTACAGGAAGGATGTGGAAGCATTGGAAAGGGTGCAGAGGAGATTTACCAGGATGTTGCCTGGTATGGAGGGAAGGTCTTATGAAGAAAGGCTGAGGGACTTGAGGCTGTTTTCGTTAGGGAGAAGGTGGTTAAGAGGTGACATAATGGAGACATACAAGATGATTAGAGGATTAGATAGGGTGGACAGTGAGAGCCTTTTTCCTCGAATGGTGACGGGCTAGCACGAGGGGACATAGCTTTAAATTGATGGGTAATAAATTTAGGACAGATGTCAGAGGTAGGTTCTTTACACAGAGAGTAGTAAAGGCGTGGAATGCCCTGCCTGCAACAGTAGTAGACTCGCCAACTTTTAAGGGCATTTAAATAGTCTTTGGATAGACATATGGATGATAAGGGAGTAGTGTAGGTTAGATGGGCTTCAGATCGGTTTCACAGGTTGGCGCAACATCGAGGGGTGAAGAGCGTGTACTGCGCTGTAATGTTCTATGTTTACAAACATAGAAGTATTTAAGACAGTTACTAGTTGCAGAAGTTGAAGAGTGGGTTTAGTATGGAGTACATTTACCACGGGATCAAAATCAAAAAGCTCAATTGCTCGCTTTTCCAGACCTGCACTGCAGCATTCAAATCAGTGATTGGGAATAACTGTGGAGCAAGCTATCTAGCTTAGCATTTGTCTCAGATTGTTGATCTAGATTATCATGAGCTGTCCCACAGTTAAGCAACAGCCAGAGTTATACTCAGAATCAGACCATACAGATGACATCCTTGGCAGCACCATCACCATCAGGACATAGATAGGAAGGAAACTTGCCCCTTTGTAGATGGATCAATAACCAAGGGGCTAAGTTTTAAAAGCAAAGAACAGGAGATACAAATGGGGATGAGGGTGGTGGGCATCAGAAACTTACTGCCCAAAAGGGTGGTAAGAACTTTCAAAATACTTCAGCAGTATTTAGATAGCCTTATATGCTACGGCATATAAGTACCTATGGGCCAAGAGTTGGAAAACAGAATTAGAATTGATAGATACTTGACGACCAGCGTGGTCACAATGGGCCAAAAGGCTTTATTCCCACATTCTGTAAAATTTCTATAATTCTATGACCAGCCTTGAATATGCCCTGTTCCACTGATATTGCAGCCTTGGTACAAGCATAAGTAAAAGAGCTGAACTTCAGTGATGAAATGAGAGAGCAAGACATTACCACCAACATTAAGGTAGTATTTGCCAGAGCATGGCAAAGAGCCCAAGGAAAACTTGAGTCAATGGAAATCAGAGGAAAAGAGTCTCCAGTGGGGTCCTACCTGGCAGGAAGGAAAGAAGATATCAAAACAACCTAGGTGAGTTGTTGCAGTGCATCTTATAAATAATAGTGCTGCCACTGTCTCAGTGGTTGATGGAGATAAATCATCTCAGTAGTAAGAAATCAGTACAGGTGTCTTTTAGGGTAGTGTCCTAGACCCAGCCAACATCAGCTGCTTCAATTATATTCCCTCCATCATGAAGGTCACCATGGGGATGTCCATCAATGTTTGCAATGACTCAGACAGTCAATCAGTTTGCTTCCACACGGAGAAAGACCTAGACAACATCCAGGCAAGGGCTGTTAAGTGCTGAGTAATGTCACTCCACAGTGCCAGGAAGTGACCATCACCACTTGAGATTCAACAGAATCGTCATCACCGAGCCCTTTCTACTCCTCCACCACCAACACTCAACATTCTGGGGATTTCATTTGATCAGAAACCAAATGGTCTAGCTGTATAAATATTGCAGCTACAAGAGCAAGTCAGATACTAGGAATTCTGAAGCAATTAACAACTTCTGATTCTCAAAACCAGCCCAGCATCCACAGACACAACTCAGTTGTGTGAGAAAATACACTCCAATTGCCTGGGTAAGTGCAGTTCAAACAAGACAAACAGCTTGACACCATGCAGGACAAAGTAACTTGTCTGGCTGTTTCAATCAATCCAATCTTCCACCACTGTGTATGGCAGCAGCATGTTCCATCTATAAGATGCACTGTACTCACTCAACAAGGCTCCTTCAACAGCATCTTCAAAGCCAAAACCTCTACTCAAATGATACTGCCATTCCTCATTTTTGATGGATAAAAAGCCTGGAACTCTCTTCTTATGGGATCTGAGGATACACCAACTCAACATGGACTGCAATAACTCGAGATGGGGACTCACCACTAACTTCAAAAGGCAACTAAGGCAATAAATACTGGCCAAACCAGCACCTCCATGTCCCCTCAAAGAAAATCAGGAGATCAGTGGTATAAAAGGCACACTTTTTCCAAACAATAATTACAACAATTTAGCTTATTCTAACTGTAAGTATCCTCCTCCTTTAAATTTTTAGGCTTTATCCATAAATTTCTCCAAGTTTGAGTTATAAGGAGAGGCTAGATAGGATGGGGCCTTTTTCACTGCAGTGTAGCAGGTTGAAGGGTGGCCTTAGAGGTTTTTAAAATCATGGGGGACGTCGTTAGGATGAATAGCAAAGATCTTTTCCCTAGGGCATGGGAGTTCAAAACTGGAGGACATAATTTTAAGATGAGAGGAGGAAGTTTTAAAAAGGAACCCAATGGGCAACTTTTTCACACAGAGGGTGGTTCGTATGGGAGATGCAGGTACAGTTAAAACATTTAAAAGACATTTGGACAGGTACATGAATAGGAAAGGTTTAAGGGAACATGGACCAAATGCAGGCAAATGGGACTAGTTTTAGTTTAGTTTGGGAAACCTGGTCAGCATTGACTAATTAAACCGAAGTCTGTTTCTGTGCTGTATGACTATGGCCCTAAATAAATCACCATTTGTAATCTGTTCCTCTAGTTAGTCAAAGAATTTTAATTGTTTCTTAAAAACTGTTAGAATGCTTTTGGACAACATAAGCATTGACCATAATGAATAATCAAGTGAGCATATTTAAACCCTCACTCTTAAGATAACACAGGAGAACAGTATCAATTACCATCATTCAGTTCCTGTGACATTTTCTTTCCACATCCCAGAAGTGATTGTACACAAGAGTATTCAGTATAAATTTGCACCAAATTTTCTAGGAAGCCAAGAATGATACACTTGCCCATTCAGCATCAGTATAACAGTGTGTCCAAATTTAACGACATTTAACACTTGAAGAGCTTTTAAACAGTATAGACTCAATTCAATTTTCTAGAGACATCACACCAATCACAAAATTGTAATTACAAAGCACCCTTGATTATTAAAGTAGAAAAGCAAATAAGCAAAATTTAAAATCATGCAGTTTATCACAAGTGCAACTTAATTATCAGACAAATGAGCTTTAGAAAATATTTGATGCAACTATTATGAAATATTACATCTTCTTGCAGTGCACGATCACAAAGTGAGCTGGCAAACCAGAAATATGGGCAGAACTGCCAGTGATGCACACATGCATTGCAAGCTTCAACTAATACTCAGTGTTAAAATGAATTTAAAATTAAAAATTTTAAAAATTCACAATAATCCAACCTCATCAAAGAATTGTTGGGTTCTCCGCAGAATATATTTCAGCTCAGTCAGCTCTAAGAAGTTACGTTTTAACGCCTCCTGGTTAGTATTTATTTCTTTCAATTCATTTTCAAGTTTCTCAAAGGTTGCCTAAAATAAAAGGCATTATTTTAGTTAAAATTCAGTATGGAACTGGGAACTTTTACTTCCACTGTATCTATTGTAGATGGTATGTTTATACTGGATTATGATTTATCTCATCCAAGATACTAAAGTAATCAACTGCTCAAGTTAAGCTCCACTGCTGCTGTTAATGTCACCTGAATCCCAAAAAATATTCCTGCTGTTAAATGCAAGATTAAAGAGAGGGAGGATGATCGTTCCACTAACTGCAATAAGAAATTGTATATAATGGTCAGATTCTTAAAGTTGCCCATCACATGAATGTATTAAATGATAACATCACTATTCCAGAATCATCAGCTGCATTAACAAGACCTTCAATTTATAAAGGTGTACGGAAGGGGTGAAGACATTAAATGAAACAAAGATGTAAATGATGCCACATGCAATACAGAAAAGAAACCTCTCTTATTGTGATCAATGAGCTAGAAACAAAAAAGGTGATTACAAAGAGTTCTAATCTCAATAATTTCTCAGGTTCTGCTCTAGAAGACAAAATTCACCTGGTGAAGCACACATCTGAAGTACTGTGCTCCGGAGAAAGACAAAAGAAATGTCTGGCAAAGGTAAAACCATTACTCAAACTAAATTAGTGTGTAAATTAAAACACTTGTGTCACCAATTCACATTAAAAGCAGAGGCTAATGTTCTTGTAGCCCACATTATCACTCGGTTCGTCTAACTAGACAGCAAATCACACACCAGACAGAAATGAGACTTCAATGGTCATTGCTATTTTTTTCCCATCTCTAGCATGCAAGTATGTAACTAAGCTGCAGTAATCCCAATCATGCTTGATTTAAGATTGGTTAACTGAGCAAAGATCACATAACATTGAAACAAAGTTCATGCTTGTGGTATACACATGGTCATGATAATGTTATGAATCCACCATATTTACAGAACGACTGTTCTTGAGGACAAAGTTTTAAAGTCAACTTTATAATTGTAATGCTTACCTCCAAGTCAATCATGTCTCGAGGAAAAGGAACTTCAGGATTCTCTCCAGTGTCCAAAATGACAAGGTTTGCTTTTCGGATTTCCTTTTCAACAAATCCTGGAAACAATCAAATAATAGTTCATAAAAACCATATGATAAAGGACTTTAAACCATTGCATATTTCAAGTAAATTTGTATTCAACCCAGAAACAGCACTATTCACCACAAAAGAAATACTTTTCTTAATCCTTCTTTCATAAGTCCACTTCTGGCTGTTAAAATTTAGTATCGCAAACATTTTCTTAACTGACACCTACAGAACCAGAAGTGTGCCGGAAGATCAAGTATTCCAGATAATCAACAAGGTCTCATAATCAATGTAAAAACACACACTAAGGTGATAGAAACATAATGCTACACACTTCATTGTTATACTTTATTTACAGCACTAATCACAAATAAAAATGCAACTTTTCCTTAAGCAAAACTCACCAGCAGAGAGCCGTGTAACTGGACCCTCACCTGACTACTCGGACGTCATGGTAGATCATGATACTTGAGGAAAAATTGGCTCGGAATTGAAACTGCTATTGAGAGTTTGTGTGGCCATTCGATTGAATAAGTTTATTTACATTGAGATAAATAAATTAAAAACTATAGCAACTGTACAGAATCATACATTAAACTTCACAGTATTTGAGGTGTATAATTTTTGCCAGTTTATAAGGAGCCAGTTAAAACAAAGTTTGCTGTATTTCCAATTTCCAAATTCCAAATTCCAATAACAGGAAATGCTGTTAATTTATTTCTTCACACCTGTGCTCTCACTTGTTTTTTTTTTAAAGATCTTGTTAAATAATATTCTTTAAATATGAGGCAATTGAAACAGCGTGTAAAGTATTCAACAGGACAGGGTTTTACTTTGTTCTATCATTTGCAGAGACTATCGTTTCAACTGGGGGGAAAAAGACAAGTGAAACTGCTTTAAAGAGAACTGCATGCAGCTTCCCTAATATTATTCTTGACATATCAAAACTGTGTCAAGTACAAATGTGGTACAGATATTCACTAGGCTTACATAATACTTACGTAGCTTACGATCCATTTCTTCACAACGCCGAACCTCATTTACAAATTTGCGCTGAAATACATTCACATCTGGATTTAACTGCACACAAAAGGATGAAATTGAGTAAATGCAACTAAAAACAGTAGAATTTGTGATGTTTAATTAAAATATAACATTAATTGCAGTAAAATGTTAGTTACAGGCCTCTGGACCAATAAAGTCTAGAATAGGAATGAATCCTGTATTTTGAAGAAATAAAAGTAGATGGTGCATGCATGGTGATACAACTAGCCTATCAAAATGTGGACAAAATTCAACTTATATTAAATTCAATCATACGTTGTGGTTGGTTGGCTCATCGAGCTGGTTGGCTGTTTTTCCCCGCAGACGTTTCATTACCCTACTGGGTAACATCAGTGCAGCTTCCGATGAAGCGTCGTTGTTTTCCCACCTGTCATTTGAACTCTGGAGTCCGTCGGTCTGGATTACCTCACTTCCGGTTTTCCTTCGTAGTGGAGCGTATATGGAGTCATGGTATTACCATGCAGTGTGAAATACAAATCCCCCATCAACAAAAAGAATAAAAAAGAGACACCACATTATATCCACTGCGAGGGAAAACCGGAAGCGAGGTAATCCAGCTCAATGAACTCAAGGTCAAATAACAGGCGGAAAAACACAATGGCACTTCATTGGAGGCTGCACTGATGATGTTACCCAGCAGGGTACTGAAACATCTTCGGAAAAACAGCGAACCAGCTCGGTGAGCCAACCAACCACAACATCTACAACCCGAGCTACAAATCTACTCAAGCCTTGGAATTCAATAACATATTCATAAATCCCCTTGGCAGCAGTATCCAATTCAGCCGTTAGGGCACATACACAAAGCAAAATTCTAAATACTCCTAAATAGAAATTTCTGTGAAGGTAAAATGAACTTATTGCAAATTCATTATAACACCCAGCCTAAAGTAATTGTTAGTATCCAGCTACTGGACACACCCTGTCAGTGGAGAGATACCGTGCCATACTTTGGCATCTAACTGCAAATGAATATTAGGAATTCACTATTGCTCAGTTGAAGTGGACACACAGTATATGAGACTGATGATAAAACCGCAAAGGCAGTGACACATTCACAACTTAAACATCAGATACCGTCAGCACGGTGGACTGAGATCAAGATTCCAGGAATCCTTGAAGGTAAATGTGGTATGTCAAAGTAGATTGGTAGAAAAGTGAATAACAGTGAACTACCAGGGAAGCAAACTCAAGTGGTGATGTTGTTTCTGTCGAACAGCAAAGAATGCAGGGAGCTAAGGATGAAGGACTGAGCAATCCTATCACGTAAATCATCTTGGCCCACACAGGACAAAGCCACACACTAGAGGGAGCCAAGAGTGACAGGTAACTTTTGCCAATGATACAGAGGCCTTAGCATTATATTCAGCATGCCTCTGCTAGTCAACAGATTACAATGCAATTTTAATGTGACGCTCTCCCAGTGGCATCTATAATATCCAGTTATTGAAACACAAGCAAGGCAGCTAAAGTTTTGGAAACAGCCACCCATTCTCTTAGTTTAAAACTTAAAACATTGCTGTTTGTGAAACCACAACTGAGTGTTAATAGGACAAGATAAGGTCGGTGTGGACTTGTTGTGCTGAATGGCCTGTTTCCACACTGTAGAGATTCTATTCTATTCTATAAAAGATCATGAATCAGCAGCAGTTAAGACACTGTTGTGTTAATGTGTTAATTTTGCAGAATTGTGCAAATCAGCAAAAAGCATCAACTTACATCTCGAAATTGGACCATCCCGAGCTCTCCTAGTTCACTGACGCAACAGTAGGCAGCTTCTGACTGCAAGAAAAGCTGTGCAAGTGTCATCTCCTCACTCCTGAATAGTTCCCCCATGATGAATCACTGGAGTGGTATAAACAGTTTTCACTAAGTAATGTTTCTCTTGATCTATAAACAATGAAGGGAAAAAAATTACAATGTACAAAAAACAAAATTTCTGTTTCAATGTTACAAAAGGAACGGTCTACCAAATTCAAAAGATCATCAAGAACGTTTAATTCCAAAATATTTGATTATGAAGGAGAGAATCATTACAAGTTCATAAATTTGCCAAGTGCCAATTTATATGGTTATAAGTGATCAATCACTTCTCTCAAAGAAAAAACCGATAAGCACTGAAGGTGGAGGAAGTGGTGGAGGAGGATAGGCAGAAAACATGCAAATAAGATCAACCAAACAATGGGGAGGCAGCATCACAGAGCTGAGGAACATACAGTGCTTATAGATGCAACATTGCACAAAAGAAACATTTTCCGGGACTGCTAATCGCAAGGGAAAAATTTGGCACTTGATATCTATATCAAGTTTATATCTATTGCACAATTTAATGAAACACCAAAATTCCTAAAAAAAAAGCAGACAAATTGCATGTAAGATACTACGTACGCAAAGAAGTACACCAAACACATTTCAGTCTCTCGAAAGGAAAGCTGCAGTCTCCCAGGAGTTTACAGAAACTTTCCAAAGAGTTGGAAACACAGGACCAGAGTCCCAAGGGTGGGTGTGGTGGTCAACAGTAAGCAGCAGCTGATGGCATGCTCTATGTTCCCAAAGCTCCTGCTTGCCACCTCCTCTCTCCAAACCCCTGCTCAGGATCAAAACAGTTAGCCATAAAAGGCAGCAGACCCATCATACTACTAGAAATACCTGTCTTCTTACACTTAGATACCACCTTTAACAAAGTATCAAGAAACTTCACAAAGTGTAAAACAAAATATGACCATCATTTATGGAGATATTAAACCAGATGACTGAAAGCATTATTTAAAACGTAAGTGTTTGACAAAGTCTTGAAAGACAAAAGAAATAGAGGAGTAGGAAGATGCACGGAGGATATTCCAGAGTTTTGGACTTTGGCAGCTGAAGGTACAACTATTAATTAGGAAATTGATTAAAGTTGGGGAGTGGTGAAATGGCCAGGATTGAAGGAGTACTGATACAAAGAGTTGTAAGGCTAGTTGAGATTACAAAAATAGGAAGGGACCAGGCAAACAGGAATTTACAAGAATAAAAATTTTATAATCTAAGCATCATTCAACTAGAAGCCAATACAAGTCGGCAAACATGGATTTGATAAGTGAACAGGGCCTAGATAGTCATTAAGGTTTGGATGATAATATCGCACAGGGTAGACTGTGAAAAATCAGCCAAGAGCGGATTTAAATAGTAAAGTATAGAGGTAATAAAGGCACGAAGGAGGGTTTCAGCTAAAAAGCACTAAACAAACACCATCTTTACAGTACCAGTATGGTTATATTTATTCAGATAGGGTGTGTGTTATCAATCCATTTAAAAACGGGGCCTTCAACCAAAATACGTTTGAGAAGGACAGCCTCAAATTATCTGACTGTTTTAATTTTATGCTTAGTAATGCAAATTCTACCACTAAGCATATTGTCAGGAAATAATTGACAGATTTGTAAACAGATACAATAACTAGATCTTCACCAATTTCTGACAATCATTTCCCCTGCTATCAGTCTTAGCTGATAAGAAAAAAGTCACTTTTTAAGATCTTTATTATGGAGGCTTCAAGGTCCCCAGTAAAGACACTGTGGAGTTCTCCTATGTCAATGAAAGCTACGCATACAATGCATATATAGCAGTGGTTTTATTTTCAGAATCAAGTACCATAGCAGAATAACAACGTTCATAGATTTCAAACACCACCACCGTTGTACACAATTTTCATTTGAGACTTAATCTAATAACCAGCAATAATGTGCATTTGTCATCTGATTCTTAGAATACGTACATGAATAAGAAATGTTTGGAAAGATATAGGCCATGTGCAGGCAGGCGGGACTAGCTTAGTTGGGATTATGGTTATCATGGACTGGTTGGACTGAAGGGTCTGTTTCCATGCTGTATGACTCTATAAACAGGAGTTTAGTATGCTGTAATATTGAAAGATTGTGCATTTTCTAGCCATGACAATTATGATCTTTTTAATATAAATTCAATACCTTTGCTCCACATCTTAAAAAAAAAGGAAAGCAAACCAAGTGAAGTCATAAAGCCCAGTCAGAACGAATACATGGAAGATTTCTACAGCTGAGCTGAGACAGGAGTCAGTAACATTATAGTGCTGAAAGGAGGCAGATTTAGTGATAGAACAGATTCTGGTCTAAAAGAACAGAAGTTACAAACCAAGCTACAAAAATTTTGACTTATTTTGTGAAAATGTGTTTTAAAAGCAATACCAAATACATTTGCAATGCTTCAGAATCTTATCGTATCAACCACTATTCTAAGCTAATAAAAACGCCCATTCAATTCATTAATTTTAAAAAAATTGCATTTGACGATTTTTATAGCACATACAGCAGATTAGAAATTGGCAGTTTGGAGGTCTATGTCAGGGTCAAATTAGATCTCTAAAGAAAAAGAGAAAGTAGCTCCGGTTTAACATTATCGCGTTGACAATACCCGGATCAGCAGCGCATCTATAACACAGGTATGACACAGAGGGAAGGCTTTATTTTATAAGTAAAATCCTCCCAACCACTTAAGCAAATTTGAAACCCCTCCTTTCCCGGCCATTTCACCACCTCAACTTAAAAAGCATCTTGAAAACCTCCTCTCTCGTCAAATTATACAGGTGACTCGGCATTATGCAAGCAGGAAGAATGCAGGGGCAGAATACCAAGCTGAACCACAGCAGAAGCCCAGACGGGAGAGAGCGTCCAGGTCGAGATCAGCCCTCACCAGCCTGTATAGGCCAGAGACCCTCCATGTCCCCGTCCATCACCACCACCCTCCCATCCCCCTTTCGGGGCAACGTCAACAGGTCGAACGTATTCCACTGCGCCGCAATCAGGCAATCAACGCCAGCAACTACTGTCCCCCCCGCATCGTTCCCGATCGATTCGAAGACACAGCACAGAAACCTTCAACAAAGAGAGAAACCATTTACCCCTAGTCTCTACCTCCTACCACATCAGTCGGCGTCTCCCCCTGCTCCGTGACAGCAACGTTATCACGTGATATTGCCTGCCCACCTGCGCAGAGCTCTCGCGCGTGCGCCTCCTTCACCCGCTGGGCAAGCTGCGCGCGTCCACCCCACCCAACACCAAGCGGAGAGACTTGCGCATGCGCTTTCTTGGGGCCTGTCCAACCCGCCTTCCATTCCTGTAAGCAGTGCGCATGCGTGTCTGAATGCAATTCTCCCGCCCGTTAATAATTGGGAGTTATTATTCTCTAAAGTGTTCGCAATTGATGCAAAAACAGAGGAATTACTGGAAAAACTCTGTAGGTCTGGCAGCATTTGTGCAGAGTTAACGTTTCGGGTCCAATGGCCCTTCTTCAGGATTGATTGTAGCTAGGAAAAGCTTGGTATATATATTCTGAAGAAGGGGTAAAGGAATGGGGAAAGAATAAACGATAGTTGGAGCTGGGGTCCAGAGAGGAAAAAAAAGTATTTGGATAGACAAAGGAATGAGTGAAGGTCAGCCTGGGAGAATCAGTAGCAGCTCATAGGGGTCATTAGCGGCTGACAATGGGTGTGGTAGCAGCCCATGTGATGACAAGTCCTGTTTGGGGTTTGGTGTAAGAACCTGCAATAAGGTATTCAGGCTATAAAATTATTGAACTTGATGTTGACTTGATAAGGGGAAGGTGATGGCCTAGTGGTATTATCACTGGACTGTTAATCTAGACACCTCGCTACTATTCTGGCTTCAAATCCCCTGATGGTGGAATTTGAATTCAGTAAAATATCTGGAATTAAGAATCTAATGATGACAGTGAGTTGATTGTTGGGGAGGGGAAAACCCATCTGGTTCACTAATGTCCTTTAGGGAAGGAAACTGTTACCCTTGCTTGGTCTGGCCTGTGGGTGACTCAACTGTCCTCTGGGGAATTAGGGATGGGCAATAAATGCTGCCCTAGCCAGCAACACCCTAATCCTGTAAACAAATAAAGGTTGCAGGGTCCCCAAGTGGAAAATGAGATGCTGTTTTTCCAGCTTGTGCTGAGCTTTGCTGGAACATTGCAGCAAGTCTGAGACAGAAATTTTGACCAGGGAACATGGTGGTGTGTTGAACTGATAGGTAACAGGAAGTTCAGGCTAACTTTTTGCAGATATTCTTTTATTCAGTGCTTATTATTGATCTTTTCCTGCCATTTCACAAAGAACTGTAAAGTTAAATAAAATTCTAAAATATTTGAAGCGTACAAATTTTTCAGCAAACACACATGCCAACCTGCAAAATGCTCAGTAAAGAGCTGAGGTAAAACTAATAAAAGCTTGCACCCTCATGGGAAAAATCAGCTTGTCAAACAATAAGTGGTTGTAACACAGCCCTTAAGATGGTCAAAAATTAAGGTGGCAAGGCTATTGCTCCAAGGCAAGTGAATAAGTTAAAGCTTATGACATAACACGGTGTGGAGCTGGGTGAACACAGCAGGCCATGCAGCATCATAGGAGCAGGAAAGCTTGACGTTTCGGGCCTAGACCCTTCATCCTATTATCTCTGATACAAGTTAAAGCTTTTATTGGATTTCAGAATTTACATCAGCATCTTGGATCCGTGCCTCAGCTTGTTTGTGAAAACCGAAACCCATTGACTTGACATGTAACATTGGTAAGAATTAATTATAGTGCAGTAGGCATGGACCTCAGCTTTAGTTAAACTTGAACTACCCAGATCTATGATAAGGAGTAAAAAGTACAATGTTTATGACTATATACATTTTGAAGAGGAAATCAGTTCTAATTGTGCAAAACTTGCTTTCTAAGAAGGAAAGGATGTAGCCCAAGGAAATTTTCATGCTTAAAACATTTTCATGCATGTACTTGCAATATGAAGTGTTGCATAAAGTAATAGAAAGACCATAGGAAATAGAAACAGGAGTGGGCCATTCAGCCCTTTGAGTCTGCTGTGCTATTCAATAGGATCATGGCTGAACTGATGGCCCTCCTCAACTTAAAGTCGTGCCCTTATTTCTGAGACAATGTTCATTGGCCCTAAACTCTCACAGGAAGGGAAACAACCTCTCAGCGTTTACCTTGTCAAGCCCCGTAAGAATCCTATATGTCTGAATGAGATCACTTCTCATTCATCTAACTTCTAATGAGTACAGTCCCAATCTGTTCAGCATTGCTAATAAGACAATCCCTTGTGAGCCTTTTTCGAACTGTCCCAAATTGCTCACAGTACTTCAGAGGTAGTCACACCAACTTGTATAGTGGCAGCAAGACCTCCCTATTCTTGAATAAGGTTGGAGCTCCATCCAATCCGATGACGCCCTGCAGACAAATAGGAGAATAGCTTTGGATTTGAATAGCGATATATGTGTCATATATGTCTCCCAATGAAGAATGATGTCTAACCATAATTTTAAGATTCGCTAGTGGTTGTTCCTCTACCACCATAAACCAAATAGAGGAAGTCAAAGAAAGAGAAACAGTGGCAGCATTCTCCTTCCCATAAGTACGACAAGAAGTGTTTCACTTCTCTGCCTGCTTCTATTCTGCTGCCTCTTTGCTGTATACATTTCTCTTTGCCATCCAGATCCAAAACTCTCAAAAAAATCTGGGCTCATCCTTCTGATGTTAATTGCGCTATCGTTTGTGGCTCAGATGCCAAGACTGAAACGTTGTGAATTAGCTCCCTTAGTCACTCTATGGTAGTTCTTTTACCTCCAGACCCTTCTAAAATCCCACCTCTTTGAGCAAACATTTGGTCATTGGTTCCAAGACCTCCTCTTGGGTAATATAGTTCAGTACCAAACATTTTTTGATTATATTTCTCTGAATTGCATTAGGATGCTCCATTAAACACACTGTATAAAGGCAAGTCCTTGTTCCAGTTAAAATTAAGTTTAAGAATAGTTCTTGAAATAGAGTTAACATTTCAAGTATGACTCTTGGACTCAAAGTGTTGACTCTGATTCTCTCCACTGCTGCTACTAAACCAGCATTTCCTGTTCTCATTTCAGACTTGCAGCATCCTCAATATTTTGCTTTTATAAGAATGCATGTTTCTGTCTTTCATTTAAATTAAACTGAGGTCCCAATTCTCATCAGATGGATACAAAATATTGAATGGCTGGTGTTCAATACAGAGGCAGTACTAGCCTTGGAAGCCACAATGTTATTTTGTATGGTTCAGGGAAGTGGTTGAATGTTCTCTTCAAAGACTTTATCAGCTAAGCAGAAGGCTCACAGCTCTTCAGTCCCAAAAGTACCACCAGCAATGGGCTGCAACAAGTCTTGGAACTGGATCAGTGATGGAGACTTCCAGCACATGGAGGCAGGCTTGCCAAGCCCAGTAAGGCAGGCTCTGGTAAGAGGCAGTGTTTGTGGAGTTGATCAAGTGGAGGCGGTCCTATCCACTGGGGAGAATCCCATCCTGGGGCACAAGGTACTTGGACAAGAGGGTCACCCACCTCCTGAGCCCTCAGTCAGGCCAGCAGAGTAGACTTGGCCACCTCGCCACAATCTATGGCTGAAGAAATACCAGCAACTGTGGGGAAAAAGCCCTTAAGGGGGCCATTTATTGGACATTGAAGGGTCTGAACTGATCCAAGGGCAGACAGACACCTGACATTGTCCCATCTACGGTAAGACACCAATTGACGGCTCTTTTGGTTTCTGGTAGTATCCCTATCTTTAAGCTAGAAGTATTGGAGTCCCATCTGCTCCAGTGGTGTGCCATAACATGTCTGAACAAGTTGATTCAAAATATGTAAGACTCCAGTGGAGACAGGTAGGCAATGGGCATTGTGACTCAACACCAGCCATTCCACCCAGCTTCACAACCCTCTCCACAATATCTGCTAGCCTGTTCTCAGTGGAGGGAGTGGCTTAAAGTTCTGTACCATGTCCCTATTTTGAGGAAGAGGGCTATCTTCCAGTAGCCATCTCATTATTATTCCTTTGATAATGTGACAAACAATGATCTCTCTAAGTTTTCATTGTTTTGAATGACCTTTTCATTTCAATATGAAATATCTTTGCATTTTTTTAAGTTGGTATCTGAAAGGATACAGCTTTCAGAGATCTGCACAGTGGCTTCATGATGACCACTTGGCTGTGTGAGCATACACCTCAGAGATCCCATTATTTATAACAGTTTAGAAGTAATTCATTGGCTTTAAAGCATTTTGGGATGCTGTGAAAAGATGAAGTGTGCTTTATAAATGCAAACAACGACTAGAAATTTCATGGCTCTCATACAACAGACAGGCAGGTGGGGAGTACGTATGAATGGTTGGGATGGCCTAGAAGGGAGTGGGTGATACCTACCTCCTTATGTTACAATTTAATCAGTAACAGAGCTTATAATAGCACGACATACTCATCCACAGGCTGCTCTGCACAATTTCCTGTTTGAGCAAGACTGAGTCCTTCCTGTGGACAATCTCCTTGTGCTCATCACACCTTTTAATGTGGACGGTCAGGTCAAAGAATGGATAGCTGAGCATTCCATAAGGCTAAACCAGGCAATCCCAAACTGCTGTGCAAGAGGACTGAGACAGGATGCTGAGAAGAAAAATACAGACCAATCGCAAGACTAACAGGACTGAGCTACCAATTGTTACATGGGAATTCCTTTTAAATCAGATGTTGTTGGAATAAGATACAGGAAGTAGTGGATCGTGAACCCTAGGTTCATCAAGCTGATGGATATGCTGTTTGGAGGGAGGGGCGGTGGTAAAGCAGGGCTCACCTATGTTGTTGAACCAATAGCTGGGAGGTAATCTCAGAAAATGGGTCAGGGCAGGGATTTGCTTGAAACCAGGAAACTGGTGGATGATGTGGAGACATGCAGCTTACTCTGTGGAACCTGAAGTGACAGTGCGTAATGGCTTAAGTGAAGTGCAGTCAGTGAGTGATGCAGAAGCCAGAAGTGATCAATATTTTGTGAATCCAGAGGCCACATTCTGTGCAGGGAGGCCTACTCTTACCCCGGAAAACAATGCTGGGGGAACTGCTGGAAGGGAGAACCTGTAGCAGCAAGTTTTGCTGATCATACAACTCCTGGAGCCCAGATTGACATAGACCCCAGCATGGTGGTTCCACCAGAGAGCTTGGATCCATAGCTAGGTATCCATACAGATAGGAGCTGAGAAGTTCTTGAGCAAATGCTGGATTCCACACCTGTATCATTTGCCTGATTGGTATTGCAAGAATAGAACACTGCTATTAATGTGGACTCAAATAATTGAACCAGATAATCATGCAGCAGTTTAGCACACAGTCATTGCATGCTATGTGTAACTGCTGGGATGTCAATTATAACACAAGGAAATGCTAATGGGATCTTCAAGTATAGGTGGCAAAGGTGATGGAAGGCTCTGAGTAAAGGAACTGAGCAGATCTCTCGGATCTCCACTAGCAGGTGGCGACTGTTGAACTGACCCTTGATGGAAAGAAAGGTGTCTTTGGGGGGGAAAGGGCTGATGGAAAAGGAGCAGTCAGACGAAGGAATTTCTCAGTCCAATATATTCCACACAGTTTTTCCATGTACATAGTGTAAATAATTCCTCATTTATCCTTAATTTCATTTCCTATTTGTGAAAACCTAGTGCCAGTGAAATGAAGAATCCTTGCTTCATCATATCATAGAGTACCTACAGTGTGGAAACAGGCCATTCAGCCCAACGAGTCCACACCCACCCTCCACAGAGGAAACCCACACAGATACAGGGAGAACATGCAAACTCCACACGGATGGTCATCCAAGGCTGGGGTCGAACCCGGGTCCCTGACACAGTGAGGCAGCAGTACTAATCATGGAGCCACTGCACTGATCCTTGGGCCAATCCTGTATTTAATCTCATATTACAGATAATTTAAAGAAATGTGATTTCAAGTGCAGAGCCTTCACGTAATCAGTTGAGCCTGTCAAATCAGATCTAAGCCTGTTGGTGAAATATTCAATGCACCATTTCAGTGTGAATAGAATTCATTGAATACTCACACTCACAATTCATTACTCCCCTTTTTTCTAATGAACATATTTCAGACATATTATGATATGTTTCTGGGATAGATGGGATTTGAACTTGGACTTGGACTTTCTGTTCTAGAGCTAGCGGCACTATCACTGTGCCACAAAAGCCCCTGTTGCCCCTTTATATTTATTCAATCATTTAAATGACCAATTAACCCCAGTCAGCAGCTGAACTCTTGCTATACTGACAAGCCCACACTCTCATGCCAGTGAACAGAATGAAGGAGACAGTGAAGGGTGGTGGAATCAAAAATTCATTTACAGTTTTTTGATGAAGGAATGATATGTTGGACTGGAAACTTGTATGGTAGATTTCCAAGTTCTTAAAAGATTGTGGTTCATTGTCGGTTTGCTCTCAGGGCTGATCATTTTTTGCAGAGCTGAATACCACTTCCAAAGAAAGTGTCTTTGTTATTGGTGTTCCTGTGTTGCTCCCTGTTTCAGGATGTTTCTCTTCTGTAGCAAAAAAAATACAGTTTATAGACACTCAGAAGGTGTTTCCAATGTGTCAAAACAGGGCTGTTGGCTCACAACAGGAATAATTCATTTTCTTACAAAGAGTTTTGATGGCCCATTATCAGGGATTACCTGTTATCCTTTGATATAGATTGATAGAGGGGTTTCAGTCTTCATTTTGGCACAAAGATTTTCAGTTTTAAGTATCCTGTTCCATCAATACATGTAGTCAAGAAGTCTAGTGCCAGAGTAATAAGGTTTCCGTGCGAGCTATATATTCCAGATGATGAATTTTAATGTCCAGGTAATTACCCCAGGGGCAAGCTTTTCCCTGTGTCGTAATCAGTCCTAGCCATTAGACATTTCTTTGTATAATCCTTTGAGTTTGGCTGCTTTCAGGTTATATGACTTTGGAGGGCTGTTATGATGTGGTAGTGTCCCTGCCTCTGGGCTAGAAAGCCCAGGTTCAAGTGCTACCTGCTCCAGACATGCCTCATATCATGTTTAAACTCATTGGTTCAAAATACCTAGATGACTTTGGTGGTCATTTTAGAGGTTCCCCAGCTCACTTTTTAACTGTTTTCTCTCAACCCCACAGTCCAAGGCTTTAGTTGAGGAGCATTTAACGCCAAATGACCTGTATTTTATACCATTGGGATATTGGCTAAGATATATTCCTATATCCTAATTTTTTTTCGTTTCTGCCTTTGCCCATACTATGACTAAATACTCATTCATGATAATATTTCATCAAACAATCCATTGCTGTATGATTAAAAGGATACTTGGACTCAGATCAGTATACTGGCCAGGACTGCTTTAAAAGGTGCATCTAGTTGATTGTGAATAACAATACCTTTAAACACAGTTGACCTTGTAAAAATTTGATATTTAGGCTGGCCCTATCTTAACCTACAGGGCCAGAAATGATTCCAGTTTTGTTTCTGAGCCAACACATTTTTTTTGCAAGTTTCCTCAGTGGCTTGGTGTGGCTTTATTGTGATCGTGTTGAAGCCCTAAGATAACCTAATGCCTTTTGCAACTTGAGACTCCACCACATCACATTAAACACGTTAGACCAGAAATGATCATTCAAAACATGTCAATCTGAGAATCTTCTCGATGAAAAGTGGTGTCAAAAAAATGCTGTTAAATGTAAGGGGTGAAGAGGTGAAAATTCTTGGAGGTTGTGAAGCTCATCCCCTAAACCTTTCAACTTTACAAGATACACATGCATTAGCTGTACAGCCTTATCTCTTTCTGCCTGCTGCTACATCCTGAGTAGCGCTTTTACAAACCCCGTCGTGTCAGCTCAGTAACCACAGGCTGTAATTTTAATAAGACCATATACATGGTCAAACCGAGAGATACACTGTCAAAAGCACGGACCCCAGGCAATCAGGCAATTACAATTCAAGCTCTGAAAGGACAAATTGCACAGATTGGCGTGTTTGTTTATACTTAAATTTTGAATAGTACTGTGTATCTGTGACTGAAGTAGACAGTAAATCTAGAATTGTTGTTGTCGCTCATTATTGCATTTCACAATGCAATAAAGATTCTTTTAAAAATATTTAAATTGCATTGGATATTGTAGCAAACTGCACATTTGGGATTTGCTTCAACCCCTGTGCATTTAGATCAGTGGATTGGTTAAATGTTCTTTTGATGCTTTGCCGCTGTGCCGAAACTTCACATGTAGAAAAGATAGACCTTAGGGTATCCTCAATAACCTGACCCTGGCCTTTACCTGACCTCGATTAATTGGATGACTATTGCATAGGTGCAGCAGCCATCATGGCAAATTCCAGGTACTTACCTGCCCCATACTTTAGGAAGCTTCAAGAAATGGTTGTCATCTGAAGCAAGGGAAAAAGTTCGGAATCAAAACCAAGAAGGCAGATTACTACCTGAATAGCTGTAAATTGGGAGAGGGGAGTGTGCAGCGGAACCTGGATGTCCTTGTGCACCAGTCGCTGAAGGTAAGCATGAAGGTGCAGCAGGCAGTAAAGAAGGCAAATGGTGTGTTGGCTTTCATTGCGAGAGGTTTTGAGTACAGGAGCAGGGATGTTTTGTTGCAGTTGTACAGGGCCTTGGTGAGACCACACCTGGAATATTGTGTGTGGTTTTGGTTTCCTTTTCTGAGGAAGGATGCTCTTGCTCTCATGGGAGTGAGTGCAGCAAAGTTTTACCAGGCTGATTCCCGGAATGGTGGAGATGTTCAGAATTTTATGGCACAAAGATGATAATTTGACTCTTTGCATTTGCTTTACAAGAGCTAACCACAATCCAAAAACTGATTTAAAAGTTACTTATTCAAATATATGCCAAGTTTACATTTTAAAAATAATTATGATTCTGTTTTCATTAAAAAAAGATTCGTACACATAGTGGCCTCCTCCTATGCCACAATTCTCATCTGCGGACATACAGTGATATGAGGCTCAGCTCTGACATTCCCATGGGTCAATCCTTCAGTTGATACCATCTAAGCGCCTGCAGAAAAGAATCACACACATGATGTTTCTGACAATGGTTGTTCCACAGATCTGAACATTAAATGAGAAGAAACTTAGGAGGATGGGAGTAAAAATAAAATAAAATCATAAATAGTAAAAGGAGGAGGTCATTGACTCAAGAGCCTGCTTCACCATTCAACATGACCGTGGCTGGTCATTGTAACCTTAAGACACGACCAATACTCACTCATCTCCATTCACACGGATAAGGAGAACCACCAGTTTAATTGGGACAACACCAGGGTCGTGGGACAGGCCAAACAGAGGGAAGCACAGGAATTCCTAGAGGCCTGGTTCTCCACCATGAAGGCCATCAACAAACACAGAACTAGACCCTATATATTCACCACTGCGAAGGAAAACCAGAAATGAGGTAATCAAATCCGACGGACCCCAGAGTGTAAATACCAGGCAGGAAAACACAACAGCGCTTTATCAGAGGCTGCACTGATGATGTTACCCAGCGGGATAATGAAATGTCTGCGAACCAACGAACCAGCTCGGTGAGTGAACCAACCATAGCATCCACACCCCGAGCTACAAATCTACTCAAGAACCTTAGAGCCTTAACACCACTTTTAAAAAGCCAAAAGACCAGTTCTGAGGAAGGGTCACTGGACCTGAAATGTTAACTCTGTTTCTTTCTTCACAGATGCTGCCAGACCTGCTGAGCTTTTCCAGCAACTTTGTTATTATCGTTGACTGGGTTGGGATTGTTTTCATTGGAGTTCAGACAAATGAGGGAAGATCTCATAGAGACTTATAAAATTCTAATAGGACTGGACAGGGTAGATGCAGGGAGGATGTTCCTGATGGTGGGTGTATCCAAAACCAAGGGTCACACTATGAGGATTCGGGGTAGACAATGATGGAGATGAGGAGACATGTCTTCACCCAAAGAGTGGTGAGCCTGTAGAATTCATTAACACAGGAAGTAGTTGATGCCAAAACATTGTATGTATTCAAGAGGCGACTAGATATAGCACTTGGGGTGAATGGGATCAAAGGTTATGGGGAGAAAGCAGGATTAGGCTGTTGAGTTGGACGATCAGCCATGATCATGACGAATGGTGGAGCAGGATTGAAGGGCCGAATGGCCTCCTCCTGCTCCTATCTTTTATGTTTCCATGTTACCATTAGAGGGCCTACACATCTGTCTAAAATGTGTCCCACTATCTTCGAAGGTTCAGGCTACTTTTGCAGACTGAATTCCACTGCTGTAGGGTCTACGTCCACTCCTTATGAGGTGATTTGCCTTATTCTCAGGGCGTACCAGCCTGTAATGTTATTCTAGGTTGTTTATGACTACTGTATGTAACAGGAACTCTCTGCATAGGAAAGTCCCCAGCCTTTAGTGTTGAGCAGAGACTCCACCCCTGAAAAGGCCAAGCAGGATTTTCCAAGTAAGATCAAGACCAAATTTCAAGCTATTTCACTAGGTCGCAGGTCAAATTATATCAAGAAATGGATGATCGGATTGATCCTAAATTTTCAATATTCCACAAGCATTTGGTTGACATGTATGGTGTAGTCTGTCACCTATAGATTTTGCAATAGTTTTTGAACACAATACTAGATTGCAATTCAGGATGCAGCAAAGCAACCTAACCCAGACAGAAGTCCATTCTATTTCAGACTCTGGTCTCCAGTTCCCTCTAGATCCAAACACTAGTCCATACTAATTCAGTGCCTTAGACAATCCACTGAAACAATGGCCTACCCCCATTCACTATGTGCCACCATTTCATCCAGGCCTACTTATGATAGAGACAAAATTGCATTATTTTTGACAGCACAGCAGATTTTAATTAGAAATGTCAGACAACTTCGAATTTAATTCTAACTCGTATACACTGTAATAAACTGAAAAATGTCAATCATTTAACATGCCAATTGTTCATTCTAGTTTACAGAAATGACCTTCAGCCCCATCAATGTTTACGATGGACCACAATATCTGTTTCTTTTAAACCTCTTACAGAAGATGAAGCAATCTGCGGCAGTATGCTTTCCCTACTCTTGAGCCAACAGATGTCAAAATAAAGTTGGGATGTAAGAAACAGGCAGCTCTGAAACCCAAACCACAAAGGCAGATATTTGTGAAATTTGGTGCTCTAATTTCTTATAAATTTTTCAATTATTTCTTTTCCAGTTGGTAAGTCTTCCTTTTCATTCAGGTATCTAAGTCATTAAGCCCTGACAATCCTGTTTGTTTTTGCACACATTATTAGGAATGGAGAGATTTTTCACACTTAGAATATTGACAATCTTCTTGTTTTTCTTCATTCATTACCAACAGAACTTTTCATTGACCAAAGTTTCAATTTCTTTTCACATCGGCAGCATATAAAATTACTAAACCACCAAAAATGTTTCTTCTGTAACAGAGCTGTATCTGTTACAAAAATACTTGTGGTAAACAGTCATAGATTAAATTCACAGAGGTTTTTTTTTCTCCAATACAATGTGTTGCTGTGAACTTCCATGTAAGAGGCAAACATCATTGAAACATGGTAACACATCAAGCTCAAGCTCAACAGAATTTTGCAAAGAATGGAACCAAATGCAAATATATTCTGTAGCCCACTCAGAATATATTCATTATGTTTAATTGAGCAATTTTGTTTGTCCCCATTTTTTTTCACTAAATGTGTACTTCTTTCATCTCATGTCAGCACCAGAGGGGAGGTAAGGCTATCATTGGCAGCATTTGTCTGAGAATGGTTTCAAAGAACTCTAATAAAACTGAGGTCAAAGGGAAAATTTTGCAGCAGTTATACCCTACAAACAAAAATACAGCCATGGTTCATCAACACCAACGATCGAAGAACTAGGACATTATGGAAGAAATTTCTCTGGATAATGTTTCTAGCCAATGTCAGCCCCTCTCCAGTAGCAAGAAGGCGCAAGATAGGATTGAGATGAACGATTCATTCATGGACTATCCATCAATAGACTATTCATCAATGACTTTCCCTCCAACATAAGGTTAGAAGTGAGGATAAACACAGTGTTCAATACCATTTGCTAATCCTCATGTACTGAAACCATCCATGTTTGCATGCAGCAAGATCTGGACAAAATTCGAGATTGGACTAATAACTGGGAAATAATATTAACACTACAAATACCACACCATTGTCATCTCCAAAAGGAGAAAATCTAAGTGTCTCTATTTGAAATTCAATAACATTACCATTGCTGACTCTCTCACCATTAACATTCAAGGATTTGCATTGACCAGAAATATAATGAAATGAGCTATGTAAATTCCACAGCTATAAGAACAAGTTAGAGAGAAGGAATGCTGCAGTGAGTAGCTGACTCTCTGACTTGCCAAAGCCTGTCTATATCTGCAAAGCACAAGTCAGGCAGAATTTTCTCTACTTGCCTGAATGAGGGTAGCTTCAACAACGTCAAGAATCTCAGCAGCATAAATACTAGAATAAAGCGGTTGGCACAAATCCAACACCTGAAACTTCAAATCCGCTCACAAATGACATATAGTGGCATCAGTCTGTATTACCTGCAATAATGTTTCCCAAATCATCTCTTGTTGTGACCCCAAAATTGGTGCAATCCATCAGTGAGAGATTGGTGTTCTACTCCCTGTACTATGAGAGTGGGGTGAGAGACAGTGTGCAGAGATGCAAACATCGCTGCTTTGGAACTCATGATGCAAAATTTAATCTCATGACCCCATTTGACACCTTTTGAACCCTTGCCTTCTGTTATCTAGCAGCAGACATATGGGAATGCCACTCTCTGCAAGTTCCCCTCCAAGTTACATTTCACTCTGACCTGTCCATTCTGATGCTGGATCAAAATCCTGACATTTTCTCCATAACACCATTGTGAGTATACCTATACCACAGCAATTAAGAAGGTGGCAGACTACCACCTTTTGAAGGGTATTAGAGCTGGGCGATAAATGTTGGCCTAACCTACAGTGCACACATCTATTTTTAAAGAAGACACCAATTTCCTGGATGTACAACATTAAAGGAACTAAACAATATTATGGAAAGAAGAGTCTGTTTGATCAGTGCCTCTGCCAGCGGAGCCAGCATCGACCCCTCCAGCACTTGTATACTGTGACTGAAATATGTATCAACTATGAAATTCATTGTGGTAACTCACTGTGCTTGTATTAATACTGCCTCTTAGCCTCACAATGCTTACTGTGAATGAAGCCAAGAAAGACAACATTTCATGATCACTATCAATTCCACATTCTGATCCTAGCCATAAACTAACCTGACTTGGATATAGGCTGCTATTAAGACTGGATCAAGATTCTGAAATTCTCTGCTTTATACCATTATTGAAACATCACTAGCACAAGGAGTCCAACAATTCAAGGAAATGCATTGTTAATTCCTAAGGGGAGCCAGGGAGGACGTCAATACAGCTTGACAGTCAACAACCTATGTGTAACTTTCTAAAAATTATTTCTTCGATCAAAGTTCCTAACACGTTAAGTTCACTTTAAATTAATATTTTCAGCAGATTAGTGAGTGAGACAGTAGCACATGCGTTTTTCTTCATTTAAATGGATGTATTTATTCATTGTATGAATGCAGAATGCTCTTGTACAAATAGCCAAATGTGGCAAAATTGTTTTGGAAGTAAACTGATGCAAATGATTCCATGGGAGATTCCCAATGATTCACAAGCAACAAACAATTATTTATTGACAATAATTAAGGCAAAAAGCCTGTAAAATCAATCCTCCCTTTAATTTTGTTGAATCTACATTATTCAATTACTGACATTCCCCTGCCTTCTCCCTAGAAATTTGTACATTCTGTCAGTCACCTTATCATCTTGATAAACTTCTTGACATCAAAGCTCATGGATCTTGAATGCTACTCTTAATCTGTTATAAATATGATAATATGTTACAATGGTACAATACCACTGATATTAATTATTTATAGGCATTAGCTAGCTTTTCCTACCTTTTCTTTAAAATCTAATAGATCTCTATTTGATGTGGTAGCAACACAATTAATTACTATTTTCACCACCCATCACTTCAGCAATATTTAGTTGAAGAAATGAATATACTGCAAATTTGAGGATGTCTATTTGTACAAATATGCAATAATTAACAACAGTAACACGCACATATAATGTAATTAACCTCATAAAATGTCCGAGAGCACCTTCACTGGAGTAACATGAAACATAATACAAGTCAAATGGGCAGATCCAATGCCAGATAACAAGAAGCTTTGAGGTAGATTTTAAGGATTATCTTAAAGGATGAACGGGAGGTGGAGAATTGTGAGAAGGATGTTCTGGAACTCATGGCCTAAAAAAACTGCAAACACAGCCAGAAATGGAGGAGCAATTGAAATGGGACACATAAGAGGCCAGAGTCTGGGAAGCACAGATTTCTTGGATGTTTATGGGGTTGGTGAAGATGGGAGAGATCAAGAGGGCTGAGACTATGGACGGGATTTAAAAATGAGGATGACAAATTTAAAATCGAGATCTTGCCTAACTGAGAGCCAATGTTGATGAGTGACCACAGGGGTAGATTGTGGAACTGGACTTGCTGCACGAACATACGCAGCAGTGTTTTGGACTATCTGAATTTTATGGGCGTTAGAATGTAGGAGTCCTGCTGGGAATGCAATGGAATAATTGACCCTAAAGATTATGAGAACATGGATGAAGATTTGAGCAGCAAATGAGCTAAGACAGGGGCGATGTTGGGAGAATTGTAATTTATATATAATGACAAAAAGGTTAGTTATACTGAGAACTAAGCTTAGTGAATTTACGATACCCCATTGCTCAGCTCCAATCTACAGAAATATATTCCTCTCAAAATAAATCCTTTCTTCACAGATCCAGGTAACAATCTCTCCATTTATTATTAATGTTGGGTTTGAATCATTGCAGCATAAATGTACTTTCTGTCTTTGCTCAGTTGACTTCAAGAGAAGATCTATGAACTGTTAAACTCATTATCTGCATTTATAAAAACTCCTCAGGCATTCAGGCACATGGTGTACATTCTGAAAAAACCTGATAGTTAGCCAATTGTTAGCTCATAATGTCTCATGACTTGAAATCAACTCTTCATGCCTAAGACGTTCAATGGTGTTTTGTGATTTGAAAAGCAGGGGTCACTTTACAAAGGCCAACGCAAAGAGTGTGATAACCACGCAACGGTCAGATGAACGAGGAGATTTGAACAAACTGAGCTTGAATCTTATTTAAATCTTCCCAGCATGCTTCAAGCAGCCGTCATGCTACAGCTTGCCAGCGCCAAAGTATTTGGACCATCCTCTAGACTCTTGGAGGGTAAGAGTGCAAATTCATGGGGGAGTCATAGTGATGAGGTTACAATACCCCAGCATTTTTGTGGCTCCTGAAAGAGGATTCCTGCCCTTCCTACCTCTCCAGAAACATACAAAGCATTTTATAATGCTTTTTGTGACCACAGGATGTCTCAAAGTACTTTTTGAGTATAGTCATTGTTGTAATGTGGCAGCCTATTTACATATAGAAACCATCATAAGCAGCATCTGACAATGACCAAGTAATCTGTTTTGGTGGTGTCGACTGATGGATAAATCTTGAACAGGGCACCAGAGAAAACTACCTCGCGAAGTAGCATCACATAATCTTTTGCATCCAAGCAAACAATCAGCTGGAGGTGTGGTTTACTGCCTCATTCAAAAGATGGCATCTTTAACAATATACAGCATTCCCTCAGAGTTACACTGGAGTATCAGCCATGACCTTTGGTGCCTCAGGCCCTGGAGTGGGATTTGAACCTTATATCTCAAAGACAAGTGTACAACCAATTGAACCACAGCTAGCGCAGTAGATTTTCAGAGCTAGGGATGTCTCTGGAGTGTTTTTGAAGTAGCTACCACTAAATTCTATTGGCAAAACTGCTCATTGTCAGGACAAGTGAATGGGGCATGCACAGCAATTGTGCCCCTAAAATCTACAATCAGAATCCTAACTTTGCCATACCACTCCAAAGTGTATGATCAAAGTGCCTGCTGACCACTGTGAACTGTGATTTACAGCAACAAATAGGGGACTCCCCCAGTGATATTATTCATGGGATGCTGAGTCTATTGGACACATGATGAGGTCGGTCATAGAATAATAGAATCCTTACAGTGTGGAAGCAGGCCGTTTGGCCCACCGCATCCACACTTGCCCTCTGAAGAGCATCCCACCCAGACCTACCCCCACCCTAGACACTATGGGTAATTTAGCACGGCTAATCCACCTAACTTGTAGATCATTGGTCTGTGGAACGAAACCAGAGCACCCAGAGGAAACCCACACAGACACAGAGAGAATGTGCAAACTCCTCACAGACAAGACTGGAGTCAAACCCAGATCCCTGGCACTGTGAGGCAGCAGTGCTAACCACTGATCCACCCTCAAGTGTCATTAATAGCTATTTTACCAAGTGGAAATCAGCTTCCTGAATTTTACCAGATTTATCTGAATTTGTTTATTTATTTTATTTCTCTGTTGACTGATTTATCTGTGACAAATAAAGGAGGATTTATTTATTTATTGAGGAAATGCAAATCTCCAGAGTCATGCAATCACTTCCTGACTTGCTGAATTTAAGTGTTTAGTGGACACTCCTAGGTAATATTCAATATTGTTCGTATCTCTCCAAAGTGCCTAAAGGGTTTGTACTGCAGCCTAAGTGGAGGAAATTGGCTGCACAGGAGCCCAGACTTGTCCTGACCCTGTGTAGCAAGGATCACTTTTACCACGGTAGTATAAAAGTTGCTATGCGACTGACAGCATTTGTTGCACGGAGCTTGTTAGTGATTTCAATACTGAATATTATTGCCCATCCTTCATGCACTTGTTCACGTGCGGACGAATTCTTCGGATCATTCACCGAAGCATGAGAAATGGACTGTGCCTTTTCTGACATTTCTTCAAGATTTCTGCAAGCCTTCCACCGAAGGCATAGTACTCAGTTGGTATCAGGGTTATTTGTCTTATCTGTTTTTGGTTCTCACTTAATGGTGAGAATCCATGAAAACTTGTCATGCTCACTTGACAATCTCCAATACATGAAAATGATTTGGGATTATGGTGATGTCAAAGCAGTAAATGGAAAGCCAACCTCAATGCTAAACTGCCAACGAGAGGAAAATCTAAACCCAGGATTTTGTTCCTTTTAACCTCATGCTGTAATCTAAATGGTGGAGCTAGACTCACCAACTCCTGTAAGTATTGGCAAGGGCAATTATTGTGCAGCAATTATTAAGGACCAGTAGATGACAATGGATTACAGCTTCTGGATTTTTAATAGCTTCAAACTTTTCATATCGGAATAATGATAATTGGTAAATTTGCCTATCCTGCTAAGCACTTGTGACTTCATTACGTTTGAGTGGTAACATTATTGGTGATGAGCTTGTGTATTTTGATCCTGTGTGTGAGCAGCAGTATGAGAATTATTGTGTACATGTGCAATTGGCGTTGTCTGGGCATGCGCAATTAATATCGGTAAACATATTAAGTGTTAAAGTTGCCTACTCTGGATTCAGGGTGACCTTGCCAATTGGATACAAAATTGACTTTACAGTAGGAGGCAGGTTGGTGATAGAGGGTTGTTCTTTGGACTGGAAGCCTGTGACCAGTGGTGTTCCACAGGGATTGGTACTGCGTCCACTTTTGTCATTTATATAAATGATTTGTATGAGAAGATCGAATGCATGGTTAATAAGTTTGCAGATTACACCAAAATTGGAGGTATAGTGGACACTGAAGAAGGTTATCTAAGATTAGAAAGAGATCTTAATCAATTGAATCAAGAGGAGTAGCAGATGGAGTTTAATTTGGATATATGTGAGGTATTGCATTTCGGTAAAACAAACAAGGCAGGACTTATACAATCAATGGTAGGGCCTTCGGTAATGTTGTAGAACAGAGAGAACTAAGGGTTTGGGTCCATAATTCTTTGAAATTTGCATCACTGGTAGTCAGGCATTAAGGCATTTGGCATGCTTACCTTCGTTGCTCAGACCTTTGAGCATAGATGTTGGAATGTCATGTTGAGATTGTACAGGAAGTCAGTGAGACCTCTTCTGGAATACTGTGTGCAGTTCTTGTTATGGGAAGGATACTATTAAACTGGAGAGGGTTCAGAAAATATTTACCAGGATATTACTGGGAATGGAGGGTTTGAGTTATGAAAGTAGGCTGGATAGGTTGGGAATTCTTTTCACTGAAGTGTAGGAGTTTGAGGGGTGACCTTATAGAGATTTATAAAATCATGAGAGGTGTAGATAAGGTGAATAGCAAAGGTCTTTTCCCTAAAGTGGGGAGTTCAAAACTAGGGGGCACATTTTTAAGGTGAGAGAAAGATTAAAAAGGACATGAAGTGCAACTTTTTTACACAGAGAGTGGTTCATGTGTGGAATGAACTGCCAAGGGAAGTGGTGAATACGGGTACAGTTATAACATTTAAAATACATCTGGATGAGTAATGAATAAGAAGCATTTGGAGGGATATGGACCAAATGCAGGGAGGAGGGACTAGTTCAGTTTGGGAACATGATCGGTGTGGACTAGTTGGACCAAGGGGTTTGTTTCCATGCTGTATGTGTCTATGACTGTATGCTCCTGCAGCAGAATCTGGTTATCAGCAAGCCACCATTCTAACGGACATAGTCCTCTTTGACCAATGAAGTGATTCAATGTAATCACTTGTTTTCTGAGCCCTCTTAATATAAGAATCCTGTGATGACGTTAAGTAAACACAATTCTGCTCTCAAAATTGCTTTGTCCAACTGGGGAATACATTCTTCAGAATTTCTGATTTTGCTTTATTTCCTGCATTTTTGAAAGAAAAATGCCATTTAAGCAATAGCAGGTACTAGACATCCATATAGCTCAGCACAAAGCACGCAAGATTGAAGGTAGACAAGCAGGAGGCTGGAAGAACACAGAAAGCCAGGCAGCATCCGGAGGAAAGGAGCAGTCAACGTTTTGTCCTGAAAAAGGGTTATACTTGAAACGTTGACTGCTCCTTCCCTCCAGATGCTGCCTGGCTTGCTGTGTTCTTCTGGTCTCCTGTTTGTCTGCCTTGGATTCCAGCATCTGCAGTTTTTCTGTCTCTATGCACTGTTGAAGTTGAATTCATGAACATAAAGCCAGATATCAACCATGTTTATAATGAAGACCTTGTAAACTATTTTCTTCAAATCAGTGGCATTTCTGGCATTTTTCAATCCTACAAAGGTTGTACAGTTCTTACATTCTCAAACAGAGGTCCAGCTGACCTACTGAAATTGACTTACTGAAGTTAGTGTATTGTAAAAGAAAACTGAAGGCTGAGGAAACAAAAGACATGATACTTAATTTATGAACAATTCAACAAAGTACAAAAGCTAACTCAGAAAGTTCAATATGTTTGAAACAATGGACTTCTTTAATAACAAATGCATTACAAAGGACAAAATGAATGTGGAACTGAGATTGATCAGGGAGAGTTAAATATGAAAAAAATTAAGGTTGATGTGCTACACAATTATTTTACAACAGTTCTCACTTCTCCAAATGCTGCTGTGGTCCCAGAGATCATAAGAGGATCTAGAGTTTTTGCTTTGGGCACAATCAGGCACTCAAAGTGATACCTGATCTGTGAAGTGATTCCTGTAATCCAGTCCCTACTCGGGTTCATTTTCATATCACCAAACACGATGCAGTGTAATTGGGTAACATTTTCAGAAATCATTTTAAAAATTATCTCAAAAATAACCATTTGTCTGTTTAGAAGTGGTAACTTGGTGCAGTTTGATTAACGCTCTGGTATATGATGGGAATGATAATGTCAACGATGATGTTGTAGATAGTGATTTGACTTCGATATCAGAGAGAGACATGCTGTTGAGAGTGAGATGGAGGAACGGATTAACTGTACTTAAGAGCTGGAATCAGAATTCTGTTGTCAAGTATGGAAATAATGAATTGAATGGAACTCCTCACGGTCAGGAAGACGGCAGCATTAGAACAAATTAAGCACAGCTGGAATGGCTTTTTTCAAAGAAAAAGAAATCACCTTTAATCTAGGTGTCAAGCGATTGCCCATGAGTAACCCAATTTTAAATGACTGAAAATGACTTCTTAAAAAATACATAGTTGCAATGACTTGTAGTGGCCTAATAGCTATATGTGTCAAAGTTTGTTTTGTGACGCTCCTCTGTACAGGTTTTGGGTGTTTCATTACATTTGACATGTTATAATAGTAAACTCACAAAGGAGTGCGTCAAAAACACCAGGTTGAACGTTAAAGAAGGGTAAGTCAAGAGAAGAACACAAATCCCTCATTCTAAGGGTTCTGTGAAATGTGACAGAAAAGAAAATGCTTTGATACATCTAGACTTTAGCGTACAAAATAAATACAAATATTGGAACCTCTCCCCAACTTGCCGGCCAGTTACGCATTGGATAAATGCAGTATATTCATATAGTGGGCCCAGAATTGTACAGATCATCAGGATGCCAACTTCAATCCCTGGCTTGTTCTCATGTAGTTCATCTTAGCATATTGCAAGGGTACAGTTATAAAACTAAATACCCTGATTCACCAAGGACAAATTCAAAAAATACTCTCAATGGGCTGAAGACAATTAACAATAATATTCATTCTCAGCAGGGATCTTCACTGACTCGTCCAGTGGGAATGTTACATTTTATTGTGACATTGTACTCTATAATTGAATTTATAAAAGCCTCCATTATTAACACCAGCTCATATGCTCTGGTTTGCATTTTCTTTTCTAAGACTGAGAAATCTAAGTCAAATTGACCAGGACATTGACCAGGAGAGCATCAAAGTTGAAAAAAGTAGAAGAGTAGACATAACGTGTCAAAAACTAGTAGTTAAGAAGCAACAAGCTTAGATTTCAGAAGCTACTGGCCTGCAGGAAGAAGGCAGACAAAGTCATGAAGAATTGTGTCACAGAATAAAGGGATAGGCCATTTAGGATTGGAATAAGGAAGAAGTTCTTCAGTCAGACGGTGGTGATTCTAGAATTCTCTACCGCAGAGCTCCATGGAGGCTCAGTCTCTGAGTGTATTCAAGACAGAGATCAATAGATCTTTATAAATTAAATTCATCAATGGACATGGGGATCATGCAAGGTTAAGACATTGAGGATAAAAATTTGCAATGGTCAGGTTGAATGGGGTGCGGACTCATGGGGCTGAATGGCCTACTCCTGCTCCTATTTAATTATTCCACAACAATGTGATTGACTCTCAACTGCCCTCTGAAGTGGCCTAGCAAGCCACTCAGTGTATCAATTGCTACAAAGTCTCAACAAAGAAATGAAACTGGACAGACTACATGACATTGACCTAGGCACTAGAAAAGACAATGGCCGAAACAGCCCTGTCAACCCTGCAAAGTCCTCCTTACTAACTTCGGGGGTTTGCTGCCAATGTTGGGAGAGCTGTCTCACAAACTAGTCAAGCCTCCTGACATAGTCATATTCACTGAAGCATACCTTACAGACAGTGTCCCAGACACCATCTTCACTGGATATATCCTGTCCTGCCACTAAGGTACATTCAGCAGAAATGGCAGCATAGGGGCATGCAGTCGGGTGAGAGTTGTCCTGGGAGTCAACATTGACTCTGGTCCCCATGACGATCCATGGCTTTGGGTTAAACTTGGGCAAGAAAACCTCCTGCTAATTACCATGCACTGTCCTTCCTTTGGCTGATGAATCAGTACTCCACCATGCTGAAACATAGAAAACATAGAAAGTAGGTGCAGAAGCAGGCCAATTGGCCCTTCAAGCCTGCACCACCATTCAATAAGATCATAGCTGACTATGCAATTTGGTATCCTGCTCCCGCTTTCTCTCCATACCCCTTCATCCCTTTAGCTGCAGGGGCCACGTCCCAATATATCCAATGAACTGACCCCAACAGCTTCTGTAGTAGAGAATTCCACAGGTTCATAACTCTCTGAGAGTGGAAATTCTTCCTCATCTCAGTCCTGAATGGCTTACCCTTTACTCATTACTCCAAGTTAATAGCACTTGGAGGAAGGACTGAGGGTGGAAAGGATGCAAAATGCACTCTGGGTAGGAAATTTCAGCGTCCACCACCAAGAGTGGCTCGGCAGCAGTACCATTGATGTGTCGGTTAGATTCTAAAGGACTTAGCTGCTAAAGGACTGGGTCTGCAGCAGGTGGTGAAGGAATTAACAAGAGGGAAAGACACACTAGACCTCATCCTTACCAATCTTCTGGCTGCAGATGCATCTGTCCGTGACAGTCTCAGTAAGAGTGACCACCACACAATCCTTGTGGAGACAAAGAACCGCCTTCACATTGAGAATACACTCCATCGCGCCACTCCATCGTGTTGTATGGCACTATCACCGTGCTAAATGGGTGAAATTTTGAACAGATCTAGCAACTCAAGACTGGGCATCCATGAGGTGCTGTGATTGATCAACAGCAGCAGAACTGTACTCCAGCACATTCTGTAACCTCGTGGCATGGTATATTCCCCACTCAACCATTACCATCAAGCCAGGGCATCAACCCTGGTTCAATGGGGAGTGCAGAAGGACATGCCAAGAGCAGCATCAGGCATACCTAACCTATCAAACAGGATGGCTTGCATGCCAAACAGCATAAGCAGCCAGGGATAGACAGAGCTAAGTGAACCCACAGCCAACAGATCAGACCTAAGCTCTGCTGTCCTGTCACATCGAGTCGTGAATGATGGTGGGCAATTAAACAACACAGTGGAGGAGGAACCTCTCCAAATATCCCTGTCCTTAATGAAGAAAGAACCCAACAGATCATTGTAAAAGATAAAGCTGAGGCATTCCCAGCAGTCTTCAGCCAGAAGTGCTGAGTGGATAATCCATCTCAGCCTAATCCAGTGTACACCAGCATTACAGATATCATCCTTCAGCCAATTTGATGCACTCTACATGATATCAAAAAACATTTGGAGGCACTGGATACTTCAAGGGCTATGGGGTCTGACAACATTTCAGCAATAGTGTTCTAGAACATGCCACTCCCCTGGCCAAGCTCTTCCAGTATAGTTACAACACTGACACGTACCCAACAATGTGGAAAATTACCCAAGTATGCCCTATACATAAAAAGCAGGGAATGTCTAACCCGGCCAATTACCACTTCATCAGTCTACTCTAGTAAAGTGATGAAAGGTGTCATCAACAGTGCTATCAAGCAGCACTTGCTCGGCAATAACCTGCTCAGTGATGCCCAGTTTGGGTTCCATCAGGGCCACTCAGCTCCTGACCTCATTACAGCCTTGGTTCAAACATGGACAAAAGAGTTGAATTCCAGAGGTGACGTGAGAGTGACAGCCCTTGACATCAAGTCCACATTCAACCAAGTATAGCATCAAGAAGCCCTTGCAGAAAATTAGAATCAATGTGTATCAGGGGGCAAACTCTCCGCTGGTTAGAGTCATACCTGACACATAGGAAGACGGTTGTGGTTATTGGAGGTCAGTCATCTCAACTCCAGGACATCTCTGCAGGAGTTTCTCAGGGAGGTGTCCTAGGCCCAACCATCTTCAGCTGCTTCATTAATGGCATTGTCTCCATCATAATGTCAGAAGTTGTAATCTTCTCTGGTGATTGCACAATGTTCAGCACCATTCACAATCCCTCAGAAGCAGTCTATGCCCAAATGCAACAAGATTTGGACCAAGTTCAGGCTTGAGCTGACAAGTGGCAAGTAACACTTGCGCACAAATGCCAGGCAACGGTCATCTCCAGTACGGTGAGAGCGCGGGTAAGTGGATCTGAGTCCATGAAAAGATCAGCCATGATCTTGTTGAATGGCGGAGCAGGCTCGAAGGGCCAGAAGGCCTACTCCTGCTCCTAGTTCTTATGTTCTTATGTTCTAAGAGACAATCTAACCACTGCCCCTTGACATTCAGCGGTATTACTATCACTGAACCCCCTCCTCCCCTACAATAAACATCCTGGGGGTTACTATTGACCAAAAACTCAACTGGACTCACCAAATAAACAAAGTGGCAACAGGAGCATGTCAGAGGCAAGGAGTACTGTGGCCAATAACTCACTTCCTTACTTCCCCAAAGCCTGTTTACCATCTGCAAGGCACAAGTCAGCAGTGTGATGGAATACTCCCCACTTGCCTGGATGGGTGCAGCTACAAGAGCACTCAAGATGTTTGACACCATCCAGGACAAAGCAATTTGCTTGATTGGCATCACATTCATAAACTTCCACTCCATCCACCACCGATACTCAGTAGCAGTGTGTACTATTTACAAGATGCACTGCAGAAATTCACCAAGCCTTTGCATACAGAGCTTCCAAGCCCATGCCCACTTCCATCTAGAAGGACAAAGGCACAAATACATGGGAACACCACCCAGCAAGTTCCCCTCATGGCCACTCACACTGACTTGGAAATATGTCGCCATTCATTCACTGGTGCTGGGTTTAATCCCGAAATTCCCTCCCTAAAGGCATTGTGGATTAACCTGTAGCATGTTGACTGCAGCAGTTCAAGAATGCAGCTCAGCACCACCTTCTCAAGGGATATCTAGGTATAGGCAATAAATGCTGGCCAGCTAGTGATGTCCACATACCACGAGTGAATCAAAAAATTGAAATCCTGACTGTCATGCTCAGCAACTGGACCCAGCTAGATTTTCTCATGAAGGAACAGGGTTCAAAAGATATGATACAGGAATATTAGGTTAAAGTTACTTTTCAATGAAACTTAGAGAGGACTTTATTTTAAATAAAAGAGAAAGCTGGCTTGCAAACAGAACATAGTCAACTCCCTTCAGAAGAATGTGAAATTGCTGATAAGAATTACACAGATGTATAAAAAAGAACCTGGTCATTCTTGCTATTACACTAACACTCAGCTAAAATGCTTGCTCTGAGAAATAGAACCACAGTCAGATAAAAGAAATGCCAAGCCGCAAATGTTATTATCTTACTGAACACAGTGCCTTGGTGAAATAGATTGACCAGCATGACCAAGCCCTAACTCCAGTTTGTAAGAATACTTGAGAATTCTTTGAAGTTCGTGTTACACATAGACAGGGTGGTTAAAAAGGCATTTGGCACGCTTGCCTTCATTGCTCAGTCCTTTGAGTATAGGAGTTGGGAAGTCATGTTGAAGTTGTACAGGACATTGGTGAGGCTGTTTCTGGAATACTGTGTGCAGTTCTGGTACCCTGTTATAGGAAGGATATTATCAACCTGGAGAGGGTTCAGAAGAGATTTACCAGGATGTTGCTGGGCGTGGAAGGTTTGAATTATAAAGAAAGACTAGATAGACTGGGACTTTTTTCATTGGAGTGTAGGAGGTTGAGAGGTGCCCTTACAAAAGTTTATAAAGTAATGGGGAGTGTATATAGAGTTAATGAGAGTTGTCTTTTCCCTAGAATTGGGAATTTCAAGACTGGGGGCACATTTTTAAGGTGAGTGGAGAGAGATTTAAAAAGGACATAAAGGGCAAATTTTTTACATAGAGGGTGGTTCATGTGTAGAATGAACTTCCAGAGTAAATGGTGGATGCGGGCACAATTACAATGTTTAGAAGATATTTGGATAAGTACATGAATAGGAAAAGTTTGGAGGGATATGGGCCAGAAGCAGGCAGGTGGGACTAGTTTAGTTTGGGATTATGGTTGGCATGGGCTGGTTGGACCAAAGGGTTTGTTTCCATGCTGTATGACTCAATGACTCTAGAAATTGAACGGGCACTTTCACTACCAAAGTCTTTCCCTAATATGGGATAATGATTAGGGTGGTCTCCTCATGATCAAGCAGTCATCTTTCACTTCACTGTTCATTGTACAACATCGAAAATTCATATTATGTAGATCTCAACAAAATTTGATGAATTGAAAGATTCATTGGGTTTGTTTAGATTTACTTCATATTCATTCTGAACATTAATGAGTTACCCACTCACGGGAATTAAGGTAATTTTACTTTGATAACTGATGACTATCATTAACAAAATCTTATAACTACAACAAATAATGTCTCAACTTTTGTTTCTCTTTTGTAAATTAGAAACAGTTGTTTTCTTTTCGGGATTCATTTAGCTTTGCGATGTATATCCTATGTGTAATCACCAGGTTGCATGCTTTTTCATTACATTAAAACATTTTATGTACACTTAAAAACTTAAATGGTCTCAGCTAGTCTTATGTATAGAAACACAGTCAACCTGAGAGTATTTGCAGAGGAGTTACACCCTAACTCATCAACTGTCCCAAAAATTGTTATTCTGCTTTACTCTAATTGAAATTTAGATTCTCGGGAACAGGGTAACACTTTTAACCGGTTTTCTTTCTTCTGTAGTGATTGTAACAAGGTCAGCCAAATGGGCCTTATAGAATATGAGTTCCCTGATTGTGGCTGTTACCTGGGTCCAATCAGGGACCCCTGGCTGACAGATATAAACAGGTATCTCAGATGTTCTGTTTACTCTGAGGGCTTGCTCTGAGGATGCCAGACCAGTGTCAAGTACCATGCACTTGTAAATAAAGGGTAACTTGGTGATGGAATACCAGCCACTGTGGAGTTAGTTATTTTACCTTCGGGTAGTGGCTGAGTTGGATTCAGTAGGTCCAATTATGTGCCTTTGAGTCTAGTTCCCTTTAGCTGATGTTGGAGGGAATTTATCGAAGATTGCACTGATTTCAATAACATCAGGTGTGGAGCTACAACTGTGATAGCCCAAAGCGTCAGGAGGGTTCTGTAGTGCAATGGCAGTATCCCTACCTCCAAACCAGACAGTTTAGGTTCAAGTTACACCTCCTGCAGGAGTGCATAACAACATTTCCAAGCAAGTTAATTTGAAAATATCTATAGATATTTAGATGCTGACTTGGTGTTCCTGCACTCGGGCCAGAAACTCTGGATTCAACTTCCACCTGCCCTTGATACATATCATAGCATGTCTGAACAAATTAATTGAAATAACTGCACAACATCCTCTCCATCCAATCTTGCCACTCCCAACTGAAGATTTTTCTCTAAGGCCTGCAAAGGTGAAGTCACAGTTTACTATTTGACATCTTTCCTCATTAAGGACTCTTACATCTACAACAATGTCCACACCACAGCACTGATTTCCTCATTGTCACTGGTAAGTTCCCTTTTGGTGTTAGAAGTTTCACTGAAAGCCCAGCATTTCTTTACTATCAACCCCAACCCTAGAAAACAGGTCAGGCTTGGGGCAATATTGGAGACAGTAGCAGGGAATGGTGTTGCAATATAACTTTTCGGGGGAACATACTAATAAGCAGGTAACAGGGACGCAGAACAAGTGACTAGCAGCTATTGTGAGTCTAACTTGCAGCATGTAATGTAAAGAAATGCAACTGTCTTTTCTTATAAAAATAGTTGCTGAACTTCTGTAATTAAACTTCATTTTAAGTGATCTTATAACTGATCTTGAAATGAACAGAAGCTATGTCCATTTACCAGTCCTGATGTGAGCTTGATAACTTTGTGAGTAAACACAAAATCAAAACAGTGTCTATTTTTACATTTCATGCAGAAACAGAGCACCTGACAGGGCACCACTGTATTGCACTGAAGTATCAGCCAGGAATTATATACTTAATGTGTAGAGTGGGACTCAGAGCACACAATGTTTTAACTCAGAGATGCAAGTATTACCAGCTGTCCATGACTGACACTGAAAGGCTCCTGCATGCAAGAAGCTAAAAGATAAGGATCAGCAGAGAGTGGATGCTAGCGGAACTTTCCTGACAGCTGTCACAAGTCATAAAATAATCATACTATTTATTCCTTTTTACTATTTCACTTATGTAGACTTCCACAAAGAGATTAAATGGCAGAAGGAATCAGTTTTTCACATAATGGTGTGAAAATTTTCAATAGCTGTGATTCAATTTATTTGATCGCTATGGATGGCACGAGTATGAGTGTACAGAATCTGACACTGGATCTATAATTAACTCAGTTTATTTAGACATAGCAACATTAATCATAAGCCACGAAATGGGGTCATGTGGATATTCTTTCCCAAATGCATATATAGCAAACTTCATGAATTACTGCAATACACTATCGTTCGATCTATTGAATAACTAACCAGCTGAATTAAACATACAGTATTAATCATGTTGCGGCTGTACATTGGTGAGGCCACTTTTAGAATACTGCATTCAATTCTCCCCACTATAGGAAAGATGTTGTTAACTTGAAAGGTTTCAGAAAAGATTTACAAGGGTGTTGCCGGGATTAGAGGGTTTGAGCTAAAGGGAGAGGCTGAATAGGCTGGCGCTCTTTTCCCTGGAGCATCGGAGGCTGAGAGGTGACCTTATAGAGTTTGATAAAATCATGAGGGACATGGAAAGGATGAATAGACCAAGGTCTTTTTTCCCAGGGTAGGGGAATCCAAAACTAGAGTACATAGGTTTAAGGTGAGAGGGGAAAGATTTAAATGGGATCTGAGGGATAACCTTTTCACACAGAGGGTGGTGCATGAATGAAATGAGCTGCCAGAGGTAGTGGTGGAGACGAGCACAATTACAACATTTAAGAGGCATCTGGATGGGTAAAGGAAAAGGAAGGGTTTAGAGGGATATGGGCCAAATGCTGGCAAATGGGCTAGAGCAGTTTAGGATATCTGGTTGGCGTGGATGAATTGGACCGAAGGGTCTGTTTCTGCGCTGTATAACTCTATGACTCTAAAGGTTAGCAGCTTCGACAGACAGGTGTGATATCTCCCTCTTGTGGTAATGAGATGAAAATCAACAATTACAAAACCAACATCAACCTGAAGGTAGACCCAACTCACAGCACCATGACATCCACAATGGGGGAGCGAGGACGGGGTCCTGAAGCCACATTGCGGAAATGGAACCCTATGCTGTCACCATCAGTCTGCTCCATTCTAGCCGTCCCAACTTACATTTCCACCTGTGTAGAGTCTGAGTTGCTGTGACAATGCACATCATCTTTGTACACATATTGCATTTTGGAGCTGTGTGGGTAGCTGGAGGTTCCTGGTATCTTCCACCAGACGGCTGACAAGGAATGTCTCTCAGTGCGCCTTCCATTGATTTGTGTTGGAAGGATTTAAGTTGATGCTCAACATATTTGGCTGTTTTAAGAGTGTACCTTCCTTGGCCATCAAGTTCTGAAGTGGGACTTGAACCTGGATCTTCTGGCACACTACTCACTGTGCAGCAAGACCTCCTTCACTTTTGTTTCACATGCCTTTCAGTCCCTGGGAGAGAGGTTGTATGTGGTGCCTTCAGAGAGGCTTGGGCAGCACTGCTGCACCCCACACTCGTGACCCACCCCCCCACCCCCCCAAACCTTGGTGACCACTTAGAGTAAGGTAGTCCAAAAGGGAGAGAGATTCTGTGGGAAACTGTTACACCATTCACAGGCTGGTTCTCTCTTCCACGTGTGGGCCTGTATTTGCATTGAATGTGGGAGAGAAATGGCCTGGAAGTGGAGGAGCAGCTTGGAAGGCAGTGAGTCTTGAGGACTGCTGTCAGTGTGGGTTTGAACCTCAGGGTTTGTCATCAACATTTCTTCAGGCCTCAGGGTCTTTGGCCTACCACCTTCTACAGGGGGGAGGAGGATGGGATGGAGGAAGGAGGATGCTGCAACAGATCAAAGAGAGAGCAGAGGCTGCAATGGATCAGGGTGGAAAATGGAAGCTGCAAAGGGGTGGACAGAGATGGAACTTCCAAAGTGAAGGGAATAGTTTTAAACCTGCCAACAATGGAACATTTAATGACAATAGGAGACAGGAACCACTAAATTCACTAGGCTAATGAATTGCTTGAAAATGAATGTGGCATCTCAAGCTTTAGGTTGCATAAGATTGGCAGCTACTGTCTGGGGAGAAATTTAATGGATGCTCAACACTGTCAATTTTTAAGTTTTAATCTGCAATTTAGATGTAAGATGCAGTAAATAGGATAGTGACTGAATGGTGAATGTGTTCCAGCTTTGTGTATATGCTCTGGAAGCTCATTAGCTGTGACCTTACAGTTTTGTGGAAGGTGTGTTTAAGGTGGTGGTATTTTTTGTGTCAAAGA
This sequence comes from Ginglymostoma cirratum, assembly GCA_024137785.1. NCBI lineage: Eukaryota > Metazoa > Chordata > Chondrichthyes > Orectolobiformes > Ginglymostomatidae > Ginglymostoma > Ginglymostoma cirratum. The sequence goes on along the minus strand of JAHRHZ010000056.1, from coordinate 4,794,004 downwards.
ATCTGTCAGTTATTTTGAAAAAAAAATTACTAATTTATGCCTATTGCATAGAGGCAATGTAAGTACTGTGGTGTAATCTAGTAGGCAAAAAGCTAATGAAATACTAGCCTTTATATCTAGAGGACTGGAGTAAAAGGATGCAGAAGTTATGTTGCAGTTATACAAAACTCTGGTTAGACCCCACTTGGACATTTTGAGCAATCTGGGCAGCACACCTCAGGTAGGATACAGAATCACAAAGTCATAGAGATGTGCAGCGTAGAAACAGACCCTTCAATCCAACTTGTCCATGCTGACTAGATATCCTACATTAATCTAGTCCCATTTGCCAGCATTTGGCTCATATCCCTCTAAACCCTTGCTATTCATACACCCATCCAGATGCCTTTTAAATGTTGTAATTCTACCAGCCTCCACCACTTCCTCTGGCAGCTCATTCCATACATGCACCATCCTCTGCCTGAAAAGGTTGCCTCTTAGGTTTGTTTTATATCTTCCCCTCTCACCTTAAACCTATGCCCTCTGGTTTTGGATTCCCTCACCCTGAGGAAAAGACCTTGCCTATATACCCCATTCATGCCACTTATGATTTTATAAGCCTCTAGAAGGTCATCCCTCAGCCTCTGAAGCTCCACGGAAAATAGCTTCAACCTATTCAGCCTCTCCCTATAGCTCAAGCCCTCCAACACTGGCAACATCCTTGTAAACCTTTTCTGAACCCTTTCTAGATTTACAGCATCCTTCCTAAAGGAGGGAGACCAGAATTGCATACAATACTACAAAAGTGACCTAACCAACGTCCTGTACAGCCTCAACATGACTTCCTAACTCCTGTATTCAATGCACTGACCATCAAAGGCAAGCGTATCAAACGCCTTTTTCACTATCCTACCTACCTGCGATTCCACTTTCAAGGAACTATGAACCTGCACTCCAAGGTCTCTTTGTTCAGCTACACTCCCAGGACCTTACCATTGAGTGTATAAATCCTGCCCTGGTTTGCCTTTCCAAAATGCAGCATCTCACATTTATCTAAATTAAACTCCACCTGCTACTCCTCGGCCCATTGGCCCATCTGATCAAGATCCCATTGTGCTTTGAGGTAACCTTCTTTGCTGTCTACAACACCTCCAATTTTGGTGTCATCTGCAAACTTAGTAACCATGCCTCCTGTGTTCATGTCCAAATCTTTTATATAAGTGACAAAAAGCAGTGGATCCAACACTGATCCTTGTGGCACACTGCTGATCACAGGCCTCCAGTCTGAAACACAATCTTCCACCATCACCCTCTGACCTCTAACTTTGAGCCAGTTCTATTTTCCAATTAGCTAGTTCTCCCTGTATTCTGTATGATCTAACCATGTTAATCAGTCTACCATGAGGAACCTTGTTGAATGCCTTACTGAAGTCCATATTTATCACATCCACCCCTCTGCCCTCATCAATCCTCTTTGTTACTTCTTCAAAAAACTCCATCAAGTCAGTAAGACATGATTTCCCACACACAATGGCATTAGAGGCAGGTTTACAAGAATGATAGCTGAACTTCAATGGTCAAGTTTCAAGGACAGAATATACAAATTAGGCCAGTTTTCTCTAGAATTTAGAAGGTAAAGGGGTGATTTAATCAAAGTCTGCAATATATTAACAGGAAAATACAGGGTAGACAAAGATAAACTATTTCCATGGATTGGGAATGCTGAAACTCTGGGGCATAGTTGGACAATTAGGACCAAATCATTCAGGAGCGATGATAGGAAGCATTTCTACGCACAAAGGGTGGGAGTTAATTGTAACTTTCTTCCACAAATAGCAATGGATACAGGATCAATTATTAATTTTAAATCTGTGATGGATGATTTTTTGTTACGCAAAGCTACTAAGGCGTATTGCCCAAAGGCAGGTACATGGAGTTGGGCCATAGATTAGGCTCGATCTCATGGAATAGTGGAACAGGCTCGAGGGAATGAATGGCCTAGTCCTGTTGCTGTGATCCTAGTGAATTAATCCTTACCTTGTGTGTTGTGGCTTTAAGTTTAATGAAGTGTTGATATTTGAGGATATTGAAGAATTCTTTTAATTTTGCTTCTGTGTGAAACCAAATATCTGATACGACCAGATATCTGATACGGCCAAATATCTGATACGGCCAAATATCTGATACGGCCAAATATCTGATACGGCCAAATATCTGATACGTCAACTCAAATACAGAAAGCATTGTTAATGCCTGACTACAACTGCTAATAAATGAGTTAGTGAGTATTAAAAAAAGAAGTCCCTGCAAACCAAAACAAAGCGTCTGAAAATTATAAAGTAGCTCTCAAGAAAATCTCAAGTAGAGCTCTTGAAAAAAAAATTGTAATTTTGGGACAGGTTCAAAGAAATGAAACTGGCTTAATAATTAGGAGTTGCTTGTGGCTCAGTGGCTAGCACTGCTGCCTCACAGTGTCAGGGACCTGAGTTTGATTCCACCCTTGAGTGACAATCTGTGGGAATTTGCACATTCTCCCTTTGTCCCCGGGGATTTCCCCTGGGTGCTCTGGTTTCCTCCCACAGTTCAGAGATGTGCAGGTGAGGTGGATTGACTGTGCTAAATTGTCCATAGTCTCCAGGGATGTGTAGGCTTTGCCATGGGAAATGCGGTGTTACAGGGCTAGGGTAAGGGGGTTGGTCTGGGTGGGAAAGTCTTCAGTGGGTTGGTGTGGACATGATGGGCTGAATGGCCTGCTTCCACACCGTAGGAATTCTATGAGAATGATCAAATCATGTGCGGTTGTCTGACAAAGACATGGTTGCAAAGTATTTCGTGTTGATAAATGAGCTGCCAAAGGGCTGTATAAAGAGAACCTCTGAATACAAAAGCAAGGACATTTTGTGGAAGCTATATAAAGCTGTTGAACAAATTATGAGTATGGTCTCTAATCCTGGACAACAGAAGGAAGTGAAAGCTTTATAAAAGTGTAGAGAAGAAATTTACTTAAAGTTTTTGAGAAGATTTGTAGCTCCGGTTGTGGATGAGGTTGTAGAATTGCTCGCTGAGCTGGTACGTTTGATTGCAGATGTTTCGTCGCCCTGCTAGGTAACATTGTCAGTGCACCTCCAGTGAAGCGTTGGTGTTCTGTTCCTCTTGTTATTTTTATGCCTCGGTTTGCTGGGGTGGCTGGTATTACCTCTGGTTTTGATTCTCAGTGGTTTGTACATAGGGTCTAATTCAATGTGTTTGTTGATGGAGTTCTAGTTGGAGTGCCAGACCTCCAGGAATTCCTTGGCATGTCTCTGTTTGGCTTGTGTGATTATCAATGTATTGCCCTAGTCAAATTTGTGTCCCTTGTTGTCCGTGTGCAGTGACACAAGTGAGAATTGGTCGTGTCTCTCGGTAGCTAGTTGGTGTTCATGTATCCATATAGTCAGTTTTCATATTCAAGGCATATATTAAAATGAGAGGGACTGAACACCTACACTGGTGTGTAGGTGCAGTGACGATGTTACCTGGCAGAGTGACGAAATGTTTGCTAGCAAACCCACTTTGTCTAGGTCGGTGTTTATGGATGTAAACAGTGCTGTTACATCAAAGGATATCATCATTTCGTCCTCTTCTGTTCTAGTGTCCTTGATGATGTCGAGGAATTCTCGGGATGAATGGCTGGAGCGGGTAGTGTTGTCAACTAAGTATTTCGATTTCTGTTGTAGTTCTTTGGCAAGTCTATACGTTGGTGTACCTGGCAGTGAGGCAATGGGTGTGAGAAGGACGCCTGGTTTGTGTACCTTGGAGAGTCCGTGGAATCAGGGTGTGTTGGATCCGTCTGACTTCATTTTTTGGTATTCTGTCTTGCTGATGTCTCCCCAGTTGTGTAATTTCTTCAGGGTCATTGTAATCCAGTTTGCTAGCTGTGGTGTCGGGTCTATTGCCATCTGTCGGTAGGTGTCAGTATCTGCTAGTAATGCGTTAGCTTTCTCAACGTATTGGGTTCTTATTGATGATTAACGTCATGCATCCTTTGTCTGCTGGTAAGGTTACAATGTTCCTGTCTTTCCAGGGCTTTCCACTCTTCCCTATTGAATGTGTTTCACTTACCTTTTTTGCTTAGTATTGGGACTGTCATCTATCTGATGGTCTGTTATATTTCCTCCTTCAGCCCAACAAGTCCACACCGAACCTCAGAGCATCCCACCCAAACCCATCACCCTGTAACCCACCTAATCTACACAACCCTGGGCATTATGGGCAATTTAGCATGGACAATCCACCTAACCTGCACATCTTTGGACTGTGGGAGGAAACCGGAGCGTCCGGAGGAAACCCACGCAGGCAAAAGGAGAATGTGCAAATGCCACACAGACAATCACCTGAGAGTGGAATCAAACCCCAGTTGCTGGTGCTGTGAGGCAGCAGTGCTAACCGCTGAGCCACCGTGCTGCCAAAGGTTGAAGGTGAAGTGGGTTGTGAGGCATAAATCTAATAGTTTCATGGTGGCATCCTTGTAGATGTTGCTGGTGTCCTGAGTTGTCTGCTTACTTGATTCATCTCGCAGTGTGGCAGTTGTTTCTTTGTCTAGGTCAATGTTTATGGATGTAAATAGTGCTGTTACATGAAAGGATATCATCATCTCATCCTCTTCTATCCATATTCAAGGCATATATTAAAATGAGAGGGACTGAACACCTACACTGGTGTGTAGGTGCAGTGACGATGTTACCTGGCAGAGTGACGAAATGTTTGCTAGCAAACCCACTGGCTCCGCGAGCAAGTCTATAACCTCATCTACAACCTGAGCTACAAATCCTCTCAAAAACTTTAAACACCTACTGGAGCAACACCCTCAAACTGACCTGTAGATGAGAGACAAATGCCATCTGTCTGAGCATGACCCGTGAACAACTATACTTCCTGCATGAATGCCTCAGAAAGCAGGTACTGCCACAAACTTAAGGTATAAACCACCAATCAGCAATCCACAGGCATGAAAGAACAGCTGAACAGAATGATCGCAGAATGATCAACGATGCCCATAGCCGCCTCCACAAGTAAGAGCGGGAAATTGTGCGCCAAAAACCTCTGTACTTCAATGCACTCAACCAAGAATGGATATCCACACTGGAACAAGTCATCAGCATACAACAACAAAAGACCAGATCAAAGAAAAGAATATCCCTTCAGGAAAACTGTCCAAATACACCCACATCAACGACACGGACAACACAGATTCATGGATTAAAAACATCTCAGAGCGACCACTTACAGACTCTGACAAGACCATCCTAGTGCGCGGACTGAATTATAACTACAGAGATGCCAAAAAGACTGCCTTCCTGGCTGCACTGGAATCAACACTAAAGAGGAACAGACTCACAGAGGAAATATAACAGACCATCAGATAGATGACAGTCCCAATACTAAGCAAAAAAGGTAAGTGAAACACATTCAATAGGGAAGAGTGGAAAGCCCTGGAAAGCCCTGGAAAGACAGGAACATTGTAACCTTACCAGCGGACAAAGGATGCATGACGTTAATCATCAATAAGAACCCAATACGTTGAGAAAGCTAACGCATTACTAGCAGATACTGACACCTACCGACAGATGGCAATAGACCCGACACCACAGCTAGCAAACTGGATTACAATGACCCTGAAGAAATTACACAACTGGGGAGACATCAGCAAGACAGAATACCAAAAAATGAAGTCAGACGGATCCAACACACCCTGATTCCACGGACTCTCCAAGGTACACAAACCAGGCGTCCTTCTCACACCCATTGCCTCACTGCCAGGTACACCAACGTATAGACTTGCCAAAGAACTACAACAGAAATCGAAATACTTAGTTGACAACACTACCCGCTCCAGCCACTCATCCCGAGAATTCCTCGACATCATCAAGGACACTAGAATAGAAGAGGACGAAATGATGATATCCTTTGATGTAACAGCACTGTTTACATCCATAAACACCGACCTAGACAAAGAAACAGTTGCCCCACTGCTGGACAAATCAAGTAGGCAGGCAACCAAAGACACCAACAACATCCATATGGATATCACCGTGAAACTATTAGATTTGTGCCTCACTACCACTTCACCTTTAACGACAACATATACAAACAAATCAACGGGATACCAATGGGATCCCTAATATCAGGACTGATTGCAGAAGCAGTAATGCAAAGGTTAGAATGGACAGCATTCCCCACTGTACAACCCAGACTTTGGTTCCAATATGTAGATGACACCTTTGTGATTATTAAAGGCACTATGCTGGAAGGAACCCACCGACACATAGACAACATCCTTACCAGGATAAAATTCACGAAAGAAGAAGAAAACGACCCACTACCCTTCCTGGATATAATGGTAGAACACAAAAACAAAGGGGAACTCCAGATTAGCATATATAGAAAGACCACACATACAGACCAAATATTCAATTACACTAGCAACCATCCCAACGCCCACAAACGGAGCTGCATCAGGACTCTATTTAAATGAGCCACAACATATTGCAGCAAACTGGAACTACGCAAAGCAGTAAAGGAGCACGTCTACAGAGTCTTCAAAAGAAATAGGTACCCAAAAAGCACAATCCACCATTAACTCCGAAACAGACCACAACAGGAAGATACAACACAACCAGAATCACTTATCACCCTACCATACATCAAGGACATTTCAGGGATGACCACAAGACTACACATACTCCTAGGTATCAGAGTAGCCCGCACACCTACAACCACCTTACGACAGCTACTGATGAATGTAAAGGATCCCAAAGCGAAAACCAACAAAACTGGGGTAAAATACAAAATACTATGCAAGGTCTGTGAGAAACGCTACGTAGGCAAAAGAAGAAAATTAACAATACAGATACATGAACCCCAACTAGCCACCAACAGACTGGACCAATTCTCACTTGTGTCACTGCTCACAGACAACAAGGGTCACGACTTCAACTGGGACAACACATGGATAATAGCACAAGCCAAACAGAGACATGCCAAAGAATTCCTGGAGGCCTGGTATTCCAACTGGAACTCCATCAACAAACACATTGAATTAGACCCTGTGTACAAACCACTGAGAATCAAAACCGGAGGTAATACCAGCCACCCCAGCAAACCGAGGCAGATAAATAACAAGTGGGACAGAACACCGACGCTTCACTGGAGGCGCACTGATGATGTTACTAGCAGGGTGACAAAATGTTTGCAACCAAACCCATCGGCTCAACGAGCATGTCTACAACCTCAAGAAATTTACTGAAATGAGGGATTATGGAGAAGTTGCAGTTGCTTTCTCCAGAAGCAAAGAAACCTGAGGGAAGTTGTTGGGGGCGTGTGTAAAGTTACAAAGGGCTTAGATGTAATAATTAGCAATTATTTACAATGGCTAAAGGACTGATAATTAAATAATCCAGATTTAGCTTCACTTAAACTGTTTGACCAGAGAACCAAGGTGACACGAAGAAAATGGAGGAGTGAACACCACGATGGTTGACAAAGATGGCACTGATAATGTCACACCATGATGGCAAGAGGTCTTGATGCCAGCCATATGTTCTTCCTATTCATATGCGACAGAGTCCTGAATTGGACTGTAACCCAATATGACTGGTCTACACCGAGCGTGGGTTGTTTGGCGTCTGGTCTGAGCTGACCTCAAACTTGAAGCAAGTACAATGCAGAGTGGTTCCTGAGTTAGGGAGTGGTTTTAATATATCAGAGTTTGTACCCCAGATTGTACAGAAAGGCTCTGGGGTTTAGGCGAGATAGAAAGTTCAGTCTTGGTTCTTCTCCCCTCCACCCCATGGGTCATGAGACAACAGTTTTCTGGGAGCCTGCAATCTGTTGTCTCTGGAGGAGATGCAGTGTTTAAACTGCCTTTACCTGACAGAGTCTGAGCCTTCTTCCCTTTGGGAATGGAAGAGTCCAGACCTAATTCTCCCCTGTTCTTTCACTAGTACATGCTTCATCACTCACGAATGCCTTTGGCTTTCTCTTTGTTGATGTATGCTCCTTCCATACCTTAATATTGGCATTACAAGATTCACAGCCCAAAAAAAGATATTTATGCAGTGGATTTAGAAATGCATGTCTTCTCTGAAATTGAGGTGGATACAGATTCAAATTAGTGTTTGAAAGGAAATGGGTTAAACATTGGTGAAATTAAAATCTGGGAAAGAGTGGGTAGGAGAGATGGGACAGTGATAGGACTGACTGGATTTCTCTTTGAAAGGACAAGGACAGACTCTATGGGCTGAACGGCCTCCTCCCATTCTGCATTATTCTATTATACCCAAAATGCGTCATAAAGATGTCAGACAGAATCTGTCCAGGGTTAAAAAGGAAATGGGGTAGTGGGAGAACGAATGGGTCCAGAATTTAGAGTCACACCAGGGCCCATGGTTTCACTCCTTGGGCCAGCTCAGCAAATATTTCTTCATTCTCACCATTTAATGAATGTTTGCTTGGGTCTGGCGATTAGCGTGACCTTACATCTGATTGCATTTCCTGCAGAAATCAAGGGCAGGAAGTGCTTTTAACCCATGGTCAATTCATTACTAGTGAAACAGGAAGTCAGGGAAATCAGTCTTTCAACAGCTGTTGTGAGGAAAATAGAAAGGATTTAGTTATTGGGACAGAATCAAAAGCGCTGGAAACAGATTCATGATGAATTTATTAATGCTGTTGTATTCTGCCTCAAAGAATCACCATTAAATGTAACAACAACATTTGTGCATTGCCAAGCTACAATTCAGCTGGGGCATGCATTTGAATGCCAGCACAGACTGACCAAGTTAAATCAGTGCATGTCCCATCATCAGTACACACCGGTAACACACTGAAGTTGACTATCCCTTTTCCAAAATGAATCCTATCTTCTGTTCTGCTATTTAAAATTGGATTCACCCTTTTCATTCCCCAGTACCATTTTTAGAATAAATCTAAAGTAAAGCTAAAGACCATGGCCTCCCCCTTTTAGCGCACACAACAAAAAAATACAAACCAAACTTTGATTTGTATACACCTTTCTTCCACTTCAGAACCCATGTTCCCAAAAGAGTAATAAGAGACAATAAACCTTCATCATTCTTTGGCAGTTGAAGGCATGGCCACTGATGGTAGAATACTTAAAATGAAGGATGCCCAAGAGGCCAGAATTAGAGAAATGCGGAGGTCTGAGAGGGTCAAGATGTGGCTTGTTCTATTCTGTTTTGTTCTGTGGTAGCACCTCTCTATTTGGCACTCAACATACCCCTCTTTCACCCTTTCTGGCCTTAAGATTAGCAGTATTAATTCCTATTGCAAGGGAACATGTAATCCTGTGCCATGTGGCCTATTACAAGTGACATCCAACTGAACACCATTATTTTCAGTATCTGTCAGAACTCTGGTTCCAAAATAGGTAGATTCAGGCAGCAGATTGTGCTTATTGTGGTGGGTGTGGAACTGAACAAGATTTTCCCTAAGGATAAAATGCAAAATACTGCAAGCATAGAAAATCAGACAACGAATCATAAAATTCCGGCTCTCCTCTGCAGAGAGACAAAGATAACATAATACTTGCAGGAATGTTGTGAAACAGCTGGAAGAGTGGGAGAGTGAGGATGTTCTTCAAAACAGCTAGCAGGACCTGACGGGCTGAATGAACTCCTCTGTGCGCTGCTATTCTAGGATTCCAGGAATTTAGGATTAGTGCTTTGGGTATGGGACTTTCTTTCAAATATATGTTCTCTGATCTGTGGAGTGTTTCCAGCATTTTCTGGTTTTACTTAGCTGACTGCGTTATGCCAAACATTTTGCTCCATTTTGGATTTAACCACAGAATGCAATAAACTGCTGCTAAGTTGCGGAGAGAGATGAGTTGATCCATGTATTAGCATGTTGTAGCTGTATCTACTCAGTTTTATCAGTATTACAAAACATTGAGTTGTTATACCATTGAGCTACTCAAGCTTGTGTGTAAACTCTACTGTGATTTATTTTTGAGCTGGATTTGAAGATTGTTTGTATCAGGCAAGTTGTCAGTCAGAGATAATAGGAACTGCAGATGCTGGAGAATCTGAGATAACAAGGTGTAGAGCTGGATGAACACAGCAGGCCAAGCAGCATCATAGGAGCAGGAAAGCTTGACGTTTCGGGCCTAGTCCCTTCTTCAGAAATGAGGGAGGGGTAGAGGGTTCTGAAATAATCATCTACGCTCGGTTCGCACTAAACAACTGCACCTCCCAGTCACGAACCATTTCAACTCCCCCTCCCACTCTGCAGACGACATGTCCATCCTGGGCCTCCTGCAGTGCCACAACGATGCCATCCGAAGGTTGCAGGAACAGCAACTCATATTCCGCTTGGGAACCCTACAGCCCAATGATATGAATGTGGACTTCACAAGGTTCAAAATCTAACCCCCCCCACCGCATCCCAAAACCAGCCCAGCTCGTCCCCGCCTCCCTAACCTGTCCTTCCTCCCACCTATCCCCTCCTCCCACCTCAAGCCCCACCCCCAGCTCCTACCTACTAACCTCATCCCGCCCCCTTGACCTGTCCGTCCTCCCTGGAATGACCTATCTCCTCCCTACTTCCCCACCTACACTCACCTTCACTGGTTCCATCCCCGCTTCTTTGACTGGTCTGTCTCCTCTCCACCTATCTTCTCCTCTATCCATCTTCTATCCGCCTCCCCCTCTCTCCCTATCTATTTCAGAACCCCCTTCCCCTCCCCCATTTCTGAATAAGGGTCTAGGCCCGAAACATCAAGCTTTCCTGCTCCGATGATGCTGCTTGACCTGCTGTGTTCATCCAGCTCTACACCTTGTTATCTCAAGTTGTCAGTCAGGCAGGTTTACTTTTCCAAGGCTACAATTTACTTCCAAGCTTTCAAACAATGTTTTTTTTTATTTTCCTTTCATTTGTGGGATGTCGCTGGCTGGCCTGCATTTCTTGCCCATCCCTAGTTGTCCTTGAGAAGGTGGTGGTGAACTGCCTTCTTGAACCGCTGCAGTCCTCCTGCTGTGCTCAGCAATAAAATGTATCCATTTTAATTAGAAACAGAAGCAACGTCTGGCAGCATCTGTAGAGAGAAAGCAGAATTAATGTTTCGGTTCCATTGACCCTTCTTCAGAAATGCTCCACTTTAATTTGGGTGGGAATGAGGCATCGATATCATGTAATCATGACGTTGCATTCCTCTGTTAATGCTCTGATCACACACCAACTGTCAAATAAAGGCAAAATACTGCAAGTGCTGGAAATCTGACACAAACACAGAGAATGCTGGTCAGCAGACCTGACACCGTCTGTTTCGAGTCTGGTATGACTCTTCCACAGAAATGTTTCTGTTCACTTCTGTGGTTCAGGTTCTGTTGGGACATCAAGAGCTACCAACCAATCAAATTGGCCATCAGCCCTTGATGGTAGTGTCTCTTTCCACCGAGGGGCAGAAGTCCCACTCTCCGCTAGTTAAAACCACCCCGAGTGGGATAACTCTGCAGGACAACCTTTTTAACATTTGCAACAGTGGGCCAAGAAGTAGCAACTTGCCTCTGCAAAATTCAGTCCCTTGGATTACACATCATGCCCTGCTTTCTTGTTATTAATGACAGGCAGCAGTTTCAGATACACTAGAGCTACATGTATTGTGCATGACAACAAGAATGCAGCTCTTTTTTTGTGGGATATAGGCATGACTGGCTGGCCAGCATTTCTTCCCATCCCTCGTTGCCCTTGAGAAGGTGGAGGTGAGCTGCCTTCGTGAACCGCTGCAGTCCTCCTGCTGTGGGTTGACCCACAATGCCATTAGGGAGGGAATTCCAGCATTTTGACCCAGCGAATGGCTACATATTTCCAAGTTAGGATGGGGAGCTGCTTGGAGGGGAACATAAAGGTGATGGTGTTCCCATATGTCTGCTGCCCTTGTCCTTCTAGATAGAAGTGATCGTGAGTTTGTAAAGTGATCTCTAAGGATCTTTGGTGAATTTCTGCAGTGCATCTTGTAGATAGTACACACTATCTACAGTGGTGGTGGAGGGAGTGGATGTTTGTGGATGTAGTGACAATCAAGTGGCTGCTTTGTCCTGATGGTGTCAAGCTTCCTGAGTGTTATTGGGACTACACTCATCCAGGCAAACGGGGAGAATTCCATCACACTCCTGACATGCACTTGTAGATGGTGGACAGGCTTTTAGGAGTCAGGAGGTGAGTTACTTGCTGCAGTATTCCTAACCTCTGGCCTGCTCTTGCAGCCACTTTGTTTATGTGGTGAGTCCATTTGAGCTTCTGGTCAATGATAACCCCCAGGATGTTGATAGTGGGGTACTCAGAGATGGTAATACCATTGAATGTCAAGGGGTGTTGATTAGATTGTCTCTTATTGGTGATAGTCATAGCCTGGCATTTGTGCAGCACAAATGTCACTTGCCACTTGTCAGCTCAAGCCTTGGTATTATCCAGATCTTGTTGCATTTGCACACAGACTGCTTCAGTATCTGAGGAGTCACGAATGGTGCTGAACATTGTGTAATCATTAGTGAACATCCCCACTTTTGACCTGATGATGGAGGGAAGGTCATTGGTGAAGCAGGTGAAAATGCTTGGGCCTAGGACAGTACTTTGAGGAACTCCTTCAGAGATGTCCTGAAGCTGTCCTGCGATCACTGATCTCCAACAACTACGACCATCTTTCTATGTGCCAGGTATGACTCTAACCAGCAAAGCATTTGCCCCCGGATTCCCATTGAGTCCACTTTTGCCAGGGGTCCTTAATGCCACAGTCAGTCGAATGCAGCCTTGATGTCAAGGGCTATCACTCTCACTACACCTCTGGAATTCAGCTCATTTGTCCATGTTTGAACTGAGGCTGTAATGAGGTCAGGAGCTGAGTGGCCCTGGTGGAACCCAAACTGGGCATCACTGAGCAGGTTATTGCTGAGCAGGTGCTGCTTGATAGCACTGTTGATGACACCTTTCATCACTTTACTGATGATCGAGAATAGACTGACGGGACGGTAATTAGTCGGGTTGGATTTGTCCTGCTTTTTATGTCCAGGATATACTTGGGCAATTTTCCATTTGTTGGGTAGATACCGGTGTTGCATCTATACTGGAACAGCTTGGCTAGTGGAGTGGTAAGTTCTGCAGCGCAACTCTCTGCCATTATTGCCAGAATGTTGTCAAGGCCTCTAGCCTTTGCAGTATCCAGTGTCTCCAGCTGTTCCTAGATATCATGTGGAGTGAATCGAATTGGCTGATATCTGTGATGCTGGGGGCTGAGATGGATCATCCACTCGGCACTTCTGGCTGAAGATTGCCGTGAAATCTTCAGTCATTTCTTTTGCACTGATGTGCTGGCCTCCTCCATGATTGAGTATGGGGATATTTGTGGAGCCTCCTCCTCGAGTGAGTTGTTTAGTTGTCCACCACCATTCACGATTGGATGTGGCAGGACTGCAGAGCTTAGATCTGATCTGTTGGCTGCGGGATTACTTAGCTTTGTCTATCACTTGCTGATTTCGCTGTTTGGCGTGCAAGTAGCCCTGTTTGATGGCATCAGAGATAATCGGAACTGCAGATGCTGGAGAATCCAAGATAACAAGGTGTAGAGCTGGATGAATACAGCAGGCCAAGCAGTATCATAGGAGCTGCTGCTTGGCCTGCTGTGTTCATCCAGCTCTACACCTTGTTATCTCTGTTTGATGGCTTCACCAGGTTGATACTTCACCTTCAGGTATGCCTGGTGCCGCTCCTGGCACGCCCTCCTGCACTCTTCATTGAACCAGGGTTGATCCCCTCCCCAACCGCATCCCAAAACCAGCCTAGCTCATCTCCACCTCCCTAACCTGTTTTTCCTCTCACCTCAAGCCACACCCCCATCTCCTATCTACTAACATCATCCCGCCCCCTTGACCTGTCCGTCCTCCCTGGACTGACCTATCTCCTCCCTACCCCCTACCTACACTCACCTTTACTGGCTCCATCCCCGCCTCTTCGACTTGTCTGCCTCCTCTCCACCTATCCTCTCCTCTATCCATCCTCTATCCGCCTCCCCCTCTCTCCCTATTTATTTCAGAACCCTCTTCCCCTCCGCCATTTCTGATGAAGAGTCTAGGCCCGAAATGTCAAGTTTTCCTGCTGCTATGATGCTGCTTGACCTGCTGTGTTCATCCACCCCCATGCTTGTTATCTCTTGATCCCCTGATGGGGATGTTAGAGTGGGGGATATGCCGGGCCTTGAGGTTACAGCTTCTGCTGGAGTATAATTCTGCTGCTGTTGATGGCCCACAGTGCCTCATGGATGCCCAGTCTTGAGTTGCTAGATCTGTGTGAAGTCTGTCCCATTTAGCTTGGTGATAGTGCCACACAGCACGATGGAAGCTATTCTCAATATGAAGGTGGTTCTTTGTCTCCACAAGGATTGGCTGATGGTCTCTCTCTCACCAATACTGTCATGGACAGATGCATATGCAGCTGGCAGATTAGTAAGGATGAAGTCAAAAATGTTTTTCCCTCTTGTTGGTTCCATCACCACCTGGTGCAGACGCAGTCTAGCAGCTAAGTCCTTTAGGACCCGACCAGCTCAATCAGTAATACTGTTGCCGAGCCACTCTTAGTGGTGGATATTGAAATCTGCCACCCAGTGTACATCTTGTGCCCTTGCCATTCTCAGTGTTTCCTCCAAGTGTTGTTCAACATGAAGGAGCATTGATTCATCAGCTGAGGGAGGATGGTACATGGCAGTCAGCAGGAGGTTTCCTTGCATATGTTTACCCTGAAACCACGAGACTTCATGGGGTACGGAGTCCATCTTGACGACTCCCAGAGCAACTCCCTCCTGACTGTATACCACTGTACCACCACCTCTGTCCTGCAGGTGGGGCAGGACATATCCAGGAATGGTGATGATGATGTCTAGGACATTGTCTGTAAGGTATGATTCAGTGAGTATGACTACGTCAAGCTGTTGTTTGACTAGTCTGTGAGACAGCTCTCCCAATTTTGGCACTAGCCCCCAGATGTTAGTAAGGAGGTATTTGCAGGATTGATAGGGCTATTTCTGCCACTGTCTTTTCCGGTACCTAGGTTGATGCCAGGTGATCTGTCCAATTTCACTTCTTTGAGACTTTGTAGCAATTGGTACATGGTTTGCTAGGGCATTTCAGAGGGCAATTGAGAGTCAACTTCAGTGCTGTGGATCTGGAGTCACATGCAGACCAGACCAGGTAAGTCTGGCAGAGGTCCTTCCCTGAAGGAAGGACGTGAGTGAACCAGATAAGTTTCTCCCTACAATCGACAATGATTTCATGGTCATCAACAGATTCTTAATTCCAAATTTTTTTTTTTAAAAATTGAACTCAAATTGTGTTGTGGTGGGATTTGAACCCAGGTCCCCAGAACATTACTTTGGTCTCTGGATTAATGATAATACCACTAAGCCTTCCCTGGGGAAGGGGTGTTGTGTCAGTTTTTATGAAGACCTGAGGGCTTTGATCTGCAGCCGGGCAGGTTGGCCAAGTTTTGGCCACTTCACTGAGAAATTAATTCCTTTTTGGGCTCTAATACAGGAGGGAACATCCAAGATATGCTGGCCAAGCTCACTATCTTCCAGTCACTCCACCCTCCACGTCTCTGAGAGCATGGGGGAGAAGATCCAACCTTTGGTCTCTAAAGCAGAAGAGACTGTCCAACTTGTGGCTAAAAAATAGCTCTCAATGCTATAAGGAATGAAGATGAAGAGAGCATTGGACCCAAATATGATGAATAGTCTTTGTTTTATGTTGTTGTTAGCTGTTTCATATGAGCTGACAGCGTTCGTTATATTTGGCACCAACATGTTAGTGACACAACTGTGAAATATGTCATGGCTTTATGCAACTAAAAATTGAAATCCTGGAACAGATTGTTCATTGGCACATTCTATTAATAATTTTGAAGCCGATCTCTCCAACCATCACCCATAGGGGGCACTGTTGTCAGTTTCTTATTGGAAAAATTCTTAACGCGTAGAGTATCACAGATAGCTCCAAAATACACCAACCTCTCGTCATTCAATCTCAACAAATCTGTGGGAAATCTGCTTCATAGTGACCTAGCAACATGAGAAACAATATCACAGAACTTCAGTAAATCCTTCAGATCATTCATTTCAGAAACAAAATTCAAAGTATCTCAGTTATCAAGTCTTTGAGGGCTGGAGAGGTTTAGTTATGAAAAGAGATTGGACAGACTGGGGATGTTTTCCTAGGAGCAGATGAGACCAAGGTGGGGGACATGATTGAGATATATAAATTATGAGGGGCTTAGATAGGATGCACAGGAGAAAGTTTTTCCCCTTGGTGCAGGAATCAATGACCAAGGGGCATGCATTTAAGGTGAGGGGGTGGAAACCTACAGTGACTGGGACAGTTGGGAATCTGGAACTCACTTCCTGAAATAAAGCAGGAGGTAGAAACCCTTATAACATTTAAGAACTATTTAGATGGCACTTGCAATGCCAAGGCATAAAAGGCTATGGGTCAAGTTCTGGAAAATGTGACTAGAATAATTTGGTGTTTGTTTTAGGCCAGCATAAACTTGATGGGCCGAAATGCTTTCTTCTGTGTTGTAAACCTCTGTGATGTTATGACTCTAAAATGCAGACATTCTTCATCTGTGTCTAATGAGTTCTTGTAATTTAATTGAATGTGACGGGTTTATAGGTGAGAGGGAGTAGATTATTGTCTTCACTGACAACCACGGTTGTCATGAACAAATAGAAAGCCAACAAATCTCCAGATAATGCAAGACAACAATGTATATTTCAATGTGATTGACTGGTGAACCTACATATGTCTGATTACTGTGACTAATCCTATTCTCAGGTATCCAGTTTCATCAGCTGTTCACATTTCTAATTTAGCCTGAGACTTTTGGAATGATGTTTGGGGACAGAGTAAGATCCTTTCTTGCAATTGGGACAGTCCCAACTGAAATAACTCCACAGAAGCTGGTATCCTGTCATCAAATCACATTTTATTTAAACATACATTTATTTACACTGGTCTAGCTTCCTCAGAGTCAGCCTTCTGAGTGGACAAAACTCGTGACACTCCTGTTTATATCTGTCAACCAGCTCCAATCAGGGAGCCCTGGCTGACAGCCCCAGTCAGGGAATTCATTATATTATGAGGTCCCCCTGGCTGACTTCGCTACAATCACTATATCCCTTGTCCTCTAAGTCTGGGGTAGTAGGCCTGTTCTTGTAGCCTCTCCTGGGCCAGTTTTGCACCAGTTCCAGATCGTCCAACTCCGCCTTGGATATTACCGGACCGTAGCCTGCCTCTTGTGCCTGGAGCATCTTGGAAGAAATTCAACCTCTTAGAATATAGAACATAGAACATTACAGCGCAGTACAGGCACTTCGGCCCTCGATGTTGCGCCGACCTGTGAAACCAATCTGAAGCCCATCTAACCTACACTATTCCATTATCGTCCATATATTTATCCAACAACCATTTAAATGCCCTTAAAGTTGGCAAGTCTACTACAGTTGCAGGCAGGGCATTCCATGCCTTTACTACTCTCTGACTAAAGAACCTACCTCTGACATCTGTCCTACATCTATCACCCCTCAATTTAAAGCTATGTCCCCTCATGCTAGCCATCACCATCCGAGGAAAAAGTGTCTCACTGTCCACCCTATCTAATCCTCTGATCATCTTGTATGTCTCTATTAAATCCCCTCTTAGCCTTCTTCTCTCCAATGAGAACAGACCCAAGTCCCTCAGCCTTTCCTCATAAGACCTCCCCATCATACCAGGCAACATCCTGGTAAATCTCCTCTGCACCCTTTCCAATGCTTCCACATCCTTCCTATAATGCAGCGACCAGAACTGTACGCAATACTCCAAGTGCGGCCACACTAGAGTACAGCTGCAACATGTCCTCACGACTCCGAAATTCAATCCCTCTACCAATAAAACCTAACACACCGTACGCCTTCCTAACAACCCTATCAACCTGGGTGGCAACTTTCAAGGATTTATGCACATGGACACAGAGATCTCTCTGCTCATCCACACTACCAAGAATCTTACCATTAGCCCTGTACTCTGTATTCCTGTTACTCCTTCCAAAGTGAATCACCTCACAGTTTTCTGCATTAAACTCCATTTGCCATCTCTCAGCCCAGCTCTGCAGCTTATCTATGTCCCTCTGTAACCTGCAACATCCTTCCTCACTATCCACAACTCCACTGACTTTAGTGTCATCCACAAATTTACTAACCCATCCTTCTATGCCCTCATCCAGGTCATTTCTAAAAATGACAAACAGCAGTGGCCCCAAAACAGATCCTTGCGGTACACCACTAGTAACTGAACTCCAGGATGAACATTTCCCATCAAACCACCACCCTCTGTCTTCTTACAGCTAGCCAATTTCTGATCCAAACTGCTAAATCACCCTCAATCCCATACCTCTATTTTCTGCAATGGCCTACCGTGGGGAACCTTATCAAACGCTTTACTGAAATCCATATACACCACATCAACAGCGCTCCCCTCATCCACCTGTTTCATCACCTTCTCAAAAGAACTCAAAAAAGGTTTGTGAGGCACGACCTACCCTTCACAAAACCGTGTTGGCTATCCCTAATCAAATTATTCCTTTCTAGATGATTATAAATCCTCTCTCGTATAATCCTTCCCAACACTTTACCCACAACCGAAGTAAGGCTGACTGGTCTATAATTACCAGGGTTGTCTCTACTCCCTTTCTTGAACAAGGGGACAACATTTGCTATCCTCCAGTCTTCTGGCACTATTCCTGTAGACAATGACGACATAAAGATCAAAGCCAAAGGCTCTGCAATCTCATCCCTGGCTTCCCAGAGAATCCTAGGATAGATCCCATCTGGCCCAGGGGACTAATCTATTTTCACACTTTCCAGAATTGCTAACACCTCCTCCTTATGAATCTCAATCCCGCCTTGAGAATGTAGAGCACGGAAACAGACCCTTTGCTCCAACTCATCTATGCTGACCAGATGACTCGGCAGTTTCTTTGACGCTAGACAGAAGGAGACAACCCATAGGTTACGACAGCCTTTCTGGCTGTTCTGAGGGGCTGGTTATGTTTTGCTACTGGCCTGTTTGGGAGTTTGCAGTTTGCATGTGATCCAAGTGCTTGTTCAGGACCACCTCTCCTACCCGAACATTGTACATCACAGGACCTGACTTTGCATTGACCTTGCCTCTTACCCATGCAGGGCCATTTCCGTGGTATTGTGGTATCATGGTATCATTTTCTTGACACCAAACTCCTTTCCCTGAAGTAACTTGTCTCACTCGCTTCAAGGAGTCTTGTGTCCGGCATTGGCATTTCCGATGCCATTTCACCCTCCCACCCCCAGGTCCGGGAAGATCAGACTTAACCCAGTGCAGGGTCTTCTCCCCACTAGCAATTCTGCTGGAGCTTTCCCTGTAGTTGCATGTGGGGTATGTTGCATTTGCACTGCTTTTTCACCAGACCATCAGACAATAGATGGTTTGGAACTGTCCTTTTATGTCGAATGCCATCCGACTTTAGGAAATACAGTAATTACCTGCTGGTAAATGATGGCCTGTTGTCTGTGACCAACAGTCCCAGGAGCCCATGTATCGTAAAAGTTGCTCACAGCTTTTGTATCATTGTCCCTGTGTTTGACGAATGAACACTATGCCCGTCTCACCCCTCTGAATGGGCGTCCAAAATGGAGAAGCATCTGATCTCACTTGGGGCCAATGTATCGATACTTTAGACAGTGATATCTGCTTCTTCACTTCTCTAAAGGCTACGTCTTGGCTATGAGACCATTTCCAAGGCTGACCCTTTTGTCAATAGCAGATGTAAGCGTACCAGTTGGAGGCCAGGTTACTTATGAGCTTTCCATAATAATTAACCAGTCAAGGAAAAAAACCTAAGCTCCAGTAAAGACATGGGAGATGGGGCACTTTTGATCATCCTCATTATCTTCTAACAGGTGTAATCCAGTTTTGTCAACTCTGCAGTCCAAGGATCGTTCACCTGGGGGGGCTGGAACACACAATTTTCCCTTCGAAGGCATATGCCCACCTTGGAGAAACCTCTAAGGACTATGTCCAAATTCTCTAAGTGCTCTTTATTGGTCTTACTGGTTATTAGCATTTCACCCAGATGAATGGCATCCTGGGATAGACCTTGTAAAATGTTCTCCACCATCCACTGAAAAATGGCACAGGCTGATGATATCCCAAATGATAGTCTTGTATATTGGTACAAACCCTAATGGGCTGTAGCCTATTTCTAGGAATCCTCACTTAACAGCAGGCACAGATGGCTCACGTCCACTTCCTGAAAGACAGACTACTACCAGCTTTGTGTGTAAATCCTCAAAGCAAGGGATTGGGTATTTATCCAGCTGTGAGAAGTGGTTTACAGTTTGTTTAAAATCCCCACAAACCCATTGGGCTTCACAATTGTTATGAGTGGTACTGCCCATTCTGAATACTGTATGGTTTGATAATTCCTTCGCTTTCCAGGACCCTGATTTCTGCTTCTACTTTTGGACGGAAGGCAAATG
Source organism: Ginglymostoma cirratum (assembly GCA_024137785.1). Lineage (NCBI taxonomy): Eukaryota > Metazoa > Chordata > Chondrichthyes > Orectolobiformes > Ginglymostomatidae > Ginglymostoma > Ginglymostoma cirratum. Next base: position 4,773,432 of record JAHRHZ010000056.1, on the reverse strand, counting down.
GCACTGGGTGGGCTTTGCAGAATTATGGAATTGCTTCCTGGTCAACACATAAGGTGACCTTGGCCCCTTTGATAGTCACTAGATCTTTCTGAAAAACTTCTGGGTATTTAACTAGGACTTCACACAGGCAGCCATTTTCTGATGGAGAAATGTTGAGCCAATCAAGTTGAATCTTCCCAACCAAATTTGTTCCATCAGGCTTCGGCTTAAGTCTTTTACTACGATCAGTGCTAACTGAACCAGCTCCCTCTCCTGAGTTCAGAAACAAAGGTGTGCCCTTAAACCAGAAAGATGTCCTGGTATAGGTTCTCGGTTTAGCTGATGTGTTATGCAAACTTATGGAATGGATTCCAGAGCGAATTTTGTTAAAGACTAGTTCTGTAATCACTGATACAGCTACGCTGGTATTGACTTCCATTAGAACCAGGTGGCCATTTAACCAGATGTTTATTTTGATGGCTCTGATTTGGATGTTGCTAAAAAAATTTAACTATTCCAAGCCAGCTGTTGGTGGGCATTCCAGGGGGTGCACTCAACTGTTTTGAGAGTTTGCTGTGAGCTGACCTAGAGTTCCTCAGTTCAGGATATGCCAAGTGAAGCTATTAACTGTCTTCACTCAAGTGGTGTCCCCCAATCTCAGATGTCCACTTCCATCTGCATACTCTAACTCAGTCATACAGCACAGAAACTTACTCTTTGGTCTAACCAGTCCATGCTGGACATAATTCCAAACTAAACTAGTCCCACCTGCCTGCTCCCAGTCCATATCCCTCCAAGCCTCTTATTATCTACTCATCCAAATGTCTTCTAGAAGTTGTAATTTTGCCCACATCCACCACCACTTTAGGTTGTTCATTCTACACGAGCTACCCTGAGTAAAACATTTGTTTCTTGTCTTTTTCAAATCTCTCCTCACCTTAAAAATGTGCCCCTAGTCTTGAAATCCCCATCCTTGGGAAAGACAACTACCATCAACTCTATCTATACCCTTCATTATTTTATAAACTTCTATCTCAACCTCCAATGCTCTAGTGTAAAGAGTCCTAGCCTATCCTGCCATTCTTTATAACTCAAACTATCCTTGCCTGGCAACATCCTGGTAAATCTCTTCTGAACCATCTCCAGCTTAATATCATCCTTCCCATAACTGGATGACCAGAACTGGACATTGTATTCCAGAAGAGGCCTCACCAATGTTCTGTACAACTTCAGCATGACTTCCCAACTCCTATACTCAAAGGACTGAGTCATGAAGGCAAGCTTGCCAAATGTTTTTTTAGCCACCTTGTCTATATGTAACAAAGAATTATGTACCTACACCCCTAGGTCCCTCTGTTCAACAACACTATCCAAGGCCCTACCATTAATTGTATAAGCCCTGCCTTTGTTGTACAAAAATGCAATACCTTGTATTTATCCAGATTGAACACCATCTGCCACTTTTCAGCCATTTGACCCATTTGATCAAGATCCCTGCATAATCTTAGAAAACCTTTTTCACTGTCTGAATTGCCACCAATTTTGGTGTCATCCTCAAACTTACTAACCATGCCTTCTATATTCTCATCCAAATCATTTACATAAATGACAAACAAAAGAGGACCCTGAATCAATCCCTGTGGAACACTGTTGGCCACAAGCCTCCAATCCAAAAAGCAACCCTCCATTTCTGTCTCCTGCCATTAAGCCAATTATGTATCCAATTGGCAAGCTCAGTGAATCCCATGTGACCCAATTTTATTAATTAGTCTATCATGTGGAAACTTGTCAAAGGCTTTGCTAAAATCCAAACAACAATGTCTGCTGCTCTGCAGTCAATCTTTTTGGTAATTTCAAAAAACTCAATCAAGTTTGAGACACATTATTTTCCTCAAAACCATGCTGACTATCCCCATTTGATTTTTGCCTCTCTAAATGTCCATAAATCCTATTGTTTATAATCATCTCCAACAATTTATCACAACTGAAGTCAGACTCAGGTCTATAGTTCTGGTTTCTCCTTACAACCTTTCACAAAGGGACAACATTAGCCACCCTCTGGTCATCAGGCACCTCATCCATAGTTATGGATGATACAAGTATTTCTGTAAGGGGTCTCAATTTCCTCTTACTTTTCACAATATTCTCAGATAAATTAGATTAGGTCCCAGAGATTCATCCATCTTTATATTCTAAGACTTCCTAAACTGCCTCTTCTGTAGGGTGAGCTTTAAAACAAAAAAGTTTACTTCTGTGCATTCTCTAGATACTATTTCTTTCTCCACAGTAAAATCTGGCACAAAATATTCATTTAGTATCTCTCCCATCTCCTGAACACTTCTCTTTCTCATGTCAAAGCCAATTATAGCATCTGTTTAAAATCTCATTGAGCTTCAGCAAGTAGGTACTGTCCCATGGTTACATCATTAATCCCAGATACCAACCAGTCTCAGCATCTCATTAAGGTTTCAATTCAAGCCACATGCCTCTGGCAGTCATTTTAACCTTATCAAAAATCTTGACATGGATTCCCCTAGTTATTAAACTCCCAATTAAAACTGATATCACCTCAGAATTAGAGGATGCTTGGGGGTCATAATATTTCTTAACAATTCATCAGTTCTTGAACAGTTTTAGTATCTGGTGCTTCAGGAAATGTTAGGCTCCTAATAACCAAAAAAGTTGCAGGTCCACACAGTCAGGAAAATTACACATTGATATCAAAGCAGATGAAAAACATTCACCTGGAAAAGATAACACATTCTTTCCACATACTAGGGCCAGTCTTTGGCAGCAAGATCAAACAAGCTTCCCAAATAATAGTATAATGCCAAAAACATTTACCCCCAAACTCAAAGACAACTGTTATAAAAACTTGCTCAGCAGCATGTTTTTTTTTCACTCTCATCACCACTAAAATAATTCCACAGAAACCAACATCTTATCATCAAGTAACCCTTACTTATGCATAGTATTTGACACCAGTCTGGCTTTCTCAGAATCAACAAAACCCCTGGTGCTCCTGTTTATATCTGTCAGCTAGGCCTCCCTGATTGGACCATGTTAACAGTCCCAGCCAGGGAACTCATATTGTATGAGGTTCACCTGACTGACCTCATTACAATCACTGCACAAACATTACAAAGGTATTTACAAGCCACTTCCGGGTCCAAATTGGTCTGGCAGCATCTGTGAAGGAAAAATCAGAGTTAACGTTACGGGTCCGGTGGCCCTTCCTCAGGAGCTTTCCCAGCAACTTCTGTTTTTGGTCCTGATTTACAGCATCTGCAGTTCTTTTGGTTTTTTTATCCAGCTCCAAATCACTCTCTTTTCATCCAGATGGTAACCAGACCCAGGTTCAGCCCAACAGTCTGGTGATTGGCCTTGTGTCTTGAACTCTGTCACACCAAAGGATCTGAGTGGATCACCAGAGGACTGAGAAATTGAGTTCTCACAATCCCATGCAGTATTTACTGACCTGCAGGCTAAGATGTCTGCAGGTCTCAGACTTCCAAATGTGCTCTTCTTCCCATCCCTATTTCCCAACGGAAGACTAGAGAACTGGGCCCTGCCCAGGTGTAGCTGGGTTATATTAATGGGTGGGATCACCAAGACCAGGCTCAGGGAGGCCTTCATTGGTGAAGCTCACCTTGGATACAGTTCAGCCCCTATTCAATCTAGGAACAGGAAAACCAACCCCACAACTTTGCTCCTTGTTTGTCGAGAATTTAAGATCAATTTGGAATATTAACAATTAGGGGAAAGATTTCCTCTGCTTAAGTGAGAAGAGGAATGTGCTTAATATTTTGGATTAAATAGCTTAAAAATATGCTTTAATGTCACTCCCAAATGGCTATTTCCCAGAAGAAGATAGAACCATTGACCGGTGAGGTTGAGGAGAAGGAAGAGAAAGAGAGGAAACAAAACAGGAAAAGTGCTGAGTTAGCTAATTGGAAGGCACTTAGCTTGTATTTGAAATAATGGACTACGACATGATCACCATTGCAAATAAAGCATCACTTGGAAGAAAATAATCCCCATGTTATTCCATATCTATTATTCTGCCTAAATCCTTTACTACTCAAAGGGTTCCCCTAATGAACGCACATTCGCTCATAGCCCCATTTTGTATGATTCCCTTTTTGCTGAGTGATCTTTTAAAAAGACAATCTTTTGGGAAAGTGTTTCTAACTATTTCAGGCATACTCCATTTGTAGAATGTTACCCAGATGTGGAGCTTAACCAACCATAGAGAAACACAGATAACAGCAAGCAGCTAAATATAGGGTTATGCCCATTCTGAAGGAAATTAATTCAAGGTTGCAGTAAAGTGTGGATTGGATGTTAACTGTGACTGGATTAACCAGTGGCTTGGACTGTATACTAAAATCCAGCTTTCTTTGCAAACAAAAACTGCTTAGGGAAGTACATTTTTGATAATGGAAATTCAGCTGTCCCTTTGTACGTGTGGGTATACATAGCTCAGTTGTGCAGCAATCTGTTTCAAAGCTGGATTTATCTGTTAGGAATTCTATAAAGTACAGAGCCTAGCTCTGTGTACATTCCTGACCAAGATCTGGAACATTTTATGTTCTCATTGTGCATTCCTCATTAGATGTGCCCGTGCCTGCATTGAAAGTCTTCAACTCCCACCCAACTATTCTAATAATTTAAGGAGGGTCTGACGTGCACTTTAGCAGTCTTGTTCGGCGCAGCTAGGTGGAGTTAGCTGATGTCCTTTTAAGCTTGCAAATTTTTTTTGGACACTTCTTGAGCAGCTGTGCAACTGGAGTGAAAGCACACACACACACGCGCTCTCCTCTCTCTCTCTCTCTCTTTCTCTTCACTCACTGGCTTACGTCCCAGCACAACGAGCCTGAGCTCAGTTGGTATTTTTAATCCCAGTTTGACATTTCTAACCATGGCAGACTCCATGCAGACTGAAGAGCAGGAGAATCCCGAGGTTCCCGAGCCACAGGAGCAAGATGAAGCCACCCCGAAACAAGAGCCCCAGTTCAATGGGGTCCTGGTACTCAGTCTCCTGGACAAAGTGATGGGTATGGTCGACAAGATCCAAACCAGCCAGCAGCAGCTGGAACAGCGGCATTTGGAGATGGAAACTGCTGTGTACCACATCCAAAACGAGCTGAGCAAGTTGACCAAATCACACGCCACCGCCAGCAACAGTGTGGACAAGATGCTTGAGAAGATTCGGAAAGTCAATGTCAATGTCAAGACCATCAAGTACAACATGGAGAAGCAAGGCGCGCAAATCAAAAAGCTCGAGGCGAATGAAGCCACGTTATTGAAACGGAATAACTTCAAAGTAATGATTTACCAGGTAAGCCTTTCACTGAAGTTAACAGTGCATGTGACAGAGCAATGGTGATATTTGGGCGATCAGGGTTCAGTTTGATGCCAGGACCTTTGTTGTTCTATACACGCTGAAATAATTGAGTGAAAAATTAATCCACACGGTGTAGGAAATCAATTCTTTTTATCTGACACGTAACTTCTTGAGTTTTATCAAAAGTGACGCCAATAAAACTTCATCCAGGAGCAGGAGAGAATGTAGTGACGTTGCTTGTTGGTTAGAATAACTGTATATATAAGATTGATCAATAACCTTTGTGTAACGACAATTAGCCGAGCTGTTTTCATGGTGCACAGCTAACGTTGTGATTCCAGTCCTTTTAGAACAAAAAAATCTTAGTCGTGCACATCATCAGACAGGTCAAATCAATCTAGCTTGAGCATGCGGAGCAGTGACCAGATTATAAGGTGGATGGTATCGTCTGATTGTTATGTAGCAGAGACACTGTCAGCACAGATTTCTGTTTTCAACCAAGCTAAGTCTGTAAAAATGTTTCACAGACACCTCATTATGACATTACTGAACATTACTCTAATAGAAAATTGTCCCATTTCACTACACATCATGAACATTGTGCTCAGAGGGAATCTCCTCCAATATGTCACAGCAACTTCATTCTGCTCTGTGATCCTGTGTGTGTGTCAGTCCTTGGCACAGCAGCAAGAGAACCATTAGCTGCAGACATTCTTCCCAAGCAGCCCAAAGCAAACTGGAAAGCACAACTAATGCAAATGAATTACTGAAAAATGAAGCTTCACAGAAAAGCAGAGGTTTGCTCCTGGGGTATTGTCAAGTTTGTCGGTATCATTGACAATTTCACGTAATTGAAAGTCTGCAGCAGAAACCTGGCAGTAAACTGTAACCCATTCCACCTACGTGTGGCATGAGTTGGGTAGGGCTCAATGTAAAAGACAAAAATAATAAGGCATCCATCAACATTGAAAATAGACGTGTAAAATAGTTGTCCAGACTTGACTCTTAGCAAATCTAAAGCACCCCTTTGAGGAGTGGTTAGCTTCAGGAAATAAAAATCAATCTTTAACTCTCATGGCAGTGAACATTTTAAAATTAAAGTGAATGGAAATAAAGGTCATTAAAAAGACAAGTTGGACTCTGGGTTTTATCCGTGGGGGCGTTGAATATGAAAGGAAAGAATTGTTAAATTTGTGCGAGGCATTAATTAGGACACAGATGGGGTATTGTGCGTAATCCTGCACACCCCATTGTAACGGAACTCTGTGGAGAGGGCGTGGTGAAGATTCGCTTAGAATGATAGCAGAAATTAAACATTTTCAATTTAAAGGCAGTCTTGTAAACTCAGGCTTGTTCCAGAAAGATTGAAGGAGAGAAAAACGAAAAAACGATTTCAACACTACAAATTTTGGGAGGCCAGAGGTTGAATAAAAGGTTTTGCATTTATATAGTGCCTTTTGTGACCACTTACATCTTAGATCACTTTACAACCAAATGAAGTACTTTCTTAGAAGTGTACTGACTGTCGTAATGAAAATGAAATGTAATGAAAAAAAATATAATGCAATGAAAGATTTTCTTCACTGTTTGACAAATCTGTGACATAGGCCACAGTTAAATTTACCACAGGAAAAAGGGGCTAAGTGGAAGCTTTTTCTCACAAAGGATTGTTGCAGATGGCTTTTACACATCAAGCAATAATAAGTTTTTAAAAAGCAAGAGTGTATAAGTACCTTCAGAAAGGACACTGGAATGGGACTAAGAAATAGTGAGAATGGCTTCATTCTGGCTTGACTTTGATGAATTGATTACTGTAATATTATTGATCAATAAAGACAAACATTTTGAAACATAGCTTCATATTTCAGATATGTCACCTTGAAAAAAATGTCTGTGCCAAGATGTTTTATAAAGGATAGAAAAATAGTTATTTATTGCTAGACAGAACCAAACATTCACCAGCGCCTATCAATCAACAGAGAAGTCTACCAATCTTCTTTAATTGATCTCACAGTGTCACTTCAGAAATGACCCTAGGATTCCCCTATTTACAGAAAATACAGAGAAATCTAAAGTACAATAATCCAGTTCTTTTGTAATTTGATGATCGATGTATCCACTTGTAGAAAGGTCCAAAACCATGGTCTCCGTGTATAAGATAACCACTAATAAATCTGAGAAGGATATTTGGAAAAAAAAACCTCTTTATTCGTTGATGCGACAAATATTTGGAATGTGCTACCACAAGAAGTGGTTGAATCAATTAGCGTACATTTAAGGGGAAGCCAGTAAAGGATACAGGAGGCAAAAATAAGAGAAGAATGAGCTGAAAATCTAAGACGAGGTAAAATGGGAAAGGGTGCACTTCTGAAACATAAGCAACCTCATTGCCCTGTTGGGCCAACTGGCCTGTTTCTGTGTGGCAGTGTGGCTCTATGTACAGTCCTTAAACTATGTTTGAGCCTTGTGGAATCTTTCACCATCAGAGAATGCAGCAACTATCAGCTTATTCTGACTGAGCCAATAACCAAATGTATGCAATCTGTTTATGTTATGTCTAAACTGCTTAGAAATATCAAAGTCATGAATAACAGCATAATTGCATGAGAATAATTTGAGAAAAATAACATCCTCATGAATGTGTCTTTTTCAGAAATTCTAAGGTTGTTTTAATAAAAACAATCTTGATTGTTCTTGTTTTTGACCTGATACTCTTAAAGTTTCTTCAGAGCTGAAACAGCTCAAAAGAGGTGTTGGAATTGTGTCAGAAATCCATTAAAAAAACACATGTTGGACTGGTTTCTGAAAGCTGTATACAGCTGGTCCCCATTTCAGTTATGGTTCTGTCTTGTTGTGAGGCTGTTAGTGACTGCAGGGTCTAGAATTTCTTCAAATCTTTATAATGCATCTGAAAATATGTTTGGCTCCCAGCAAAAATATTAGGCTGAAAGTGAAGTAAGTTTTATCAGTTACATTTGTGTACTGATGTATGTGAGTTTGCTTCAGATTTCTTTGCATAAGAAAAGATTCTGTTCCTCTGCATAACAACAGACACAAGGGATTAATATCATGCTGCTGAGAAAGGTATGTGCTTGAGTTGTAAGTAGGAGCAAGGCTGAAGCCAACAGCACCAATGCCAGACACCCACCTTCAAAGGCACCTGAACTGTTCCCCTCAAAATCATCTTACTGAAGGCTTTAATTCGAATGATTCCTGTATTGAACTTACTCATCAACTAAACATTCCACCCCAAGTTCGTGGTAGAGAAAGAAAATGTGCTACTTTTGTAGGGTATTTTCTACATTAGTTGACTAAGTTACAGGTGGCACAGTGGTTAGCATTGCTGCCTGTAAGTGCCAAATTTAATTCCAGCCTCAGGTGACTGCCAGTGTGGAGTGTACACATTCTCCCGGTGTCTGTGTGTGTTTTCTTTGAGGGCCCCAGTTTCCTCCCACAGTCCAAAGATGGCAGGTTAGGTGGATTAGCCGTGCTAAAATTTCTCCTTGGAGTTCAAGGATTTGCAGGCTCAGTAGGTTAGCCATGGGAAGTGTGGGGTTATGGGGATCAGGTATGTGGCTGGGTCTGGATGGGATGCTCTTTGGAGGGTTGGTGCAGACTAGATGGACCACATGTCATTCTTCCTCAATGTAGGGATTCTATGAAATTAAAACTAGATCAGAGCTCTTATACCTGGCCTTGAACACAAAGGGAATCAAGGAATATAGGGAAACAGCAAGGAGATAGAGACAATGCAGAAGATCAGCTTATCAAATGATCATTGGATGGATGGTCTACCGCTGCTCCTATTTCTTATGCTTTTGCCAACGCAAGTAGCAACTCCTGATGTATATTGAATATCACTGCCATAGCTGTGCTGTGGAAGCTATCTTACCATGTCTGAGGCAGTCCAGCTTACTTTAAAGCTTGCAGCAACACTGAGTATGCTCTGGCACTTATGCACTAAACTTTTGATGGCCATATGTGGTCTGATAGGAAATTGGAATCCAGTCTGTCATCTGCAGTAGAGTGGACAATCAAACACACTCACGTACTGTGGGTTGCTGGAGATAATTGAATATCTAATCGACCAACTATTGATTTTGAGATGTAGGTTTGCCACTGGAGATGGATTTGTTCCCATTTGGCCTTGAAAACCAATGTTCTAAAGGATTGGATGGTCCAATCTGGCAAAGCTTCACTGAGAAAATAGGTGGTTATTGTTGGTTAAATACTGGAAGTGTCAACAATGAGATAGCGAAGAACCCCCAAACCATGAACTTTGACATCTTGTGGTTGTGTCCTCTGGGCTTATTTAGGGAGAGGGTGCTCCAGCTGGAGAAAATATAGAGGAAATATATCAACCGACAGACCTGCATTCATTATTCTTTGAATTCTGCTTTGAAAGGAAATTTTGAAAACATTCAAGTGGGGTTTCCATGTATACTGCACTCGTAATGTGAATCTATTGTTCTTTTTGTAAGGATCTTGGTTTTATTTCCCAACAACAGATTCACATTGAGTTCTATGTAATCCTGAGCTGACTATTGAAACCAGTGAGAGAGGAACACCAGTGTTGATCACCCCACCTCTCCCCAAGTTTGCTCTCCCACCAGCACAGCATTTTAGTTCTGTTCAGAACTTCACTTACTTCAAAGGAGATTAAACCTGTGTGGGATTCTTCATGGAGGTCCATCACCAAACAATATCCAGAGGTGTTATTGGTTCTAAAATGTTCAGAGAATGACCAATGCAGTGAACTCTGCAATCTCTCAATATTTACATAACATACTTGTTTTACAAAATTCAAATTTAGTTTTCAGAAAGCAATCTGCAGGAATCCCATGGCCAGATTGCTGTAAAATGTAAACAAGAAAAACTTAATAATTTCATAAGTTCACGACGTTCTGAGGCCTTTACAGTCGATGAAGTACTTTTGTAGTTTAGTTACTCTTCTACTGTTAAACAGTGGGAAATAATAGGTAGTGCATGTCTGAGGAGATGACATTTATTTATGAACAATCTGTGCTGCAGACTGGATAATAGTGGGTAAGTTGTCCTTTATACTTCCTGCCTCATCCTCTTTTTTCCTTTGAAGTCAATTGAGAGAAAGTTAAATCAGGGGCAGTGTATAAAAGACCATTGATACATTACTTCTTGCTGGAGATGACTCCCACCTCCCAGACACCTTTAGTGTTGGAAAACACCTTTCACTGCAAATAAAAGTAAAGTCACTTAAATAAAAGTGTGTCACTTTCTCATGAGCGAAACAGAGACATAAATGGAGTCAACTGGTAATGATGTTAACCTGAGGTTAAACAAGCCTCAAGTGATTGACCAGGTTGAGAAGATGGGATCTTCTTGATAATCTCAGCTGGTATGGGAATTGTAATTATCCTATTGGTGTCACTCAACACCATAAACCAGTCACTCAGCACTGAGCCAACCAACCTCCCCATCTGAATCAACCCATATATTAATCCAACAAAGACTAACAAAGTGAGTTTTCAATCAGATGTTTCCCTTATAAACTTATGGTAATGTAATGTTAAAAAATGCGACAATGCAGCTTGATTATTATTGCAATCTTCACGATTTCAAATGTAGCTGTCCTCTTTAACTTTTATTTTCCATTCAAATATACAATATACGAATATAATGTCTATTCAATTTACCACTTTGGAGGAAGCCATGGTATATTCATTGCTCAGTGCTTGTGGGAGGACTGTATCAATTCATACACCAACTTTTAAACTTCATACCAAATTGAACAGAGTTTCTTAGTCGTTCTGTGCTGAATTCCTTCACTTTCCTTTACCGTTATTTACAAATGCTATGCTTTTTGTGAATAGTTAGTTTATAATGCAACAGTGATACTTGAGATTGCATTTACTTTAGACAACTGGCTTGTCTGTCCCAGCCTGCTCAGTGCAGGATTTGTCTGAACCTGATCCTCTCAGAGCATGTCCACGCGCATCCACTGCAATGATAACACTTTTAACCATTTTTATATTAATATCCAGATACTATTAATAATTTACCAAGTTCTCCAGTTTAGTTTTCATGGATCTTTCAACAAAATTTAACGGCTTAATGTGCTAAGAAACTGAATCATGAGGTAATTACGCAACTGTGATTAACAGTAAGCCATAGCTTTTAGAGGAGCATTAGTCTCTGAGTTGGATTAGATGTGTTTATTTGTGTTAGTCTCCACATATTTATTAGATTGTTTGTGTTTGTGCGAGTGTCCTTGTGTATCTGTGTGTGTGTGTGTCTGTGTCTGTGTGTGTGTCTGTGTCTGTGTGTGTGTGTATGGAGGAGTGTCAGTGTGTGTATGTGTGTCTGTCAGTGTGTGTGTCTGTGTGTGTCTGTCTGTGTGTGTGTGTTGGAACCTGCCTATGTACAAGTTGAATAGTTGAATTCAGTTTGTGTGAGTTGAAGTCTGTCTGTGTATGTGTGCTGGATTCTGTGGATGTATGTTGGAATCTGTGCATATGTTAGATTCTGTCTGTGTGAGCTGGAATCTGTTTGCGTACGTGTATTGGAATCCACGAATGTTTGTTGAATTTTGCCTCTACAAATTAGATTTTGCGTGTGTGTTTTAGATTCTGTCTGTGCATGTATATACATACAATCTAACGTTCACACACAATCCAAACTAAACCTCCATGTGTTTTCAGTATTTCTGATTTTTTAGCTGCTTTCCAATGGAAGAAAAATGTTCTCTGTGCCTAAAGTTCCTGAGGTTTGTGAGAAATTATATCAATGTTACTGATGACTCAAAAGTAGATGGGAATGCAAGTTGTGAGGGGGATGAAAAGCAGCTTCAAAGGAATGCATACAAGATCTAGTTGTGGGAAAGAATATGCAGTTGGAATATAATGTGGAAAAAATGTGAAGTTATCCACTTTGGAAGAAAAAAAAGTTCAAACTGCAATGTGTTTCTTAAAAGTTGAGTGATTGGAAAGTGATGATATCCAAAGGGAACTAGATGTGACTTTTCATAAGTCGTTGAAAGCTAATATGCAGTTGCAAGAAGAAATAAGGGAGGCAAATGGTATGTTGGTCTCATTCCAAGAAGATTTCAGGACAGCAGTAAGGAAGTCTTGCTAAAATTGTATAGAGTCTTGGTGAGACACACCTAGTGTACCTTATCCAGTTTGCTACCCTTAACTAAGAAGAATATACTTGCCATGAAGGGAGCACAACTATAGTTCAACAAACTGATTCCTTGGATGGCAGAATTGTGCTATGAGAGAAATTGAGAAGACTGCGTCTATATTCTTTGACCCTAGAAAAATGAGATGTGATCTCACTAAAATATACGAAATAATTACAAGGCTTGACAGGTTCAATGTAGGAATTTATATTTCCCCTTGTCTAGAACCAGTCTGAAATAGGAGGGAGGCTAAACAGGATTGAAAATCGGAGGTAGCAAGTACTGCCGATGCTCAAGTCAGAGATAACACAGTGTGGAGGAACACAGCAGGCCAGGCAGCATCAGAGGAGCAGTAAAGTTGACGTTTCGGGTCGGGACCCTTCTTCAGAAATGGGGAGGGGGAAGGGAGCTGGGAAATAAATAGAGAGAGGAGGGGTGGGGCTGGGCATGGGCAAAGTAGGTGGGATGGTGATAGGTGAGTGCAGGTAGGGAGTGGTGGGGATTGGTCAGTGAGGTGGCAGGGGAAGATAGGTGGATTAGTCAGTGAGGTGGGAGGAGTGGATAGGTGGGAGAGAAGATGGACAGGTTGCGTCAGGTCAAGGAGGCAGGGATGAGAGGGAGGGTTGGACATGGGATGAGGCCGGGGTTGGGGAGATTTTAAAACTGGTGAAATCCGTGCTTAGGCCATTGGGCTGTAGGCTCCCGAGGCGAAATATGAGGTGTTGCTCCTCCAGTTTGCATTTCCTGCACCTCTGCCCTCACATCCCCTCCCCCCAGCAAAAATAAAGACAGAGTCCACCTTGTCCTCACATATCCCTCCACCAACCTCCACATCCAACATATCATTCTCCGCCACTTCTGCCACCTACAATCCGACCCCACAACCAAAGTGATATTTCCCTCCCCACCCCTATCTGCCTTTCGCAAGGACTGGTCTCCCTGTGACACCATCTCCACTTCACACTCCCCACTAACTCTACCACCCCCGGCACCTTTCCCTGCAACTGCAGGAAGTCCTACACCTGCCCCTACACCTCGCCCCCACACCTCACCCCTACACCTCACCCCTCACCTCCATTCAAGGCCCAAAACAAACGTTCCACATTCGACAGGCGTTCACCTGCACATCCGTCAACATGATCTATTGCAGTTGCTGCTCCCAATGTGACCTCCTCTACATCGGTGAGATCAAGTGGAGACTTGGAGACGGCTTTGGAGAGCATCTGCGCTCTGTACACAACAAACAACAACACCTTTCAGTCACCAACCATTTTAAATCCCGCTTCCACTCCCTGGGCAACATGTCCATATTGGGCCTCCTCCAGTGTCACAATGACACCTCCCGCAAACTGGAGGTGCAGCACCTCGTATTCCACCTCGGGACCCAACAGCCCAATGGCCCATACATTGAATTCACCAGTTTCAAAATTTCCCACCCCGGCCTCATCCCATGTCCAACCCTCCCTCTCATCCCTGCCTCCTTGAAAATCAGAGAATTATTTTCACTCTGAATATAATGAATCTTTGGAATTCTCTACACCAGGGGATTGTAGCGGTGCAGTCATTGAGGATATTCAAGACAAAGATTGACAGATTTTGAGACAATAATGATATCAAGGAATATGGGCATAATGTGAGAAAACGGTGTCCTGGGAGATGATCAGGCATGATCCAGTTGAATGGCAGCGCAGGATGGCCTTCTCCTTTCCGATATTGCCATATTTCCATATGAGCTAGCTTTAGGGGTATCTCCTGAAAAATGGCAAAATGTATCTATATTGCGTATCCCATGACCATTTGACATTCCCTCATAATGCAGTGCATTTGAAGTGCAGATACTCTTGTAATGAAGGGAACACTGCTGTCAATTTATGAGCAGCAAGGTCCCACCAATAACAATGTGATAATGACCAGGTAACCTACTTTTTGTGATGTCGATTGAGGGATAAATAATGGCCAGAACACTGGGGTGTACACCTTGATCTTCAAATAGTACCATGGGATCTTTGACGTCACTCAAAAGGACAGACTGAGCCTTGTCTTATCATCCCATCTGAAAGAAGGAACCTCTGCCAGTGCAGCATTCCCTCAATCCTGCATTATAGCTATAGTGTACACTTCTGTGTTCAAGTCCTGCTGTGGGCCTTATTGGATATTAGGTTAGATGTCTTCACCTATGTCATAGCAGTAATAACATTTCAAAAGTAATTGATTTTTTTAAGTACATCGAGATGATTCAACAGGATAATACATGATATAAGTGTAATTAGAAAATAACATATTTGGAACAGAATTGAAGTGCTGGGAATGTACTGCAGGGCCTGAGATAAGAATCAAATTATGGAAGGAAAATAACTGCTTAGTTTTTGCAACAGGCCTGAACAGTCACTAGTCTTTAGCTCTGATAAAATGCAGTGGATGCTTTTGCTCTATTCCTTGTCAGTGGACTTTGATTTACAAAAGATAGCTGTCAGGCTGAACAGATTTATCCTGCATGGAGCTGTGTTTTTTTTTAATTTTCTAGCAACAGTTAGTGGGATTATAACCAGTGAACATGACAGTTTTCCTGCTCTTATGATGCTGCTTGACCTGCTGTGTTCATCCAGCCCCATGCTTGTTAACATGACAGGATTGTTTCTGGAAGAACACAGTATGGACTTCTTCAGAGTCCCGACCCGAAACATCAGCTTTCCTGCTCCTCTGATGCTGCCTGGCCTGTTGTGTTCCTCCAGCTCCACACTGTGTTATCTCTGACTTCAGCGTCAGCAGTTCTTACTATCTCTGAGGATTGTTTCTGGATCTTTTTTCTTGTAGTTTGCTTTTATTTTTTCTTGGGTTATGACCAGTCTTTATTGTCCCTCTCTAATTGTCCTTGGAGAAAGTGATGGTGGGCTGTCTCATGACCAGTAAACTCCATCCGATGTAGCATACACACACAGTGCTTTTAAGAAGGGAGCTCCAGGATTTTGACCTGGCCCCAGTGGAAGGAACAGTGATGCAGTTCCAAATCAGGATGCGGCCAGTTTGTGGAAAGATACATCTAAGATAACAAGGTGTAGAGCTGGATGAACACAACTGGCCAAGCAGCATCAGAGGAGCAGGAAAGCTGACATTTTGGATCTAGACCCTTCTTCTAACCCCAGTTATGAAAAATTCACCGATGTTTTCAGCAAATTTCCTGCACCAGACTCATGTTCCTTTTGTTCCTGCTGCTATTAGATTGACTCTGCACGTCCTTATGTCTTAGGATTTTTCAGTAATGCAGCCTGACCTCAGTCACAGAAAAAATAACTCTTATCAAAGTAATGCTTTCAGGAGAACCATTGTTATAAACCCACTAGTGAGATCACTAAATTGGTGCCAAATTTTAAGCGGATTTGGAGACAGTAATAGGGCATGCAGCCAGTTTGAGGGGATATATGGCTGGCTGCTCTTAGCGATGTCCTTGGAGTTGCAATTCACCTCAATTGGAACAGGTGCTCAACCCGCACTCAGCAGTAATCAACATGGATACTAACTATGGCCATAACTTCATATGGACAACGTACCACAAAAGAACATTCAGACATTTGGTACCGCAGAACTTGAGTATTTTCTGAAAAAGGTCAGATTTTGTCTAAATGTTTTGTTCAGGCCATTTTGCAAGAGCACAAATTCAAGGGAAAGAAAAACACTATTTTTACTGCATTAGGGGACAGTACTGCTTGCTTGGCAAGTGCACCACTGGACGTAGGTCAGGATCATGCCCATTGGGAAAACCGTTCATTGGCCCTTCTTCTGATCCCTGATCCCCCTTTCCCTGCAACATCTAACCCAAAGAATTCCAAGTAACTCCACTCTCCAACAAACCCTCTGACTTAGCCCTGGGTCTTCTGCGATCCTGGGACTCCAGGGTTGCTCCTTTAGCAGCAGACGTGTCCTTCTCTTGCTGTTGAGTGCAAGAGCTGCTGACCTCTGGTTGGCTAAGAGCTCTCAGTGGGTGGGACCTTTGCCCACGTATTTCAATTCTAGGGGAAATATCTTCACCAGTGTGTAACTGCTGCGTTAAAGACAGCCCGGGTCTCTCACCATCTCTCCGACCAACTGAAAAGACCTCTACTCGCCTCCACAAGCTCTCCCCCATGAGTTCTAGTTTCAGTCTCCACAAATGCTACCTGACGTGCTGAGTATTTTCAGGATTTTCTGCACGTATTTTTAAAAATCTACTTACAACCTGTCAAACCCTTCCTCTGCTTTAATATAGGAGCAATGAACAGAGCTGAATCTTGAGTTTTGCCTGTTGTTCTTTCACTCTCTTTATTTCATTCAATCCCATGAAGGAGTTCAGTTTTACCCATTTCTGCTTTTGACAAAACCTCTGTATTTGACAACGCAGGCTGCCTTATCTTTACTAATGCTGAAATGCCTGCTGGGCACTCAGCTTTTTCTTTGCTTTTCTTTCAGATTTCCAACGTTCATAAGTTGTATCTTTTTATCTTGAGTTTATGGAACTGAATGTTCCAAGAGCCAACCCTATCTGCAAACACCTTACTAAGTTGTTTTTGGCTTTGAAGAGCCTCTTTTCGTGTCACTGATCACATTAAATACCCAGCTCTTACTGGCATTGCAAACTGGTCCAAAATAGTCCAGATAAAAAATGCCAGGGTAACCCAAACATAACATTGAATCACATTTTAAACTCCAATGCATCATTCTCACTCACTTACTCTGTACATGGATCCCCATCCAAGCATAATAGATCACAGCAAATTATGTAAACATTTACCAGGTTTCAGCTGTAATCTGACCTCCAACGTTCAATCACAAATGCAGGGTGGAGCCCAGTGTTTTTCTCTTGTAGACATTGTGAGTAATGTACATTCTTTATAAAGACATCCTGTAATACTAAGCTGCTTGTTCATTCTTTATTGGGCCCCATGGCTATTCTCAGGTGCCCACTGATTGCAGGGTAGTCAGCTTGATCATGTGTTATGCCCCATACATCTTGCAAGATTGCATGTTCCATCTTAGAATACGGCATTCTCCTTTGGTTTTCTTGCATGAATTCCTTGCATAAATCAGGAAAAGTATTGGGAACCCATTGGCAGAACGGATCATGTAATTGGTGCCTTTGATCATAATTCTTAGGTCTTCTATGTTGATGAGTTAATCTTCCATATTATAAAATCCCCACTCCACAGACCTGAGCACAACACCCTGTGCAGTACTGAAGGAGCACTGCTCTCGTAGGGATCCTGGTTTTCAGAGAGACATTTTTGGAGAGGCAGTTTGTTCTCTAAGCAACTTTACAAAAAATCTCACAGTAGTACTGTTCCAAAGAAGAACAATAGAGTTTTCCAGTGCCCTGGTCAACTTGTAACAACTGGCATGAACCAGACCAAAACTGGAGAACTATTGTTGCCTAATGTGTCCTTAAATGTAGGAAAGCCAGCTAATATTCCCACTTCCGAAGATTATTTAGTGATTTCCTGCTGGAATATAAATGCTAGGAATTCCTCAGAATCTCACTGGAAGTCAAATTGAAAACACTTTACAAACTACAGAAACCAGAAATGTCCCAGGTCTGAATCCCAGCCAGTTCTATGTTAACTAATCAACATTTGGGACTCCACCAGCATCCTCCAGACACATGGTGCTGGATTATGGGGTATTATCATCCCAGCCGATGGAGAGGTTGGTCAGCTTGCCTGCCTCAAAGCCATCTGCCTCTTAGTAGTATTGCATTTGGACCAATCTTCACTGTTTCAGATTTGAACCTCCACGTCCATCTGGGAGAAAGGTCCACCCTTAGAGAGCAGCTGGCCTCAGCAGCAGTGCCAGAGTTGAGCAGTGGCCAATTATGGGACTGCAGGCAGTTGCCGAGGGAAAAGGATTAACTGGGCCTAGCATTAAAGATAAATTAGGGATTTTAGAGGGGGTCTGGCTGGCCCAGCCCCATGAGGGTTGGGTGGTGGAATGGGTGGGGGGCAGGAGGGGTTAACAGGTGTCAGGGACTAGAAATAGGGGCTCACAAGTTAAATAGGGGCACATGATTACCTCTGATGGCACATGGGAATGCCCAAGGAAGGTACCTAAGTTCAGCCTATACAGTGAAAGCTGCTGGGCTTTCCCCTTTGCCTCTTACTTCCCTTGCTGCATGCTAAAAAGCAGTAGAGGTGGAATGAGCGGACATTAAGGATCTTAGTAGACCTAAGAGCAGGTGGGCTTCTGATGCCATCCCCACACAGTATATATTTGGGGTCAGCAGAATGGCAGTGGGCAGGCTGGTTGCTTTACTGTGCAAGCTCTCTCACCACCTGCAATTCTACTGCTGGTGAACTGTGCAATCAAACTCATGACTGAGTGAGGAAGCGTCAACAAATATTTTGTTCCAGTTCTGTAAATTTCCATCGACCACGCGATTTTACTTTTGTTACAGTTCCCCACCTGATTAAAGTTTTGGTTTAAAAGAGTAGAAGGAGAAATTGATGGTAGCACTCTATCCCAACCATCACTTGGTAGTAGTGTCAGAGATAGTAGGAACTGCAGATGCTGGAGAATCTGAGATATCAAGGTGTAGAGCTGGATGAACACAGCAGGCCAAGCAGCATCAGAGGAGCAGATAGGCCCAAAACATCAGCCTTCCTGCTCCTCTGATGCTGCTCGGCCTGCTGTGTTCATCCAGCTCTACACCTTGTTATCACTTGGTAGTGACTGGCTTTGCAGCGCATACAATATTTTGCACCTTCTCATGCCCCTTACCCCTTCACCCCCACTCAACTTTCCCCAAAATACAAGTCTCCAGTTGCAATTTCTTCTTGACCTTTTTGCTTATCACAGCCCAGGTGAGGGTCCACGTTCTATCTTTCCCTATGACTGATTGAATCAAAACTTGGGAAAGAAAACCCTTATTGCAGCATTTCACTGCATCCTGAGAGCAAGCTTCAAGTTGAATAAAGGGAAGTAAAGTGCAGTGAGAGCTTTGGACTGGCTTCCCTCAGTTACTAAGGCTTGGCTGGGAATGTGGTGATTGAATTTTTCTCAAGGGTGCAGATTTACACCAAACAGTTTTCCTGGCACTGTTTTGGATGCTTTATTTAAAGCGTATTTAAACTGCTATTATTGACATATAATTGTTAATTATATAGTGGAAAAAATGTTAAAGACCTAAATAACTGAAACTGGATTCCCAACATTGTTGGAAACCATGTTTTGTATAGATGAGGAGAAATTCATGGCAGTGTATGACAGGTAGAAAGTGGTGTTACTATCGCTGGATTAGTAAACCAGAAATCTAAACTATTGCTCGAGGGACATGTATTCATGTTCTAACATACATAACGGGAAGAAAAATAACTCAAGGGCATTTAGGACTGGGCACCCCATATCTTATGAAAAATAAAACAAATTTTGTCAATATTTAAACATCTTAGATCACAGACTTCATCCCAGGTGTCCCACATCATTTCCTAATGCTCCTTTATGCACACACCCCTATCCCATTGCCCAGCAGCCTTCCGTTTTCATCAGCTCATTACATTTTCCCATCGAAACATTTTCCTTATAATTTTCTTACAGATCTTTGAAGATGTAGTTGGATGTAATCAATCTGATTTGTGTTCATACACCATCAGGGAATGTTATTTCTCTCTTTTCAGTTACAGTTCAGCAAAGTATTGATTTTCCCTTTCATAGCCTTGCACCTTGAATTACAGCAAACATTGAGATTTGGCTCTTGACACAGCTTTTTGGGGTAATGCCTGAGAAAATGAGAGAATCCTCATCTTGTATTTTCTTTGGACATGGTGCAGGAATCCTTTAAGGGATTCCATATCCAACAAATGTTGTCTCTTGTCTGATAAGCAAAGCAACAGTTCAGCTCTTGTTTTTCAGTTCTGTATCTCTATCATTCATCAGGCCCTCCCTGCTCAGTGGAAATGTGTATGACTAATAAATCCCAGAGCCAGCCCATAGCGTGGATTCACTTACAGCTGCAGATCTCATCCAACAGCAGTCTATTTGTAGCCTGGCTCAAGCTCAAGTGAATCATTGGGGTCTGACAGATGGTATTTGCTGCTCATGTGAAAATTAATATCAACAGGAATTTGGGCCTTGCTTATTTCTGCAAGGATAGATCTATGTATTGGGGGGGGAAAGTGGCTTTGAAAACAAATACGTACACATAACTGTGCAGATATTGTAGCACATAATGCTACATGTTTTGAAAAGGAAGTACATGGATCACACCCAACCTGCATTGTCTTATTGAAAACAATGGGTGTAAGTGAACCTCACGGGCCATTCAGCAAACTGGCTGATACGTGCATTGTGATTTCCTATACTGAGACAGTTGACTTCTGGTCACCATAACACTGTGGCACAGCTAATGTTCCAAGCTGTGGAAAACTCATACTGATTAAAAGTTAAACAAGCAATTCCTCTGTGGGGAAAATTGAATTTTCCAGTAGAACACTTGCCTGTTCCTGATATTGTTCTTTTCAGGAATGTGCCTTTCCACTCTTGCTAATTGACACAACGTTTTTGTACTTTGAAAGAGGACACCTCTTTTCTACTCAGCTTAGCGTTTGAAATACAAGATGATATCCAAAGCAAAGGCTAATGCTATTAAGGAGATGTCAAAGTTTGCCTGAGAAAAGTCTGTGGGCACTCTAATTTAAGTTGGTTTGTCAATTTATTCTCTTCACATATAAATAGGCTGTGAATTGGCCATGTGTCCAGTTCTAATAACTAGGGCGCTTTGTACCTGCCAAAATAGATGTCTTCAGTCTAGACACAAAATGTGGCTTTAGTTCAGTCTTGGTGAAGAAGTTGTGTTAATTCTTAGATTAGTGTTAGCACTAAGGCATATTGCTAAGGCCCCTTTGTAAGGGCATCAAACTATATGGACTGGGCATTTCAAAGCTTCTTCTATTGGTTAAGATAAATTTCAAACAGTACTGATAAAATCAAAGTGGAGTTGTCAAAAGTGTGCCGGAATTTTTCCAAAAACAAAACGCACCATTTTTCAAAAGATAATTACCACATATGGTGATTGCTTGTGCCCCATTCAGAGAGTAAACATTGCTATGACAATGTGAACTTTTTAATTGCATGTTGTGGCCTGGAACTATCGTTAAGGTAGAGACCCCAGTGTTCTTTCCAAGACATGGCTGAACAAGAATCTTTCTTGTTCTTGCCTCTTGCCATTGATGTGTGTTGAAAGAATTTACAGTTGATATTCAAACTGTTTGGCGGTTTACGAACACACTTTCCTTGGCTATCTAATACTGGAGTGGCGCTTAAACCAAATATATCTCTTTATTACTTGTGATAGATTGACTTGGGTAATCTAATTTCTATATGAAATTTCAATATTCTATATGAAGTTCATCACTCTTTCCTCTCCATAGTCTAATCCAACGTACCAGTTTACATGACACATGCTTTCCAGTGTAATGTGCTTCAGACTTCTGTGCCAGTGTTGTGCTAGACCTTGTAACAGGATATTACTATCAATTATGCCACAGTCTTCATAAATTGTGCACCCCAATTTTATAAGAACTGATTTAATATAATACATACCAATAAATTGGAGAAAGGAAAATCTACCAATGGATATTATATACAATTGTTATGTGATAGTTAACATTCCAAGGGACCTCATGCATTCCAAATGGGAATAATGTTAAGCAAACATTTTACCTTCTGGGAGAGGAGAAAATTGATAATTGATTAATTTCTTAGATAATGCGACCATCTAATAATATATTGGAAATTGGTAAGGATAAACAAAGTTTCACCCTCCCTTTATGTACAACAGGGGTGGATAACATGCATTTATGTGACCTTTTTTAATATTCACTGTCAAGTTCAGAAGAAATAATACTATTTTTGGCTACAAACTGGAGGAAGCAAATGACCTTGGTTTTGTAATTATTCTGATCTGATGGGAATTACAGTATCATTTTAATGCTACAACCGAAACTACTTCTTAACTGCAAATTCGCAGTTCTTTTAGCCTCTAATTGGAGGCTCTTGCATCCGTTGGTTAGTTCATTGTTCACAATTTGAGCATCACTCATGTCTTACTATGATCAGATCATGCTTCCATTTAGTTTTTCCCCTAAGTTTTGTAACATGATCGATACTGTCTCCCATTCTGCATATGCTACACTGGTAGGTGATGGTTTAGGGATATTGTCACTAAAGTATTAATCCAGAGACCTTGCCATGGCAAATGGTGGAATTAAAATCCAATAAATATTTGTAATTAAGAGCCTAATGATGACCTTGAAACCATTGCTGATTGTCAGAAAAAAATCTGTTTGGTTAATTAATGCCATCCTTACCTGGTCTCGCCAACATGTGACTCCAGACTCACAGCAATATGGTTGACTCTTACTGCCCTTTGGGCAGTTAGAAGTGGGCAATAAATGTTGGCCTGGTCTGCGACACCCACATATTGTGAAAAATTGTTAAAAAGTATGTAATGAAGTAAGGGCAAACTAGAGCATTACAGTGGCCAGAAGTGTCCAAAATTTTGCACAAATCGTCTGGTGAAATGTGCTGCAGAAAAATATTGGTGTAATTTATGTCCACAAAACATTTATTAAAGACAAATGAACTCATTTGTGAAATTCTGCTTCTTCCATCCCTCTCTAGCTTGAGATGACTGAATTCGTAACTTTTTTAACAATTGAATTGTTAACTCTAATTTGTAATGCATCTAGTGAGCCACTCAAATTCATTGGGCTGGATTTCCTTCAATTCATCCATGCTACCACATCCATATACCATATCTCATTTTCCTGAGTCATGGATTTATGTTGGGTTTCTAACAGGAGTCCCAAATGTAAGATGGCCCCCAAATCTAAGGACTATCACTACAGCAGTGCAAGTCATGCTATCTAGTATGAGAAGAAGCAGAGGGAAAGGAGGATCGGAATAAATCTTGACTGGAGGCTGTGACTACGGCTTGTGGTTCTCAACAGCTAAAGGTCAAGGCATGTTGGTCTCTATTAAGTCTTTTCAATTGACATAATTTAGCGCCATATAGAGCGATATCCAAGTTCTATCATCACGTTTCAGCTGATGGATCAAAGACCATAAGTACAGGGGGTGGACAAGGGCAAGAATGAGGGGCCACTCACTCTGCCAGAATTTGAAGTTGGCAATGGGAAAGGGTGTCCCATAATTCTACCCTGAAAGGAAGGGAAGTCATAGTCAGAAAAAGGAAGTGTCTGGAGTCCTCAATGCCTAATTGTTCCTGCTGTTTCTGGGTCTTTGGTATATTCAAGACAAAGGCTATGGGGGCAGCCAGGAAACAGAAGTAAAGTCCATAATCATATCAGGTATGATCTTACTGAATAGTAGAGCAATCACATGAGGCTGAATTGTTTACTTTTGCTCCCATTCCTTCATTTGTTCACAGGATGTGGCTGGCTAGACCAGCATTTATTGCCCAGAGACAATAGAGACAGAGGCAGTTTGAGACAACCACATTGCTCTGGGTCTATAGTCATATGTAGGCCAGATTAGGATGACAGATTTCCTTCCCTAAAGGACATTAGTGAACCAGATGGGCTTTTATAACAACCAACAGTGGTTACATGTTACATAGCTAGCTTTAGTTGCAGACTTTTAAATTTTTTTTATTGAATTCCAATTTCACCATCAGCTACGGTGGGATTTAAACCCATATTCACAGAGTATTAACCTGGGCCTACAGGTTACTAGCCTAGAAACATTATCATTACACTACTACTTCCCCATGATCTCATGTTCTTATTTTGTTCTCGAATTAATTCTGTCAGGATGCTCCTTCATTTGGGAGCATCAGAAATACAATGCAATGGAACTCAAGCTAAGGAGTGGTAGCCAGGTTAGTTAGAAGGTGTGTTAGCCAAAAACTGGATAGGCAGGGCTGTAAATGGCTTAATCATCTGAGGTTGATTTGATAATATCTGAGAAGCAGTTTAGTCTCTCACCTTGAATTCAAAGTTACATAGCACCAAAAGGATGACTGACCAAAAAAATGCTTAGCCTGTCTACGAGGACAACATGGCATATTTATTATTTTTATTGATTATGAGTCACTGAGTTAAATTGGTGTGAATTGAGGTTTACACTAAATATTGTTCCATATATTCACTTTCTTTAAAATAAAGTTTGACAATTCATACCTCACCTCTTCACACAAAAGTGTTAATTTATCCACTTTTCTGAACTGGAGAAGTGAACGTGTGGGTCTAACCTATCCAGTTCACAAAACAAAGTATCTATTTGTTATAGTTCCCTTGTGTCCCACTATCATGTTGGGCAGTGAAGGTAAACTGCAGTTTAGTACAAACACACTATTCTCTTCTGGGAGAACACTGAATCCTAAATCCAATGTAGATCTGAAATACACAATAATAATTATTAAAAAAAACTTCTACCAACAAAGAATGATTGAATACATCGAAATGGGTGTCTATATTACTAAGTGATTGCCTGAAAGAAATTCTTACTTACACAGTTTAATTTCACAGCCAAATTAATGATCAAAATATTATTTTTGAGTATGATATCTTCTTGTTAAGGTGCCTCAGATAGTTTTTCCACTTTGCATCAAGTTCAAGGATGAAGTGATACTGGGACAGAACTGGTGGATTATGTTTGAGGTTCTGATATTTGTTTTGCTGATGAAGGAAATTTACTTAAGATCGTAAGAACATTGATAGCTAATCACAAGATCAGAATGAGTATCAGAAACTCTCTGTTTCCCAGTTTGTACTTTTAGCCATTTTCGGTTTGTTCACTCAAATATCAGTCAGCTGGGCAGTCTTAGAGTCGAGAATAACCATTTTCAGAAGTTTTAAGGACCACTGAAGCCATTTCATTCGGGGAAACAAGCAGGAGATAATAATTTTTCAAGAACAATCTGAAGCAAAACAAGATTCATTGCATAATAATTAAGTGAATTAAAATCTCTGCTGTGATGTTGTACCTGCAGAAATGGCACATAAATCCGTTCTTTTTTCCATTGATGGCTTAAAAATAGATCTTCGTTCAAATTGATATAATACATTTGCATCATAAAAATATCTTTTGAAGGGAAGAAATGATTCATCAGTTATATAAATGTATGATTATATATTGAAAAATAAGATATAAGGATGCTCTGGAAATGATTTTTGTAGTTACATTTATTGTAAATATACTTAAAATTGTTACTTATCAGATATGAATCATCATCTACAATCACCATTGATTTTCCTGAACAGGTTATTGCAAGCTTACCAGACACTGGTGAGTTGCCAGTATATTTGGCTTAAATGGTTGTTGTTAGGATGTGGAAGTGGTTAATGCACTGACGGAGAATACTCTGCCTGATAGCTTACTGGAATGCTTCAGGTTTATTCTTGTGCAGTCGTGTCATGGGTACAGGAATGAAGGATAGCATACGGTAAGTGACTGAGGTTCTTTCACACAATAAAAAGAATGACTGGAGTTTACTGTCATTCACAAGATGCTCTGTTATTCTGTCAGCACAGAACTCCAGGAAAAATCTCAGGTGCTGTCTTCTGGGAAAAAGGACTTTCCGTCCATCGCAATTCAATTATCTTTTCACAAAATATTAGATTACTATCCATCAGCGAGAGATGCCAGCATTAAAACCCTTGCTTGTCATATTGTCATATTCCAAGTCTGTCAGACTTGGAATAACACAGTAAAAGGACAAACAGCTTACAAGGAGTAGCACTAGACTGTCAGAGACCATGGTTCATAGTTGTTGTATGTAAAGGTAAAGTCACTCGCCATAATCCCAGTGGGCTGTTCTCCCATCAGTGAGAGAACTAGTGGTGATTTAACCCAAGGGTCATCACACCTCAGGCAAGACACCTTCATGGTAACCTCAGCTAGGACAGAAATTGAACCCAATGTAGGAGCAAATCACTGCAGATGCTGGAATCTGAGCTGAAAACAATAAATGGTGGAAATCACCGTGGATCAGGCACCATCTGTGGAGAGACAGCAAGCTAATGTTTCCGAACTGTCTGTCCTTGGCACATTGCAGTGCCTGAGCGAATCACACTGCAAACTGGAGGAACAACATTACATCTCCAAACTTTGCACTTTGTGACCTTCTGGACTTAATATTAAGTTCAACACCTTCAGATTGTGAACCCATTTCCATTCCTTCTCTTTCCTTTAGACTTACTTGTTATTTTCTCTGTCACCGTGTCCTCTCTCCCCTCCAATATTACACAAATGCTGTCCCCTCCACATTTCACATCAGCTCTGATGAAGAGTCATCTTGACTTGAAACTCAAATTCAAATTTTATAATCTGCCATTGTCGGCTTTGATCCCATGCTCCCAGGCCTTTAGACTGAGTTTCCTACTCCAGCGACATTACCACTACACCATCATATCCCCTTAATGACATTAATGTTGCTTTACACAGGAAACTGATGCATTAAATTGCTGATTATCTGCCATATGCTTGTTCCAGGTATAATTTCTTTACTTGTCTTTTCTCTTCATCCTCTGAAGGTACTAGAGCCATTGTTCAGATATGAACTTAAAGGTGTTATAGCTGAACCCAATCTTATCCTTGTTCCCACATCTACCAACATGCATTCCACAGGAAAGATCACAATTGGGAACAATAATCATGCCTACTGTCTCCCCACACCTTCACTCTGAGGTGTTAGTTAATTGTTGAGGTCCCTGGCTAAGAGTAGCTTATCAAGCGAGAACTGTAGACCGAACTTAGGATCTTCTGAATCCATCTGGTACTGTCGTACACAAGGCATTATATTAACCAATGAGCAATCATAAAGATTGATTCCAGATCCTGAATCATGTTGTGTAATGTTGGTAATAAAGGGCCCTTTGTCCACTCAAGTGAACAAAAGTGATCTATTTGTACATATTCAAAGAACAGAAAGGTTCCCCTTGATGTTCTGCCCAATACTTCTCCCTCAACCAACATCACCAAAATGGATGATCTGCTCATTATGTCCTTCTGAGGTTACCATCAAGGTCCCACCCTCTCAACCTCGCCCTTTGCCTGAGGCCTGGTGACCCTTATGTTAAATTCAGTACCAGACAGCTCTCTCTGTCTAATGAGTACGCAGATCGATGGTCCTCTGGGACTATTCTGACTTTACCTTTATTTACTGTTTGTGGGAGCTTGCTCTGCACAAATTGGTTCTCATAATTCCTACATTGAAACAGTACATCAAAGTATTTCAGTGGTGGGAAAACGCTTTGGGATATTCTAAGGTGAAAGGTGCTGCTTAAATGCAAGTTTTCTTTTGTCCTTAATGTGTATCACTTTTAGCTGTGCTTGCTCTTTTTGTCATTTCATACCCCTTTGTTATAAGAAATCATAGCTGAGCATCCTCAGTAAAAATTCAGATCTACAGTATTGCTTAAAGGATCAAGAGTCTTTTCTTTGCCCAGTTGTCTTTCCTCCCATCCACACCAATATAATAGCAGTGCTTGTATAAGTCTGAATATCTTTACTTATTGCTTTAAAGGTGAAGGTATAATTTTCAGATTTTGGTAAGTGTGGGATAACCAACATGCCACCCCCACCACTGAGAAATCTCACCCTACTGTGCACCAACAGCTTGTTAAAAGCCGATAGGAGAAAGTTGTGGAGTTTCAGTGCCTATTGCTGGCCTAGACGCTGGCATCTCTGCTTGCTGGATGCTACTGGGCAATCAAAGGCCATTTGCCTCTGTGTCTTAAGGACCACTGGCCAGGCTACTCGTTTGGAGATCCAGTGGTGAGAGAACGAAAGCGATTCTTAGACTTTACGCGTGGATGTGAGTATGGGTGCAGGTGATTGTGGGGAAAAGAGGAAGAGGAAGAGGATGAAAAAGAATAACAATGATAAGGGCCAAGGTGTGGAGGTCAGAGGACGGAGCAAATGGAGGCCTTGCTCAATCCAGCAGGAAGTTTGTTGCGGTTTCCCAGTTGGGAAATGGCATGGTGATAAGTTGAGACCCCAGTGTGGCTATTAATTGACTAATGGCAAGCTTTAATTGGTGGTGGGTCAAGAAGGTGGCTGATGGACCTTCTCACCTCGAACCTAAATGCAGAGGTGGCTAAAGGGCCAAGGTGCCCTCTTATTTCATCCTCTTGTCACCTCTGTCATCATCCTCATGGAAAGGAAAATTCGGAACTTCTTCTGCTGTAAACACAAGTCCTTGTAATCCTTGATAACAAGATGTAGAGCTGGGTGAACACAGCAGGCCAAGCAGCATCAGAGGAGCAGGAAGGCTGAGGTTTCGGGCCTAGACCCTTCTTCAGAAATTGGAACTCTTCCCTGTTTAAAATGCAAATATTATGAAGAGCTTTTGTCTTGTTTTTTCCAACTTCCCCTTGTGAGAAATCAGTGGCCTTGATGGATTTTTACTGCAACGCCCTTGCACCAAATTATTAGAGCATTTCCATCAGGGATTTTTAATCAATTAAGCTGTTTGAGTCACTATTGACAAGATTAATTTCCAATGCACCACTTCAGAGAAATGAACAAATGCTGGATGCCAGAGTTCCGTGCTGCAGATACGTAATGGGGATTTCTCCCTTCTGAGATTATCAACCCTGAACTGAAAATCACATCCTGGTGAACTCATTAATTCATGGCCTTCGTATTTCGAGATTTACCTCAACACAGCAGAAACAAGCAAATGCAATTTATTTTAAATGCTGTTATCAAAGAAAACACTCATATTTTATAAAACAATTTACTTGTACTGTCCCTAGTCTTTCAATGATTAGAATACATTGGCTATGAAATTGTAATGTAAGTAATTTTGACTTTGGGTGTAAGCATAACAGATTTTGATATTGATTCAGTCGTCTGTTATGCATCTTTCCCAACTTCCATTTAAGTCAGTGTGAAGAAAATCAGCCAAAGCCACAGTTAACCCTATTGTGTAAAAAGTAGCACACAAGCTCATTCAGTATTTCAATGCCAACTGTAGCTTAAATCTAAATTTTTACTTTCAGATTTATGAATAAAGCAAAAGGTAAGGATGAAGGTGGTTTATGAGAACCTTTCAGATTAATCTGTGATGTTGGATCAATTGAAGGAATTAATTTCTCAATTATAATTGCCACCTTCTGCTCCAGTGCACTTCTGAGTATTCAGATACCTAGAAGATACTCATGCTGTCGTTGTACCATCTCCATGCTTACTGTTCAGTAGCCCATTGCTAGAAAGCTTGTACAAATGAAGGCAGAATTAGAATTGACTGTAATTGCTGGAGAAACTTAGCAGGTCTGCCAGCCTTTGTGGAGAGAAAGCAGAGTTGATGTTTCAAGTCCAGTCACCCTTCGACACACATACTGCCAGACCTGGTGAGTTTCTCCAGTAATTTCTGTTTTTCTTTCAGATTTCCAGCAACTGCTGTTCTTTGTTTTACTTTAGAATTGACTGTGCTAACCCTCATGCTCTTGGAGCCACCAACATCCATCTTCTAGGTTCATGCACAAAGGTTAGCAGCAAGAAGGTGAGCCCAGGAACAATCAGTACTTTCATAGGAAGAGGAGAACAACAAAACGAAAACCTTCTCGTCCAAACAAATTTGATTTGCATTTGGAGTACAAGCCAGTTTATGAAACATTATTAAATGCTGCAACACCATAAATTGACTTTCTTTGTTCATGGGAAAAGGTGTGTAACTTTTTCCTTGTGACTTATTCTGCTGACAGCCACCTCTTTATACAAACAGAGTGGTGCTCCCTTCTGCCAAATCTTTTCACTGTTTCCACCACTGTACCTCAGCTTTAAAGAAAAATACACATCCTCTGTTAGCGGGCTGCAAGTTCTATTTCCATCAGACTATCAAAGAGGCCCAGGGGATGCAACAGCAGTAATTTTTTCCATGCTGTGAGCGAGACTGTTTGGTTTATGAGCCTAACTCAGCTGCCAAAAAAGCACCATGGATATTCCCTTAAAGGGGCATATTAAAAGATTTACTGTGGCAGTGTTTAAAAAAAAGTTAAAAATGAAAAACAAATAGCATTGTGCCATTATGTTGAAATTAGTTTGGATGCACTTGGTCAAAGAATTGCACAGCTGCAGAAGTCAGCTGCCATTTTATTTATAAACAATTAAAGATACCATTGCAGTGAAGAGCCCAAAATTAATTTGTATGTGATCCATGTACACAGGGGCTATTTGAGGGAAAGTTGTTAGGTTTGTTCTTCCTCTGGAAGTAATTTTTGGTGAAACCATGTGACCTTGTATATTGTGTTACTGCAGCTTAATTTATCTCAAACAAATGTGTTTAAGACAAGAATTGAATATTTTCAGATAGCGAGTAATTAGCCACAGTCTGTCTTTCACCCCCATTAAGAAGGCACGTATATTTCCAGTATTTCCCTCAGGTGTCTTTCAAAACTTCAATGTCATCTTTAGCACAAACCACTATGGAAATTAGACAGCTCAGAAGTGCCTGCCATGCAGTTCTTCTCTATGAACCTTCATTCATAGAATCACTACAGTGTGGTAGCAGGCCACTTGGCCCATCGACCAGCAACCCACCCAGGCCCACTCTCTTACCCTATCCCAGTAACCCTACATTTCTCATGGTTATCCCACATAGGCTGGACAATTTAGCATGGCCAATCCACTTAACTCAGTCATCAAAGAACCTTTACAGAGTGGAAGAAGGCCATTCGGCCCATCAAGTCCATACCACCCCTCTGAAGAGCATCCTGCCCTATCCTTGTAATCACTAATACACCTAGCCTGCAACACCTTTGGACTGTGGGAGGAAACCCATGCAGGCATGGGGAGAATATGCAAACTCCACACAGACAGGCGCTTGAGGCTGGAATTGAACTTGGGTCTCTGGTGCTGAGAGGCTGCAGTGCTGACAACTGAGCCACCGTGTCAACTGTTCCTTAAGTACAACTTTCTCCTCCTCTTATGTGATCAACGTTCCTCTCCAAACCTCCCCCTTGTTGCTCTAGTTCCAGATACATCACTTATAAGCACATTGTCCTACACACATCTAAAGCAATTTTAAAACTCTTTCAGTTTCATAGAATCCCTACAGTGTGGAAACAGGCCCTTTGGCCCAACAAGTCCACACCAATCCTTGGAGCATCCCACCCAGACCCATCCCAATAATCTACACTTCCCTGAACACTATGGGGCAATTTAGCATGGCCAATCCACCTAATCTGCACATCTTTGGACTGTGGGGGGAAACCCACTCAGACACAGGGAGAATGTGCAAACTCCACATAGACAGTCACCCGAGGATGGAATCAAACCCGGGTCCCTAGTGCTGTGAGGCAGCACTGCCAAGAACTGAGCCACTGTTCTGCCCTATGGTTTCCAACCATAAACTATTCTTTTCCACAACAGGCAACTTAAAATTCTTTGTAATCTCTTTTACATCGCTCTCACAGTCTAAAGACTCCTAAAACCACAGTTCAGAATGATCCAACCAAAGTTTCTTTATTTATCTTACCTTCTCTTTCATTCCTTTTCATCTTGATGATGAATTTGGTCTTTTAGCTAAGGACTATAATAGAAAAAAAATCATACAGAACCTAGCTGTTGATAGCTCAGTTCTAAAAAGAAGATTGATGAAGAGCTCAATTGAAGCATCCAAGAGGGAATTTAATTATTATGTGAAAAGGACAAATGTGCAGGGTTTTGGGGAGAAGGTGAGAGAATAGCACTAGGTGAATTGTTTATTTAGAAAGCCAGCACACATACTTTGGGCTGAATGGCCTCTTTCTATGCTGTAACTATTTTGTGATTCTGTGTTCACAACTGTGACAACAGGGAGATTGCTTTATAGTAATGGAACTAGAAAAATTCAATTTTTATCACATCAGATTTGGGGAATTTTTACTGGTAATTTGGAATGGCGTTCTTCACTTTGTTTAAATTTAAGTTTATGAATATGCTCATCCTAATTTTATTACTTTACTAGGACATTTACCAAGGTTATAGGATCATGTTTTGCACTTGACGCTATGATTCCTTGGTCCTGATTTCTATTTCCTAGAAGTGGATAAAGGACCAGGAAAGGCCATGAACATAAGGTTTAATTCTTTTCTTGTCAGGTTCCTTCTGAGCCGTGCTTCATTCATCGCCTCACTTTGCTCTGGTGCCATCAGACTGCAATTTATGCCACTAGACTGAGGCTTACTCAGTCTCCATATTGCACACACCCAAAGGTGTGACACTTACAATGGTGCAACCCAAAAACAAAATGGATGCCAGAAAAATGAGTCCAGGTCAAGGAACAAAAACAAAATAGTCCAAAGTATTGGAAGAAAGGTGGCATATGAAGGACAAGGAAGGGTGCAATAAAGATTTAAGTGAATGAGAAGGCACATCAGTTACGTGGAATAGAGTGGCAAAGTAGGAGCTACTCTGCCTGGGGAAGAGAAGTTTGAGGGAGATTTTACAGAGAACAGGTGACATCCAGGAAGAGGAAATGTTGTGAAACTGTCCCTGGTGGCTGAGGACTGAGAACCGGAGTGGGAGCACTGATTTAAGGTGAATGACAAAAGAATCAAAAGCAACATGAGGGAAAAAAATATTTATACCATGTGTGATTAGGATCTGGGATGCACTGTTAACGAATGTGGCGGAGGGCAGATTCAACCATAACTTTCAAAGTAGAATTGGACAATTATCTGAGGAGAAAATATTTGGAAAGCTACTGGGAAAAGGCAGAAAAGTGAGACCGACTGATTTGCTCTTGAAGAGAGCCCAGATGGATACGATGATCTAAATGATCTGCTACCTGTGCTGTAAATGTTCAATCATTCTATGAACAGTCAATAATAGTTGACTATGGCAAAAAATAAACCATAAAAAACAAAATTATCCTTCAATGGAATAAAATAAAAGTAGAAAATCATTTTTAAAAGAAAAGCATGAACACCTAGATTGTTCCAAAAGTGAAATGCATTCCCAAGCGATTGAGATGAATGACAAAGACACATTTGGAGAGCTCCTGGATAAGCATATGAATGACAACAGAACAGAAGGGTCTAGGCCCAAAACATCAGCCTTCCTGCTCCTCTGATGCCGCTTGGCCTGCTGTGTTCATCCAGCTCTGCACCTTGTTATCTTAGAAAGATATGTGGTAGGCTTTGTGAATAGCGATACAAGGATGGCACATTGACAGCAGCACAGACCAGATATTTCTGCTTTAAAAAAGATAAGCTAAAGAAAAAAACAAGATTTCATAAACTCAACTTTTGCAGAGTGTTTGTAATTGTTTCATATTTCTCCAGACCAGGTGAAATCTGCCAGTACTGCAGCACAGCGAAGCAAATAAAAAATACTAAAGCTATCTAATTCTGCAGTTCCTACAAAATGCATATTTTAAAATGAAAACCAAAAAAACTGCAATTGCTGTAAATCAGTAATAAAAACAGAAGTTGCTGGAAAAGCTCAGCAGGTCTGGCAACCTCTGTGGAAAAAAAAAATCACAGTTAACATTTCGGGTCCGGTGACAACAGTTCTGAGGAGGTATCATCGGACCCGAAACGTTAACTCTGATTTTTTCTTCACAGATGCTGCCTAACCTGCTGAGCTTTTCCAGCAACTTCTGTTTTTGTACATATTTTAAAATGATGTGTATAGGAAAAGCTATAGCAAAACGTGCAGCAGCATCTGGTAAGTTGACTCTCTTAGTGATTTCATCTGAGAAACCTTGGAGTGTATCCCTTTTCTTTGTCATGCCCATCAGGCTTATCTAGTAGTTAGTTGGAGCTGAGCGCTTTGACAAATGTGTTCCATCTTTCCTCATGCAGAACAGCGTCCTTTAAAAGGGAAGAACTGTGACTCAAGTTCATTTAGTCAAATGCAACACTGGTTTCCTTCAACCACTTGCGACGCAGCATTAATATTTACCGTCCTGACTTTTGGTAGAGTTGCCAACACTGCTTGAGTCTATTTCTGGGAGATTTCATTACACTAGATCCCTGAACCTCCCAAAACTCACATCACTGGTCCATTTTCTGGACAAATGGATTTCCCACCACCAATTGGGGAGGGACTTTTTGTTAAAATAATTGACTTTTAGCAAAACATCCCTTCTTCCCCATCTTCAATATCTTTCCAACCAAATAATTGAAATCATTCAAAGAAAATTAAAACACTGTTTTGCTTTGAATAATTTATTTAAATGATTTTTTTCTCACAAGAAGTGTCTTGGAGATTGATCTTCGGTTAACCACCTTCAAGTTCCCCTCCAAGTCACTCACCATCCTGACTTGGAAATAGATCGGTGTTCCTTCACTGTTGCTGGGTCAAAATCCTGGAATTCTCTCCCTAATGGCATTGTGGGTCAACCCACAGCAGGTGGACTGCAGCAGTTCAAGAAGGCAACTCACCACCACCTTCTCAAGGGCAACTAGGGACGGGCAATAAATGCTGGCCAGCCAGTGATGCCCACGTTCTGCAAAATAAATAAAGAAAAAAAAAAGTTTCTGTAGGATTGGAAACCCTAGGCTCAGACTGAAGGAGGTGGGTTCGTTGGCTGACGTGGTTTCTTGGGTCAAGTTCTGCTGCCAATATGATATGATCTGGATGCTGCCTTTATAATTGCTCACACAACATAAAGCACAATGATTGGGTTCTTGTTGAGGTAGTTGTTTCTAAGTTTATAAACAACACTAACTACTTACATTGCTATAATATTACAGCTTATTGCAATATTACAGTTATTGATGTTACTGTACCTTACATTAACACAACTGACTGACTCAACCCATCACACTGACTTCAATGCACTGACTGCCTCACTGAAGACAGGATAAGTACCTTTGTACCAGAATGTCACATCTCGTTATGTCATGCAATTGTCCTAAAGGCACTCAACTCACCTGATCTGGGATAAAAGGTACTGCAGATGCTGGAGAATCCGAGATAACAAGCATGGGGCTGGATGAACACAGCAGGTCAAGCAGCAT
>JAHRHZ010000056.1:4616691-4737613 GCA_024137785.1 Ginglymostoma cirratum | reverse complement strand
ATGCTGCTTGACCTGCTGTGTTCATCCAGCCCCATGCTTGTTATCTCACCTGATCTGGAATCTGTGCAATAACCCATTTCTGACAGCGATGAGAAACAAATGATGGATATTTCTCTTTGAAAACAAAATCCCTGATTCTTTTTTTGCAATCAGCATTTCTTTCATGGGGATTGACACATCTTTTCAGAAATAGTAGGTATGTAGTTAGCTATAGTCTCTAAGCCTCTTCTTCCACTGGAGAAAATCAGTTGGTTTTTAGCCTTAGGGTGGGTACCATCGGGTATCAAGCTCAGCAGAGTTAAGGAGGCACATCCAAAACTCAGCCTGAACAGGAATTGAACCCCCACAGATGGCATTATCTACACCTCATGATAACCAGCCAAACAAATTGCCAACCCTCAGCATAAACAATGGAGAAGCTTGTAACCAAGGAAAACATTGGCTGTACATGGGATGGTGGATTCCTGGTCAGATTTGATCAACCGTAAAATGCAGATGCACAGGATCCTCCACAACCTACGCCAGTGGGGCCCTGTTCAATATGTAGATCAGACTCCAATTATATTATTGCAGCTTATC
Source organism: Ginglymostoma cirratum (assembly GCA_024137785.1). NCBI lineage: Eukaryota > Metazoa > Chordata > Chondrichthyes > Orectolobiformes > Ginglymostomatidae > Ginglymostoma > Ginglymostoma cirratum. Next base: position 4,737,034 of record JAHRHZ010000056.1, on the reverse strand, counting down.
ATCTATTTTTACCAAAGGCCTGAGCTGGGGGATAATGGCAATTTCCCAGCCAAGGTAAATGTAATGAGAATAGCAGGCAGATTCTAAAAGTGTGTAGTATTGTATATTTTAACCTTTGTTTTCATGGGATACGTTATGGTTGGTGGGGAGGTGTGCATTTCCAGGCCTCAATGAAAAGCTTTAGTCTCCTGCATCCTCAATTCTCCCCTGTCCTCCCATCAGCTTTCATCTCATTCATCCCTTACAGCTCCTTATTTTGAACCAAGGGCTGTTGCGATCATTTGGGAAAGTTTACGTGTGGAATGCCAACAAGGCGTGACCAAGTAATATTAGCCAAGCCTCTCACTCCCGCACGGGGTCAGCCTGATTGCTAGGCCGCTTTCCTGCCTAGGAGATGTAAAGTGACTCCAAATTGGAATCTCAGTTCTCATTATTCAAAGAATTAAGTCAGATAGATCCAGTGCTGGCCTGGAATGAAGTTTTCAAAGCTGACATTAGTGAGATGGAAATGTCAGCTGATGAATGGAATCACTAGAGCTCTTGCCTATCAGCTGTTTCAGATGTCTCCCGAATGACAGATACCAGACCCAGTTCCAGCAAAGCCAAGCCAATGGCTTTATGTTATACAGTATGTACTGTAAAATTGGAACATTCCATGCTGCCTGCACCCTCCCACTCCCAATGGCTTCCGTCTCAATTTTAATCAATTCTATCTGTTGGATCAGTCTAGTAATCACCTTGACTTATTAAACACACTAACAAAAGCGATTACAAACAAGAGACAGTTAGCTGGCTGGATGGTTGGTTTGTGACACAGAGTGACACTGACAGCATGGGTTCAATTCCTGCACCAGATGTGGCTACGATGAAGATTTCTCCTTGACCATCTCTCCCCTCAGGTTAAACCACCATCAGTCAACTCCCTCTCTAAAGAGAGAGCAGCTTTATGGTCTGGTAAGACTGTGGTGACTTTATTCTGTTCCTGTTGAAAGAGTATTTTTCTCCATGCATTCAACGTTTGTAATGCATTCCCAATTGCAACTTGAGGAAGTGGTGGTGACCTGCTGTAGTCACTTTAGATGACAGTGTTTCAATAGGATTGGTTGCAGCAGGATGACTTGCTGGGGCATTTCAGAGGATAATTAGGAGTCTTACATCATTGAATCCCTACAGTGTGGAAGCAGGCCATTCATCCCATCAAGTCCAAACTGACCCTTTGAACAGCATCCCACCCAGACCCACTCCCTACACTAGACACTGTGGGCAATTTAGCATGTGCATAACCAGCACATCATTGGACTATCCATGGAAACCCACACAGAAATGCAAACTCCACATAGACAGTCACCTGAGGCTGGAATTGAACCTGGGTCCCTGGCACTATGAGGCAGCAGTGTTAACCACTGAGCCACCGTGCTGCCCAAGTCAACCATGTTGCTGTTGGCAGGGAGTAAAAGATGGCAGAATCCCTTCCCTAAAGGACATTGGGAGGCCAACTGGGCTTTTACGACAATATGATAGCCTGGAGTTTATGCCATTACTAATCTTTACTGTGGATTTATTGTGGGACTTTAAACTGCAGTTTGGACCTTATGGGGCATTGTGGCCCCTGGCCCTTGGCTCAGAAGTCATGGGGAAATAACAGCCCAGGTGGACAATAGCTGCCCCATAGTCATTTAATGGTCAACTGACTGTGAATAGATTGGCAGTGGGATTGTCCACGGGCACAGGAACAGCAGCTCCCCAGCACCGACAGAGCCCGGGGTGTCATGGCCATTGCTGGTACTGTTCTTACTGATTAGGAGGCGAGCTGTGTTTGGGAAGTATTGGTGGCCATTTCTGGGTGACAAGCTGGTTGGGCCTCTAGCAAACGTGTGGCAGTTGTGGTCTGGAAGGCCATGGGGGCTATGTGTAACATCTCACGAGAAGCCCTCTATTGGGTCCCTGCTTTCCCCACACGGAATCCGCCCTATCCCATGTCCGCGACCAGCCTGCACAGGGAAACTGACTGAACAAACCACCAGATGCCATCCACGCCGCTGGTAAAATTGTAGTGGAAGCAGATAAGTGACTTCTCAAGGGCAAGTAGGGATGGGCAATAAATGCTAGCCAGCCAGCAACACTCACACCCTATGGGTGTATAAACCAAATGACTCCAATATGGGTTTTATATGCCCTCAACCTCAAAACCACTGCCAGGGCAAACTAATATTTAGCTGCTTTTCTCTGGATTATTATTCTGGATTACAAATTCCACAACATAAGCTAAACCAGAATCCTGTAATTCCCTCCCTCACAATTCTGTGGATGCATCCAAACCACATGCACTGCAGCAGATCAAGGGGGTCTCACAGTCAGCTTTTCTAAGGAAACTGTGAACAGGGAAACTAGCTTTGCCAACAACGTCCACTTCCAAATAACAAGAAAGAAACATTACCACAATGCCACAGCGTCCTGTAGATCACTGTAAGTCACGTGCTTGTTTATTTTTAATAACATGAGCCCTTTCCTCTATTTAATAAAGGACCTCCTCCCAAAAATATAACACAGTAATCACGATCTCTGCGCATAACTTGAAAAGTGAAATTGCTAATTTGGTAGTGAGTTGGGAAAATACCTGCCTTTCTTCATTATTAATAAGCTGCTGACAAAGTTGGAAAGTTGTTTGGTTTCGAAATGGTATGGGTGTAGATTTTTGCCTTTACCAGCTGGGCATTAAGTCTCACCCAAGTGGAGAAGGCTAAGGATAAGCTTGTTCTAATAATTGCTCTGCTGTAACACGCACACACCATTTACCTTACATTTAAATTCATTGGTGGAAATGATATTGAACAGATTTCTTGTAGTCCCTTCCACCTGAATTCATTCTCTGTTCTCCTCTTTGGAGGACACTCAATACACCAGAAGAAAGGGCAAAAATCTATGCCATGCTTTTTTGACCATAGCATTTTGCCACTGGATTGTTCTTTATGGAGATAAACATGGAATGTCCATGCTTTTCCATCAAAGAGAGTAATTACACTCCCCTGTGCCATAGCTTAGACTGATGAAGAAGTAACACAGCATTGCCCAAGACACCCATTGATTGAACGCATGCACTTGGGTAAGCATAACCATTGGGCAGAACACTGCACTCCTGAAATGCCAGACACAGAAGAGAAAATGTTTCAGTGGTTTCCTTGGTTCGTGGCTCTTGGCTGCTTCAAAGAAATCATTACTTTTCTCAAAAACAAAATATTTTCAACCCATAGCCTTGAATATTTCTTTCATGATTTTAAGAACTTGCTGTTTTCCAAATGAAACACAGAGATTTTGGTCACCCAGTGGGCTGAGGGTCAAGAATGCGTCAGACATTTGAAATAGTTTTTTTATTTAAAAATAAGGTGTTTAGAAATTAAGAAGTCAATTAGCAGAATGCCTAGAAAGTGGGGGAGCATCTGATAAAGAGCAATAGACTTTCTTTTGGATTTGACTCTTCGTCAGTGATACAGAACCTTCCTAAATTTATCTTATGGAACATTTTCTGTGCACTTTGGCCATTTTCTATGCATTTTTGGTTTACTTCCCTTCTCAGAAATAATTTACCCCCGTCTTGCTTTTTGTAAAATCTTGATTCACCTCCATGGATGAGTTTTTAAATTTCTCTGAGGCTGTGATTACAGAAGTGGGCTGTTTCCTCAGATAGTCCACACCCACACGACCAGCTCTGTGCATTCCTCCTCTTCAATAAATCACAGGCCTGTATTTTGACAGCAGTCCCAAAGTGGATCTGTCAGACAACCTGCAGGATTATACACAGCGAAGGACTAAGAATTTGGTGCAACAACAAAACTGAGATAAAAGTATCAATACATGAGGGAAACACTGCTTTATGTTCAAACATGTTGAACATTTTTGTGGTCTGTCGGCTGAGGCACATGAATTCCCATCACTTCAGATGCACTTTTGATCTGGTTGCAGCTGGCTTACTGGGTGGGATTTTCTGCTGTTGAGTGGTGTGTTGCCATACCACTGAGAGATAAACTATCTACATTGCTGCACTGTCCAAGTTCACCTGCTTCAACAATTCAACATTTGAATGCTGAAGGAAGCAAAGAGCTGTGTTTGACTATGCAGCAGTTAGATACAGAATGTGCAAAATTATGAGTTCATTGAGCTTGTATTGCACACTATAATAGAAGGCAAACTACAAATATCTCCCGCTCTCCTTAGCATGTGACAACTTCTTACATTTTTATCCCATTGCGTTGACACCCAGGTAGGGAGTTGAAGAGATCAGTTTTTCCCTCTCTCCCCTTTTTAGTTCCATGAAGTGCACTCATTAATACAAACTAAAACACTAAAGTCAAACATCTTGCTAATGCCGCAGAGAGATTAGCAAAAACAATTTACAGGCTGCAGCGCATTTTGTCAAGAGGTTCCTGCTCATCCAAAAGTTAGTGAACTGAGGTCAAAGAGCTCTCAGATGTTTCAACACGTCTCGAATGCTTTCATCTGGTACTTTCAAAAACCAGGGAACTTTATTTGTTAAAGTGGGAATTTTAACTCTCACTGATTATTCAGAGAAATCGGTCTTGGCGTGGTTGATTAGAGCAAAGTCAAGTTCCATTCTTGTGTGGTCTTCTTTGCACAGAGATATTATGTGCTCAAACTATACTTCATTCTGGCCAGAACCATGGTGAAGGCAGACAGTAAACATAGCCCGTGTAATAGGGGATAGGGATCGAGAATCCCGCATGGTGTGTTGCCTGCCCAGTGCCAGGGTGCGAGACATCTCTGACCGGCTTGAGAGGATACTAGAGAGGGAGGGGGAGGATCCAGTTGTTGTGGTCCACGTAGGTACCAACAACATAGGCAGGACTAGGAAAAAAGACCTGTTTCGGGATTATGAAAACCTAGGAACAAAATTAAAAATCAGGTCTTCAAGGGTCACAATCTCTGATTGCTGCCCGAGCCACGTGCAAATTGGCATAGGGAGGCGAGGATCAGGGAAGTAAACACATGGCTAAAAGAGTGGTGTGGGAAAGATGGTTTCCTTTTCATGGGGCACTGGCATCAGTTCTGGGACAGGGGGGATCTATACTGTTGGGATGGACTCCACCTGAACAGGGCCGGGTCCACTGTTCTTGCGAAAAGGGTAAATAGGGTGGTTAATAGGACTTTAAACTAGTAAGTAGGGGTAAGGGAGAAGTGAGCGTAGAGGGAGAATAACAATTAATGTAAGGCAAAGCAGCAGGTTAGCAGGTGACGAGGAAGCTTCAACTCCATTGAAAATTAGGAAAAAAGTTAAAGGGAAGGAGAACTCAAGAGTTGTTAGTAATGGAGGTAATAGGACCCAAAGAGAAGGTGGAAAAACTGGCATAAGGGCACCTTATCTGAATGCTCGGAGCATTCGAAACAAGATGAATGAGTTGACGGTGCAAATCACGGCAAATGGGTATGATTTAGTGACCATTACAGAGACATGGTTACAGGATGGTCATGACTGGGAGTTAAATATCCAGGGGTATCAAACTGTTCGGAAGGACAGACAGGAAGGTAAGGGAGGTGGTGTTGCTCTGATTTTTAAGAATGATATCACGGCGGTAGTGAGAAATGATATAGGTTCTACTGAACAAAACATTGAATCTGTTTGGGTGGAAATTAGGAATAGCCGGGAGAAGAAGTCACTGATAGGTGTGGTCTATAGGCCACCAAATAATGGCATCGTGGTGGGGCGGGCAATAAACATAGAAATAGCTAATGCATGTAAAAATGGTACAGCAATTATCATGGGGGATTTTAATCTACATACCGATTGGTCAAACCAGGTCGGTCATGGCAGCCTTGAGGAGGGGGTCATAGAATGCATCCGCGATAACTTCCTTGAACAATATGTAATGGAACCTATGAGGGAGCAAGCTATCCTCGATCTAGTCCTGTGAAATGAGACAGGAATAATTAATGATCTCACAGTTAGGGATCCTCTCAGAAGGAGCGATCACAGTATGGTCGAATTTAAAATACAGATGGAGCGTGAGAAGGTTAAATCCAGTACCTAAGTCCTGTGCTTAAACAAAGGAGAATATGAACGAATGAGGGAGGAGTTAGCTAAGGTAGAATGGGAGCAAAAACTTTATGGTGGGTCAATTGAGGAACAGTGGAGGACTTTCAAAACGATTTTTCACAGTGCTCAGCAGAAGTATATTCCAGTGATAAGGAAGAACTGTAGGAAAAGAGAGAACCAGCCATGGATGTCTAAGGAAATAAAGGAAAGTATCAGATTGAAAAAAAACACATACAAAAAAGCGAAGAGTAGTGGGAAACTAGTAGACTGGGAAATCTTTAAAGGCCAACAGAAAGCCGTAAAAAAAAGTTATAAAGAAAAGTAAGATAGATTATGAGAGTAAACTAGCTTGGAATATAAAAACAGGCAGCAAAAGTTTCTATAAATATGTAAATCATAAAAGAGTGGCAAAGGTAAATATTGGTCCTTTAGAGGATGAGAAGGCCAATTTAATAACTGGGAATGAGGAAATAGCCGAGACATTAAACAATTATTTTGTGTCAGTCTTCACAGTGGAAGACACAAATAACGTGCCGAAAACTAACGGCAAGAAGGTTATAGCAGACGAGGACCTAGAAACTATCATTATCACTGAGGAGACAGTGCTGGGCAAGCTAATGGGGCTAAAGGGAGACAATTCTCTGGCCCTGATGAAATGCATCCCAGGGTACTAAAAGAGGTGACGGGGGAAATTGCAAATGCACTAGTAATTATTTACCAAAATTCACTGGACTCTGGGGTGGTTCCCGCAGATTGGAAAACAGCCAATGTGACGCCACTGTTTAAAGAAGGAAGTAGACAAAAAGCAGGTAACTATAGGCCAGTTAGCTTAACTTCGGTAGTGGGGAAAATACTTGCATCTATCATTAAGGAAGAAATAGCAAGACATCTGGATATAAATTGTCCCATTGGGAACACCCAGCATGGGTTCATGAAGGGTAGGTCATGTTTAACTAATTTGGTGGAATTCTTTGAGGACATTACTTGCATGGTGGACAACGGGGAACCTGTGGATGTGGTGTATCCGGATTTCCAGAAGGTATTTGACAAGGTGCCACACCAAAGGCTGCTACACAAGATAAAGATGCACAGTATTACAGGTAATGTATTGGCATAGATAGAGGATTGGTTGACCAGTAGAAAGCAAAGAGTAGGGGTAAATGGGTGTTTTTCTGGTTGGCGGTCAGTAGCTAGTGGCGTGCCTCAGGGATCAGTGTTGGGACTGCAATTCTTTACAATTCACATAGATGATTTGGAGTTGGGGACTAAGCGTGGTGTGTCAAAATTTGGAGATGACACTAAGGTGAGTGGTAGAGCAAAGTGTGCAGAAGACACTGAAAGTCTGCAGAGGGATACAAATGTTCTAAGTGAGTGGGCAAAGGTCTGGCAGATGGAGTACAATGTTGATAAGTGTGAGGTCATCCATTTTGGTAGGAATAACAGCAAAATGGTCTATGTTTTAAATGGTAAAAAATTGCAGCACGCTGCTGTGCAGAAGGGCCTTGGGTGTCCTTGTGCATGATTCGCTGAAGGTGGGATTCCAGGTGCAGCAGGTGATTAAAAAGGCATATGGAATTTTGTCTGCCATTGCTCAAGGGATGGAGTTTAAAAACAGGGAGGCTATGCTGCAGCTGTATAGGGTCCTGGTGAGGCCACACCTGGAGTACTGTGTGCAGTTTTGGTCTCCTTACTTGAGAAGAGATATACTAGCAGTGGAGGGGGTGCAGAGGAGATTCACTTGTTTGATTCCGGAGTAGAGAGGATTGGATTATGAGGAGAGACTGAGTAGACTGGAATTATACTGGAATGAGGGGAGATCTTATAGAAACATATAAGATTATGAAGGGAATAGATAAAGTGGAGGCAGGGAGGTTGTTTCTGCTAGCAGGTAAAACTAGGACTAGAGGGCCTCACCTCAAAATAAAGGGAAGCAGATGTAGGACTGAGGTCAGGAGGAATTTCTTCATCCAAAGGATTGTGAATCTATGGAATTCCCTGCCCAGTGAAGTGGTTGAAGCTACCTCACTGAATTTTTTTAAGGCAAGTCTAGATAAATGTTTGAACAGTAGAGGAATTAAGGGTTATGGTGAGTGGGGTGGGTAAGTGGAGCTGCGTCTCAAAAAGATCCGCCATGATCTTATTAAATGGCGGGGCTGTCTCGAGGGGCCAGATGGCCTACTCCTGCTCCTAGTTCTTATGTTCTCACGTTCTTAATGCATGGGTAAAGGGCAGAAGGGTTTGGTAAGGAGGGATAAGACCATGGAGAAAGAGTTGAACAGAAGGGAGAGAATTTATTTATCGATTCAGATGAAGGGGCAAGCAAACAGCATCACAGACGACTCGCGCAGAAAAGCAAAGTGCAGCTCACAGTCGGACAATTATAACAGTGGTTTTAGAAAAGTGCATAATCTTTGAAAGTAACAATGGCCATAGATAATCAGAAAGTTCAATGGACGGCACTGGCACTTTATATTGGGCTGATAACATGTTTCCAGATACTGCTCTGCACTTCTGTTTTTAGTCTCATGACTCATGCAGATAGAATTGTGTGGGGGAGGGGAACCTGACATGTATCGTTGCTAGGACAACAGTTAAAATAATATGTCAATAGATTGGAAATGACCAGCAAATTTGTAGAGAGTGAGCATTTTTGCACATTATACTATAATTAGCTGAGTCTCTTTGCCTACAAGTTCCCAGACAGTGTTTTTTGTTTCTAGTAAAATGTGGGAAACAGCTCATTATGAAGCGGCAACGTGCCAAGCCAGCTTGAGTGAGACAAATAAAAAGATATTAAGACAGAAAGCTGCATTTTTCAGTGTTTAAAAACTCAGCAATAGAACATGTCATTTAACCGCAGTGTCATGGTGCTGGGTGGGTGGCTGGGGAGAAAATCAGGATTCCAGGTTCCAGTCACTGTCCAGGCTTGCTGTGCAGTGTGTATGGTTGTCCATCAAGGTCAGAATCAGAAAATGAAACATTTTCAAAGCTTTATCATTTAAAAGACTACCACCATTTAGAATAAGACAATCTTCTGGGACATCTATCTCCAAAAAGTCACCACATTGGCCATAGGGAAAATTCTCCCAGTGATTGATTTGGTCTTGGATCCAGAGCTTGCTTTCACTCAATTATCTTGCAGGGAAGCTACACGACTTTCCCTGGAGGATCGATGGGTGATACAGATGATGCCATTCATAACGACTTTCGTCTGCATGTACACAATCACTGGAAATGTTTTGCTGGAAGAATGTAGCCTTTTTAAAGTAAAGATATAAATCCGTGACAAAAAAAGTTCAGCTTTTATGTCTGCCCATGCTATCTTTCCATGTACAATCTCTTTCAGGGGTTGGAATTTCCATATGGGCTCCTGAATCCCACCATCAACTTCAATGTAGGTCAGAAGTGTACATTGTGTAGGGGTACAGTTACTCAGTGGAATTTTCCCTGGGATGGTCAATGAATGGACAGAGATGATGGCAATGGTTGCCTCACATCTAATTAAGGACACATGAGGGGTTTTAGAGGACCTCTCCAGCTTAAACAGTGCAACAGCCTGCAGCAGAGGGTAAGTGAAAGATAGTGTGTCCTTCAAAATGGGTTGCACTGTCTCTGGGAGCGTTTCCATGTAGGGAGGCAACAAGGTCTCCAAGCCTGCCTGGAGCATCTGTTGGACGTTCCAACTATTGCTGGGAACTGCCAGCTCGCAGGCAGTGAAACAAGCCTCCACTGCTTGTGAGAAACCGAAGGCAGAGAGACAATCCTAATCGGCCTCCTTTCATTGCGTTATCCTGGTCACCAAGATGGAGCTGTTAGCTGCCCCATGAAGACAGATAGCCTGTACTAACCCCCAACACAAATCCATAAACATGTCCTGAGTGGGGAGGTGATAAAACAAGCCTGGGTGGCGAGTTGATTGCATTGTGGAATGAAATTAGTTTGAAATGAAATGAAATTAGTTTGACAGTGCAATGTGACCCAATTATAATCAACTGAGCTATCCCTGTGTCACACTTAGCGATATTCATCTTCACCCTAACCGATAGCCATTGCAATCTTTAATAAGAGATAACAAGGTGTGGAGCTGGATGAACACCACAGGCCAAGCAGCATCAGAGCAGCAGGAAAGCTGACGTTTCGGGTCTAGTCACTTCTTCAGAAATGGGGGAGGGGAAGGAGGTTCTGAAATAAATAGGGAGAGAGGGGGAGGCAGATGGAAGATGGATAGAGGAGAAGATGGGTGGAGAGGCGACAGACATGTCAAGGAGGCAGGAATAGAGCCAGTAAAGGTGAGTGTAGGTGGGGAGTTAGGGAGGGGATAGATCGGTCGAGGGAGGACGGACGGGTCAAGGTGGCGGGATGAGGCTGGTAGGTAGGAGATGGGGGTTGGGCTTGAGGTGGGAGGAGTGGATAGGTGGGAGGACAGTTTAGGGAGGCGGATACGAGCTGGGCTGGTTTTGGGATGCGGTCGGGGGAGGGGAGATTTTGAATCTTGTGAAGTCCACATTGATACCATTGGGCTGCAGGGTTCCCAAGCGAAATATGAGATGCTGTTCCTGCAACCTTCGGGTAGCATCGTTGTGACACTGCAGGAGGCTCAGGATGGACATGTCATCGGAGGAGTTGAAATGGTTTGCGACTGGGAGGTGCAGTTGTTTAGTGCGAACGGAGGATAGCTGTTCCACAAAGCGGTCCCCAAGCCTCCGCTTGGATTCCCCGATGTAGGGGAGGCCACATCGGGAACAGTGGATATAGTATACCGCATTAGCAGATGTGCAGGTGAACATCTGTTTGATGTGGAATATCTTCTTAGGGCCTGGGATGGGGGTGAGAGGGGAAGTGAAGGGGCAGGTGTAGCACTTCCTGCGGTTGCAGTGAAAAGTGCCGGCCATGGTGGGGCTGGTGGGGAGTGTGGAGCGGACAAGGGAGTCACGGAGTGAGTTGTCCCTCCGGAAAGCCGATCTAGGGTGGGGAGGGAAAAACGTCTTTGGTGGTGTGGTCGGATTGTAGATGGCGGAAGTGTCAGAGGATGATGCGTTGGATCCGGAGGTTGGTGGGGTGGTACATGAGGACGAGGGGGATTCGGTTTTGGTTGTTATTGTGGGGTGGGGGTGTGAGGGATGAGTTGCGGGAAATGTGAGGAATGCGGTCGAGGGCGTTTTCAACCACTGTGGAGGGGAAGTTGCAGTCCTTGAAAAACGAGGACATCCCCGCAATAACAACCAAAACCGAATCCCCCTCGTCCTCACGTACCATCCCACCAACCTCCGGATCCAACGCATCATCCTCCGACACTTCCACCACCTGCAATCTGACCCCACCACCAAAGACATGTTTCCCTCCCCACCCTTATCTGCTTTCCGGAGGGACCACTCTGTCCGTGACTCCCTTGTCCGCTCCACACTCCCCACCAGCCCCACCACGCCTGGCACTTTTCCCTGCAACCACAGGAAGTGCTACACCTCCCCCCCCCCTCCCCCCCATCCCAGGCCCCAAGAAGACTTTCCACATCAAGCAGATGTTCACCTGCACATCTGCTAATGTGGTACACTGTATCCACTGTTCCCGATGTGGCCTCGTATACATCAGGGAATCCAACCGGAGGCTTGGGGACCGCTTTGTGGAACACCAATGCTCCGTTTGCAGCAAACAACTGCATCTCCCAGTCGCAAACCATTTCAACTCCCCCTCCCACTCCTTGGACGACATGTCCATCCTGGGCCTCCTGCAGTGGCACAACGATGCCACCCGAAGGTTGCAGGAACAGAATCTCATATTTGACTTGGGAACCCTGTAGCCCAATGGTATCAATGTGGACTTCACAAGCTTCAAAATCTCCCCTCCCCCTACCACATCCCAAAACCAGCCAAGCTCATACGCACCTACGTAACCTGTCCTCCCACCTATCCACTCCTCCCACCTCAAGCCCCACCCCCATCTCCTACCTACTAACTTCATCCCGCCCTCTTGACCTGTCCGTTCTCCCTGGACCGACCTATCCCCTCCCTAACTCCCCACCTACACTCATCTTTACTGGCTCCAACCCCGCCTCCTTGACCTGTCTGTCTCCTCTTCACCTATCTTCTCCTTTATCCATCTTCTATCCGCCTCCCCTTCTCTTCCTACTTATGTCAGAATCTCCTTCCCCTCCCCCATTTCTGAAGAAGGGTCTAGACCCGAATCGTCAGCTTTCCTGCTGCTCTGATGCTGCTTGGCCTGCTGTGTTCATCCAGCTCTACACCTTATCATCTCAGATTCTCCAGCATCGGCAGTTCCTACTACCTCCATTACAATCTTAACACAACTCGAAATCAATAGGAAATAAAATCAGGCAATGCATAGTTGATCTAATTCTATTAGTTTCCTGTCAGGTGGATTAGTTTAAAATGGTCTGAAATGTTGGAATGTCACTCCGTTTCTCTTGCCAGAAGGATTGTTCATTGCCTTTGATAAGTTTTGAGTTGCTCCATTTTATGAAATGTTGTAAATATTAATTCCTTGATGTACATAGGGCTTTAATTGTCTAATTGTAAAAGCATGAGTAGAAGCTTGTGGAAAATCTAATTATCAGAAATTGGGGCAATCACACACAGGCCCTCTGTCTCTTTGTGAATACCAGCTCCATTAGGCTCCCATTCTGGACACTCCCACTGTACCTCGTTCTCCAACATTCGGCATGTAACTTCTTCAATTTCTTTTCCAGGTCCAAGTATTTTTCTTCTCCATTTCTTTTGCGCGTTCCCCGCAGCACTTGTCCTTCTCCCAGCTGCAAAGGAGAGATGGCACTGTGCCTGGCACTGAAGTCACACTCTAGTTAGATGGCAGGAGTCTGAAAGTGCTCCTGCCCTCAGGACAGAATCCTCACTGCTGTGTGAGTCTCCATGTCATTGCCTAGTTTACCAGGGACAAAGCTCTCCCAAAAGGCTTGGGATTCAGTCTGAGTTGTTCCTGAACTCCAAGCTTGTACCTGCTGCGTCGCATCCCATAATCCTTTAGGGTGAGATCTTCTCTTTGTCACCGAGTGCAGTTTTTGCAACCTCACCAGACTCAGAAATTCTTGCTATCAAGCTATTTTCCTGAGAGTTACCATAAATCATGGCATATACGTCAAAACAGCATATAAGTTAACTATATTTTCCCAGCCTCGAAGATCTTGCTCTCGCCTATCCCGAGTGTATGTCTAACGACCCACCCAACCTTTCAGCCATGACATCTTATTTGTCAGCCTCAATGTTTCACCCCACAGATGCATACTTTACTTATTGGTGCCTTGTAACAGGAGAAAAGGACAGTAAATGCTCACTTAATTGGCTACTCCCACATCCCATGAATAAATTTGAAAGAAAAGGATCCAGCCAGTGTTATGGGCTGTGTTGCAACAATGTCTGGAAGTTTCAACACACCTTTTTTTTGCTTCAGAAGCTGATGACATTTCAAAATGGTGACCACCCATACCAATGCTGGGAGGTCACTTTTGTACTTTCCACATTGTAGGGATTCAATGACTCCTTCCGTTAGTAGAGGGGTCAATAACCAGAGGACATGGATTTACAGTAGAAGGTTATGATGAGAGTTGAAGAGAATATTTTTCACTCAGAGGGTGGTGGGAGTCTGAAACACAGATTTTCTGATGAAGGGTCTGGGCCTGAAACATCAAGCTTTCCTGCTCCTATGATGCTGCTTGGCCTGCTGTGTTCATCCAGCTCCACACCTTGTTGCCTCAAAGAGCAGTTGAGTTAAAAACTCTCATAATATTTAAGCTCTCTTCAAATATTTACTTACATTGTCATAGTCTTCAGGGCTAGGGCCAAAAGCTGGAAGATGGGATTACCGTATTGTAGACAGATCTTTGTTGACCAGTATGGATACAACAAACTGAATGTCTTCCTTCCGTGCTGTAAATTTCTATGAGTCTAAATAGCTATCTTCTCTCTGAGCTGGACGTCCAAGAGCCAATGTATTCTTCAAAGATAAGCATAAAAGTTACCCCAGTTTCCTGACCAGCACTTATCAGCTATCATTGATAGAATAGATGATTTGTGTGTTTATCTCATTATTGTTTACAAGGTTTCTCTGTGAGTAAATTGCATGCTGTTGCCAACAGCAACAACTGAACACTTTGAAAATGATTTCATTGGTAGAACAATAATTTTGGATGTTCAGAAATTTTGAAAGGTAAATCCAGAGCATATAATCTGCCCTTAATCCTGACTCGATCAACGTTTAAGAAAGTGTGGAAGAGCAGTGCAGTGAAGGTAACTTGGTGACGAGTTGTAAATGGGCTCATTATCCATCTGCTTTGTTGGAGCAGCAGGATGTTTAAAAATGCACATTGGAATCCTTTATGGCCATAGGAGCTTGATTGCAACTGTAAAATACAAACCAGCAACAGCACTAGAAACAATTGTTAGCCCATGCACACAACCACCCCCACCCCCCACACTTTCCAGAATTTGTTTCCTCCCTAACCTCCCAGTTCACACAGAATCGGATCCAGACATTTCCCATTCGGCCACAACTGCTGCGCTCCACTAAGGGCTCTGTGCTTTCCAGCTGCATTCAGATGGACATGAGTGCTTTCCATTTTCTCACCTACCCCTTTGCCTCCTGTTGTAAGATAAAATATCATAAAATCAGGTCTAAACTCATGTGAGTGAACATTATTAAACATAATTATATACAAGGAATGGTAAGGGAGGACAGCAACATACTTTCATATGGGGTGGAATGGTGGCTCAGTGGTTAGCACTGCTGCCTCACAGCATGAGGGACCTGGGTTCAATTCCCCCTCAGGTGACTGTCTGTGTGGTGTTTGTCCCTGTCCCTGTCCCTGTCCCTGTGTCAGTTTCCTTTGGGTGCTCTGGTTTCCTCCCAATGTGTAGGCTAGGTGGACCGGCCATGCTATAGTGCCCAGGGATGTGTAGATTAGGTGGGTTTGGGGAAAGGGTCTGGGTGGGATTCTCTGAGGTTCAGTGTGGACTTGTTGGGCCAAAGGGCCTGTTTCCACACTATAAGGATTCAATGGATCTTTAGGACACTGACAGACTCAGGGTCCATTCCAAATGATCTGCTATAACTATGACACTGCTCCTTTTGCATATGTTCTGCAGCTATTCTTAGAGTAAAGGTAGACATAACCCTTTCCTCCACACCTCCAGTTTCATGAGCTCCACTTGCTGAGTCCAGAGACCATCAACACTCTTTATGTTTCAAATTAACCTTTATCTATGGAATTGTTGGATAGTAAATTCAAGGCAGTTCCCTGATGAGGTGGACTTGAAAAGCTCCCTTCTAAAACTTTTAAGCCAGGCTAAAAGAAATAGTTGGCGAGGGAGCAGAAACGCAATGCTTTTGGCTATGGTCATTCATTTTAATTCTCAGGGAATGAGTTTTCACATCTGAACAATACCCAGGTATCAGTAGTCACAAGAGTTTGATTTAGGGCCAAATTCACCATCTCCCTTACTGAAGGAAAGGACAAAGGACCCTGAATGGATATCTGTCAATGTGAAGAGGACTGCTTGTTTTGGATGTGACTTATTCCACTAAGGTTTTCCAAATAAACAGAAGAAACATGTTTCCTGCAGTGACACATACCTTCACATCACTTCCAACGATGAGCAAAATATTTTCCAGAGATTTTCTGCAACTTCTGGCAAGAACAGAGCTGTTCTGTTTCTTCAAGACATGTAGCTACAATAGCTCTAAGTATTTTGAGAATCGATTTTGATTTGTCGTTGGCTACTTTGTTCCATTTCCTTGTCTTCCTATTCATAGTCTCCCTGCTCAGTGCACCAACCCATTGCCAAAGAGGCAACTTGCTCCCACTCTACAACCAAGTAAATGTGAACTGCTGGAAGTGGTGGGCATTGATGACTTCTGCCTTGGAGTGATCACAGCTTCAAAGCTGGACCTTCCAACTCCACGAACTGATGTTGCCCCACTCCTGGGCCCAGCATCTTGATATCCTAAACACCAACAGTTAGAATTCTAGTGGCAATTTCTCTTTTCAAGAAATACATTCATCTCCAATCAACAATGATTCCCAATTGAATGCATCTTGCAAGCAAGAGGAGTTGTTGCCCACAGGCAACAGCCAAACCCAGTCAAGAATTTAGGAGAAACATCATCAATAGAGAGTGGTTGCCACCCACAAGAAGACAAACACAGATGCATTTAATGGATGCTGGATCAGTACATGAGGGAGAACAGAAAGGAAAATACGTTGATAAAAGTGAAATGAACAAAGGTTCATTGAGATCTACTTAAGATCTATTGGAACAAAGAGCCTGTAACCGTGCTGTAAATTCAAAGTCAAATGCCACGTAGGCAGTTGTTTCATTGCAAGCACAGTAATGAGTTAATTTAAGTTAATTTAACTTTAGTTAATTCAATTCAGAGCTGGAAAATTCCTTTCATCAACTTCCCTGTGAGCTTGGCAAGGCTGCAAAGAAAATCTTAGAATCTCAAAGCTTGCAAGAAGACCCTCCTCCTCCATTCCCCTTTTTTAATTTGGACCTTTGTAGTCACAGCTTCTATACAGCTTCATGACTAGGATCCCCCACCCACACTCCCAAGGCCATATTCGGTTCCTTCAAGATATGCTTCCTAAAGTTCAAACAATAGTTTCTGTCTTAGTTTTAAGTTTAGTTATCAAGTTTATAGTTTTCAACAGTGTGGAACAGTTTGGCCTTTTAAAAAGAAACAAGTGTAGGTCTTCCACCTTTTCCACCTCTGCTATGTTTGCCACCATGAAAACTGAAGTTATAAAATGTGCTTTTAATTTATTTAAAATGCACACACTTGGACAGAATCAAAATCTGACACATGATCACTTTCTGAAGAAGGGTCTAGGCCCGAAGCGTCAGCTTTCCTGCTCCTCTGATGCTGCTTGGCCTGCTGTGTTCATCCAGCTCCACACCTTGTTATCTCTTACTCTCTTTTTTCTGTAGCGCCATTGGGTCTTTTATATCCAGCTGAGCAGCCAGGCGGGGCTGTGGTTTCACATCTGATCAGAAGGATAGCACCTCTGACAATGCAACACTCCTTCAGTGTGGCACTGAATTGTCAGTTGTGATTTTTCTTCTCAGGAGCAGTACTTGAAAACAGAACTTTTGTGGCTCAGAAGCAAAGAGCGCTATCAACTCAACCACAGCATCACGCATTGTTACATCAGAGTTAATTGTCATTTCAATTCCCCATGTTCATTGCACCATTATAATTGTTAATGAAACATCATCACAACAGAACAGTTTGACAGTCACATATCTATCTCAGCTTAAAATTCTGTCATGACAATGAAAAAATAAAATTGACTGCTGAAGTGAAACATCCAAAACATACAAGGGGTTAAATCGTTCTGATGTTAGATCAGAAATCCACCTGAATCTTTCTCACTAAGATTTTTTGTTTTAATTTTTTATTTTTAGAATTTTAGAATTTTATTTTTTATCATTTGTTCTCAGAATCAGGATGACATTTCAGTACTCAGTTACTGTCACCAGAGGGCACACATGAGCTGTGTAAATTCATTCGTCATTTATCGGACCAACATCAGCTTAGACAGGACTCCACAATTATCAAAATCTTGGATGAGTGCAATTTAAAAGTTTCTATCTTGTTTTTAATTCCCTACAAAATTACATCTGCAAAAACGAGCAAAGAGATGAGAGAACTGCTTTCAGGAGGACACTGGGAGCAGTTCAACTATCTTCTGGGTATTTCACTATCCAATGCTTTTTAATGTTGAGAGTAAACAGACAACCCCAACGACATACTCTCAGCATTAAGCATTAACTAAACAAAGTTACAGGGTGCTCCTCTATGGTTGGTTAATATGTGAACCACAGCATTGTATAGCTGGCTGGATAATTGTGATCAGTTTACTGCATGTTAGATTCCACAGATTCTTGCCATTGATTGGAGCATAATGTGCAGACTTTATCAAATTAAAAATTGCAAGATAAATGACGAAAACTAGATTTTTTTTAACAAGTGTTTGAATCCTGCATGTGAAAGCTGTGGCTCTTATAGAGATGCCCCCATTACTTAGTAAATCCCATGTGAAAATGTCAGGCTTTCAAGTGAAAGATGTTCAGCCAGCATCTTAGTCCTGGATCTTCTCTAGAAACTTTCACCATTGCTGGGAGATTGGCCACCCTCAGCCATCAGTTTACTATCACCCTTGATGCAATGGCATAACACAGAAACCTAACATCAGTGCATCCAACAGTGCCACCAGCAGTGAGCTTCACATCAATCCCTATAAAGAAGACAAGGGAAAACCCACTGGGGTTAGTGAGTGAGATGCCTCTCCAGTAAAGTTAGTCATGATTGTGCGCAATCTAATGGCCCATTGAAGAAAGGGTATGCCTGGGAGACTGGTTGCAGAGAAGCAACTGGATCTGCAACTTCCTGACCTGTAGACCACAATCAGTAAGGATAGTGACAACGCCTCCTCCACAGTTATCCTCAACACCGATGCCCTACAACATTGTGTACTCAGCCCCTTACTATTCTCCCTACACACTCACAACTGTGTGGCTGAATTCAGCTCTAACTCCATTTAGAAATTTGCTAATGACATCACCACAGTGGGTCAGATCTCAAACAACAATGGCAAGACAGAGTACAGGAAGGAGATAGACAGGTTAGTGGCATGGTGTAAAGACAATAATCTTTCCCTCAATATCAGCAAAATGAAGCAGCTGGTAATTGACTTCAGGAAGTGGAGTGGAGGACATGCGCCTGTCTGTATGAATGGTGCTCAAGTGAGGTGATTGAGAACTTCAAGTTCCTAGGAGTAAAGATCACAAATTGACCCTCAGTTAGCTGGGTGTGCATATGATCATTCAAACTGCACCTTCCCATTCTCTTGTTCACTTCTGTACAGGATACTCATTGCTTTCACATCAATGATAGTGGCAGATCCTGGGATAGCAGTGACAAAACCCCTACTTGGTTGATTTTGGGAAGAAGGTTAAATTAGTGCTCTTTCGTCCATTATCCCCTCCCCTCCCCCCACTTCAGGGATCAGTTTGTTCTTCAAGTTAAGAAAAAATTGCTACATTTTTGAAAGTGCATCTTCTCCTTAAAGCAGGCTCCATCTTGCACCATCACAGCTTCTGTTGCTCCTTTTCAATGGCACTAGGCTCCCTCACTGATGGAGGTCAGGGTGAATATCTTAGTGATGGAGTACACATACTGACGCCTAAGGTGTCATTATGAGTGGGATTCCCAAATTGACCAACTCCACTGCATAATTAGGATGATCCAGCCCTCAGATTAACTGTGATATTCAAGGCGACAGATTGCAGGATTAAAAAACGGCCGTTTTTGTTCCCGCAAATGATGGTTTTCTCAGAACAGGTTCTGGGCTTCCTCCCACTTAGGTGAAAGTTAACATGGCGATTTTAAAACTGTGTGCCTGGTAACAGTTTAGCCAGTGGATTTAGCCCTTATGCCACCAAGTTTGTTGATAGGGTAAAATAAATAACAGTGCAACACAACAGTTTATCACTGCAATGACACAGTGTGCAGCTGGAGGAACACAGCAGGCCAGGCAGCATCAGAAGAGCAGGAAAGCTGACGTTTCGGGTCGGGACGCTGCTGGGCCTGTTGTGTTCCTCCAGCTCCACAGTGTTATCTCAGACTCCAGCATCGTCAGTTCTTACTCTCTCTGAGTGAGTTTATCACTGCGTGTTGATACTCTGACACATTTTGATTGCACTCTGATATGGGCAGGATTTTCCCTTCTACAGTCATGCTGTCACTGGCAGTAAATCTGTTCTCGCCTCCTCTGGGGAAACTCCCAGTGGACATTTCTTTGTAAATGTGCTTTTAATGGTTTTTCATCATTAAGATTTATTTGAAAGTTTGAGCAATTGTTTAATTTTGCAAGGCGGATGAAGTATCTATAAGCTGCTGTGACCAGCATCAATAGTAAATCCAGTTTTTAACATGAAACTTGTTGTCACATTGTGCTGGGAGAGAGGTATCTGTCCATAGACTGCTGTTGCTCATCTGAGAGTTGAAGCAGATCAGAGGTCACCAAGAAACAGAGATTTTGGTTCATGGTTTTACCTTCAGCGGGGAATCTTGAAGGAAAGGGCAAAATAAACATTTGCAATCGTCCTTTTCAGATTGTTGAATACAACAGGGTGCATCTAAATGCAGCATTGTAGAGTAACAAAGGGAGGAATTTTCCTGTGAAGTTGGAGATGGGCTTGGAGGAGAAAGGACCTGGAAAAGTTGAAAAAATAACCTCTTCAGGCCGGTGTGCAACAGCATGGTCCAAGCTGCTTGAAAGTTACAGCCGAACTGATGCCGACATTGTAGAAAGCATTTTGACTGGGAAATGTAAAGTTTCTAAGTACATTGGGAGCGAGCCCATTGTTGAATGGCAGGGTTTGAACTACCACAGTGACAGGGGTCTTTGTTAAACAAGTTCAGGATGCAGACTAAAAGGTTATTGTTCAAAGGTATACATTAGAAGTGATATGTGGAATCAATCTTACCAACAGCTTAGATGAGTAATCTCTCTAGATCCTACCAAGGACACAACCTCTCCAATCATCCATCACCATGACAATGCCATGAGATCACATCTGGAAGCCTGTTGCTGCTGCAAGAGGGGCTCAAGAGCTGAGAAAGTGGTTCCAATGCCTGAAAAGTTTCAGAGTTCAGAAGATACAGTTCACAATAACCAAATTAAACACACTGAAGTGCTCCAAAACGCAATTGAATAAGGCTCACATCATCAATTTGTGCAGCACTGGATAAATGTTGATCAAGATATTAGGAGAGTTCTGCTTTCTTTCTCTGAATATTGTCATGGAATTTTCTAGCTCCTGAGAGGACAAAAGAGGATCTCAGTATAGCATTACAACTGAAAGCTAACCCCTCCCTTGTGCTACACTCAGGTTGTCAGCCTAGACCATCTGCTCAAGTTTCTGGAATGGGCCTTGAACATAACCTTCCTGAGTCAGTTGTGAGACCATCAAAGCCAACACACATAAACTAATTTCCCTCAGTGTTCCCAGTGACGATCAGTCCTCATTCGTCATTGGCTCAGGTCTTATTCTCTATTCGATCAAGTAGCAAAATGAGCCATGCTCAAAAAACCCTCCCAGAGGGAAACACCAGTAAAAATGGCAAATGACACATTATGGTCAGATTCATCTTTTATACTTCAAAATGAAGGGTCAGTATGACCAGTGCCTTTGTTTCCAAGTAGAACTGTTCTTTGTATTGATTTTCCCCTGGGGCTGTGTGTTGATCCTTGGATTAAATTATAAATGCTTCCCCAGAGATCATCTTGTTTGCTGATTCATAAAGTAAATCTACCCGACAAATTGGCAGCTATTAAAAGAGATGTATTTTCAATTATTTGTTCATGCGATATAGGTGTCACCGGTTAGGCCACCATTTATCGCCAATCCTTAACTGCCCTTGAACACTCCCAGGGCTGTTAGGGAGGGACTTTCAAGGTTTTCAACCAGTGATGATGAAAAACTGCAGCACTTTTTCCAAGTAAGGCTAATGTATCATGGGGTGAAGAGCTTCAAGGGCTGTGGTGTTCCTGTTCAGTCATGTGTATGGCACTTAACTCCAAACAGTCTCAGAAGTAGTGATATTTGAGACCATGGTACTTTCTGTGAGAACTCCTCACATACAGTTTAGTAGATACCAACATTCTCTCAAGATTTTGGTGAAGCTTTTGCCACCTTCCAGTTCTCCCTACATAATGATATGACACAAATATTACCATTATATCATGAGACATCGTCATTATACACAGTGCTGTTGTCTCATTACGCTAGTTTTCCAATGATCTGATGTCCCTCTCCTTTTATATTTTCATGTAGCCACAACATACCTGTGCAATTTTCATTTTGCCAGTTGATGCCAGTGTTGTAGCTGCGCTGGAATAGTTTTAAGGGTAATGACACTAGCTCTGGGACACAAGTCTTCAGCACCATACTGAGGATGATATCAAGAGCCAGAACTTTCGCTGTGACCAATGACCATAGGTCCACATAATATCACATGGAATCATTAGAATTGTTCAGAGACTAGTTTTTGTGATGCAAAGGACCTCAAAAAGAGGCCAAGACAGATCATCTGCGCAGCACATCTGGCTAACGGTGGTTGCAAAAACATCAGCCTTGCAATCAGATATTAGGGTTCTTCCATCATTAATAATAGTCATGGAATAAAGGCTTGTCTCTTTTGTCTTATTACTGTCCACCGCCATTCATCACTGGGATGTGCCGGGACTTTGATCCGAGTTGTTGATTGTAGGATTTGCTCTTAGCTCTCTGTTGTTGCTAGTGATTAAATTTTTTTTTAAAATTCCTGTGTTGTAGTTTCATTGAGTCACCACAGCATTTTTATTTATGCCTCCTGCTTCTCCTGGCATGCTGTGTACACTCCTCATTGAACCAGAGTAAAGCCCATGTTTCATTGTAATGAGAGATTGGAGGATATATCAGGCTGTGAAGTTACACTAGATCAATCCTGAATCTATTCCCAATGGTGTGGTGGTAGTAATGAGAGAATTGTTCAGGATGAAGAATGAACTTAGTCTCCACAAAGATTGGCTGGTATTCCCAATCCTGACATGGCCATGCCTCTGCGGCAGGTTAATTGGTGAGAATAAGTTCAAGTATGTCCTCCCCTATGTTGTTTATCTCTCCCCCTGCTGTCTGAAATCTTCTACAAGACGTGGCCAATAAGACTGTAAGATATAAGTGCAGAATTAGGCTATTTGGCCCATTGAGTCTGCTGTGCCATTCAATTGTGGCTGATATGTTTCTCAGATCCATTCTTCTGCCTTCTCACCATAACCTTGATCTCCTAACTAATTAAGAACATATTTATTAACTATATTTAAATCTCCCAACTCCTCAGTCACAAACCACTTCCATAATATGAATGGCTGTCATGTCTTGCCCATTCTACATCCAATGAGGGACCTGGTATCCGGCCCATTCATTCCCTCCTGTATGCCATGACTGCAAGAAGAAAAGCAAAAAGAATGCTGGACTAGAGAGCACAACACAAAATATCACAATTTATCAGATCCTGTCTTGTTGATAATTATGAGGATCCCAGCTACTAGTGAAAACCAATGAGGTATTTTGAGCGATATATTATCAAATACGGTAAATGAATACCTTTTGTAGGATTTTTGTCAATGAAACTGACTCTGTTTGCTATAATATTGTATTTTGTATATTTCAGGATGAAACACCAATGCCTGCAAAATTGAGCCTGAGCAAATCCGTGAAGGAACACATGAAAGCACCAGAAGGAAGTGAAGAAGGAAGAGAGCTTGTGATCAACGAGAACCACCCTGAAGGTGAAGCAATCTCACTTTCCTCTGATGAAGAGGTGGAACTCGAAGTCATTGAAGAGGAGACAACCGCAGTCCGACTGAAAAGAAGCAGCATGAAGCGTATGGATGATTTCAAGAAGGCATTCTCCAAAGAGTCAATGGAAAAAGCTAAGCAAAGGACAAGGGACAACCTACAGAAGACCAGGCTGAGAACCAAGCTGAATATGGAGAAGACCAGACAAGCAACAAGGGAAAATCTGCAGAAGACGAAGCACAACTTTGAAAAGAAAATGAACAAGCTTGGCAACAAGATTGTAACTCAAGAAAGGAGAGAGAAGCTGAGGGACTCAAGAGCAAGACTGAAGAAGTCCTTTACGCCAGATCATCAGAAAACAGCGAGGTGTCAGACAACCGTCTACAGAATTCCACCATTTACATTTTGGGTTAAGAAGATGAGAGATGGAGATGTGGTAGTCCAGGAGGTGGAGATGATGGAAGGCCAGGGAGAGGAACACATGATAGAAAATGAAGACAACACTGAGCTCCTAATTGAAGAAATCCCTGAGGAATCACTGGAGGAAGACAGAGATTCAGAGGAAACCGAACTTCTACTGGTTCAGAAAAGAGGAATTGAGTAATGACTGTATTTAGTGGACGTGAAGTCATGTGATTCTTGCTAGTTGGCTAAAGCAAATGAACCGAAGTGCAGGAGTGAAAAGTTTCGGGAATAGTTGATTGTTAAAGTATGGGTAAATTAAGAAGTGTATGTTACGTAACCTGGTAATCTTAGTCTTGGTTCCAGCAACTCGTGACCTGCAAGCATTGCTCTGATTAAATAAAGCATGCTGTGTCTTCTTCCCTGGTAAAATACTGAACAGAATTCAATGTTTAAATCATTGCAATTTGAAGAAACAGCTTTCTAAATGTATACTTATGCCTTTTTAATCTGAAATTATAAGCAAATTAAGTAATAATTCAACGTGAAGGGGATCAATGTTGTTTTCAAGGTAATAAACATATTTTAAAAAATTGACGCTTGCTTTCCAATCTGATATGAAAAATTATTATCTTGGGAATGCTAATAATTTGTATTTTGGGGGAGAAGCTTGTATATAATGAAAAATTTTAAAGGTAAAGACATTTTTTGAACTATTATGAAGATTAATACAAGTCATTATCAACCAGAGTTTATTTTCTTTTGGAATTCATAATCTTATTTTATTAATTAATTACTTTTCCCAAGAAATATTAGACATGATATTGTGCTGGCCAACTCTGTCAAACAATGAGAAACCTAATCACAGCAATATTAGTAAAGCTTGGTGAAAAGTGAGATGCTATTTGCCTTCTTTTCCAGTTGGAGACAAATATGATTAAGTCTAGAATACTGTCATCCGGAACTAGATTATCAAGCAGCAATGCAGAATAAAATGTAGTAAAGTAAAGTAAGTTTACAGTACATTAGCTTGTGGTAACAGCTGAAAGTGTTGAACAAATAGACAAAACAGGCCAGGCTGTTAAGGGCTAAATTAACCTTGTTATGAGCCAGGAATAGATTTGGCATATTAGGATGTAAAAAGAAGGCCAGAGAATGGGGAATGATTCAGAAGATTATCATGCATCATATTATTTTGGCAATAGAACTTCTTAAAAGTACAACAAAATGTTGCTCTTGCCAACAAGTGAGAATGACACCTTGTATGGCGTCATTGCTTTTTGTCTATATAAAATGAAACATGTTCTGCATTCATCACGTAGCTGGCGTATCAATTACATGGCCTATCTTACCTTTGCAGTCTTGTTTAATTTGCTTTTATACACAGTAACCATAGTAATAGGCAGAGGTGTAACACATTGCATGTCACTGTCATTAAAACTGCATCACTCATATAATAAGTTCTTTTAGAATTTATATACATTATGACATCAATTTCCCATTAGCAGCTACTTAAAAGTCATAGAAAATAGTTGATGCTTTGTGGAAGTAACCTTTTGATTGCTGCAAAGGAGATTTTGCACCATATCCAAATACATTTAAATATATTCCTTTAGTCTATAATTTTACAGTGTTTAGCCATACACTACTGTTTTTAAACTGCATTCATAAATATACAAGGCTATTTTGCATTTATCTAGAATCTATTAAAAATCTTATATCCACATATACCCTTACCCTTTTGCTATTATAAATTCATCGGTGTACATTTGTAATGAAAATACCAGCTCTCAACCTGTCCTGGTGTAATGACATCTTCCCACCACTAGAAGCTTTGTGGTAACATCATTGTCAGGGACCTCGAATCACAGCATGACCACCTCATGTCAGCAGTACACATTATAAATGTAGACAGCGCAAGTTTTAACAAAAATGTAAAACTAAACACAAAATATATAACTTCAAAATGACGACTGGATTACATCTGTACTCTGTTATTCCATCGCCAGCTTCCCATTAATGCTGCTTCCCATAACAGGGTACAAGAAATGCTCAGTCTTGACTGAACATGTGCAACACCCTAAATAAGGTTTTCCCAAACAAAATTAGAAGCAAAGCGTAAGTGATTATTTAGCCTTGAAATTATACTGTATAATAGTTACAAATGAAAACTTATTTTCACATGAAATTCTGTCATCTGCTAATGTAACTAGTTCATTTGTTTTTAAGTCGTTGGTTATTTTCTCTGCTTAAGTAACAGACAAAGAAATTTCACACAAATTTACAAAATTCTTAAAGACAATACTGTGCAACATAACTTCAAAGTTGATATTTCAAATGTTTATTTAGTTTGGATTCCATAAACAGACTTCTGCTGGAATTGCATGGTATTTAGAAGTAGACAGTTCCGGTATTTTGGAATTATACATTTTGTGACTTGTAAATAATTAACATGTTGCAAGCACTATATTTGAAAAATTCACAAAAACGTATCTAATATTTAAATGCTTTCTGCCTGCTGGGAACAGTGTAACATCATAACTTTTAAGGAATTGGAAAAGGCCATTAGGGCTAATTTGCCTGAACTGAATAACTAGGTCAAACAGACACAGGTCTCACCATATATCACAATCCCGCCACCCCCCTCCCGCCCTCAATCTTTCCAAAAGCATACCCAAATGTCTATTTGTTGCATTTATACTGTCAGTTTCAACCGTCTTTACTATTCCACAATATACTTCCTTTTGACCATTTTTCTGTCAATACACATCTCTGATAATCAGTGATGCTCCAATGTGCTTTGATACGTCTTTGCATCTTATAAATTCTTGTTTAAATTAGGTTATTTTTATGGATATATGTTTTGATTTTATTTCAATGCAGTCTTGTCCAAATGCAAAGCAAGTACTAGCTGTTCCATGCTTGTAGTAAGTACATTTCAGCAAAATCCAAATTTTCAAAGTGTACATTTCCACCAAGAGTCAATATCAGTCTGAATGCAAACCAATAAATGGATAACATGTATTGGTAAAATTTATGACTGTATCCTGGAGATCAGCATGAAGCAAGAAAACAGATAACATGTAATATCTGTATAAAAGAAACATACAGAAAAACAGAATTGATATTTAGCTTATAGCTTTTTCAATACAACAGCAATGTTTATGAATATACACTTCACAGCAGATTTTAAATCTTTGCCTTCTATATGTTGTATTTTTAATGTGGGCAAATGCTTAACAATTCATAATAAAAACAATCTCATATACAAGAAGTCATCGTGTGTGAATCTGTATTACTTCTTTGTGTCAAGCTGTCTCGAGTAATATGACCATCAGTTTCTCACAGGATGAGGTGAAAGAACAACCATGTATTCTGTAATGTTATTCCTTTCTCCTTTCCTAGATTTGACAACGTTTTAGCTAACATGCTCCCACTTTGTCTCTTTCACCCCCATTCAGTCACACTGGGATGCATTCAAACATTTTTCAGTTCCCACGCGCTCTGAAGCAGCCAGAATTTCTGACAACCACCTGGAATTTCATCAAACATCCACACTCACTCAAATGTTACTTGAAGCTTGTATTGGTGGAATCTGAACAACCAAACAGCCATCTGTGAAATTGTTGTTAAAGAGCTTGTGGCTCTTTATCATGTTGCTTAAAAATAATTGTGTGGAGAAATTAACACTGAGCTACCAAAATATTTTGAAGGCTTGTAAATGCATTGGAAATAGTTCAGAGGAAGACTACTAGACTGATCATTGGAATGAGTGAGATAACAAGGTGTGGAGCTGGATGAACACAGCAGGCCAAGCAGTATCAGAGGAGCAGGAAAGCTGACGTTTCGGGTCTATACTGTTCTTCAGAACTTCATTTCACCTCGTTATCTCAGATTCTCCAGCATCGGCAGTTCCTACTATCTCTCTCTATTGGAATGAGTGAGTTGGCTTATGGGGATAGATTGAACACATTGGGCTTGCTTCCCCTGGAGATGAGAAGAGTGAGCAGTGATTTGATCGAAGTGTAACGCCCTGAATAGTCTTGACATGGTGGACATGGAAAGGATGTTTCCTCTTGTAAGTAAATCCAGGCTAGGGAGCCCTGTATTAAAATGAAGTTTCACCATTAGAGAAGAGAAGCATTTACACTCAGAGTACAGCTTTGGAACTGACTGCCTCAGAAGGCAATTGAGTTAGGATCATTGAGTATGTTTAAGTCAGAGATTGTTAGATTCTTGTTAGGCAGGAGAATAAAGGGTAAGATGGGAACATGGAATGTGAAACATAAATCATCAATTATGAACAGCCAAGAATGGTAGACCAGAGTCAAGGGGCTAAATTGCCTGCATCTGTTCCTATTTTGCATGTTCATGTGAATTTCATGCTTTCCCTGACTGGCTTCACCATGCAGAAAAATGAAAAATCTGAGAGGTGCAGGTTACTCAACTGTGGATAAGGTTAAAATGGCAGACTGTACTACACATATCTACTTTTACAGTCTGGCTATCAGAATCGACTGTACTAAAGTTTACATACTAAAATACTTCATTATGGCAATTCTGGTACAGAAGTAAAGGTTGCAAAACTTGGATGGCAAGCTCAGGCACCAAGCACTTTATCAAGATGAGAAACAGAGTGGATCCCCGATCCTGCTGAAATCCTGATCTGCTGTTCGGAGGCACTGACAAGAAAGTTGACTCCTTCCAGCAAGTTGGAGGCGGAATGAAAGGGAACATAATCACCCAGTCAGTTTCTGATCCCTCACACTGCCCACAGATGTTACTGGCAGAGGTCTCAAAGCAAACTGTAAAACACATGATGTAACCAGAAAATAAATGGATAAAATAAGAGGAAGCATTGCATGCCGAAATGCACAATAATTTAAAAAAATAATGCCTTCCTCTAAATTGGGAATTTGAAGTTCGTTCATTATATTTCAACCAGCTCTCTATGATATTTATCAGCATACAAATTGTTGAAAACTACAATTAAAAAAAATCACCGATCATAGCTGCCTTAAGCTAAAGATTTTTTTTTATTAATTCACGGAATGTCGGTGTCACTGGCTAGACCAGCCTTTATGGCACAGAGGACAGTTAAGAGTCAACCACATTCTGTGAGTCTGGAGGAATGTGTAGGACAGCAGTTACTTCCTTTGAAGACATTAGTGAACCAGATAAGTTTTTCCTCATCAATTCATTCTCATAATTCCAGATTTGTTTTGTTTTAATTATATTCAAATTCCTCCATCTGCCACAGTGAAATTTGAGCCGAGGTCCCCAGAACATTACCTAGGTATCTGGAATATTGGTCAAACAATTATACCACGAGGCCACCTCCCCTTCAGATCTCACATATTCCACTGAGTAGTATTATTGGTGTTTTGTCACCTATGTAATCCAGTGTAATATTTCAGTGGGCTAATGTTTTCCTCATGGATAAATGACATCCATTTAAGATAAATAATGAATTTTGTGTAACAGCTGCATGATACCAGACGGCACATTTACTCCTCTCAGGAGAAGAGTCCATTACAGCCAACATATGGCTCTAAAACTGAAACAGTAAAGTTCAGCAGAGTAACTGAGGTCAGAGAAACAACTCAACAATGCATTTTTTAAAAAAAATTGGACTCAATCTTTAAAAACGGGAAGAAGTGTTGCTTTTACATTACACTGAACTAAAATGATTAATGCTTTGACCATATGGATGGAAGGATGAGACAATTCTTTTCCTATCCCAATCCTCCACTAATTACATCAACTAAATGTGACCAGAGTGGTGAGTTGGACAATCATACAGTTATCTGCTTTAGCAATAGAAGCAAAGCAACCAGGCTTCTTTTGTGAACAAGTAATATGTAGTTTATTACAAATTGTCAAACCTATCACCTTGTATTTACAACTGCCTACTGTCTTCTTTTGCACAAACTGATAATGACAAAAAAGGAATTAATTAATCACAATGAGCCTACATTCCTTTCTCCTCAGCTCAGCAGGGAGCCTCCTTGGAGAAAAAAAGTAACTCCCTTGATTAGCAACAGGAACGGTTCAAGTCCATTGGTACAGTTACACTGGAATTAGAGGCCTAAAGGTGAATACAGCTACAGGAAAGTACATACTGAAGTGAGTGGAATGAGGTCAGCCTCACAGATGATGATTTCCCTGAATGGGGCTGTTAACCTGGTCCAATCAGGGAGCCCTGGCTGACAGATATAAACAAGAGTGTCAGGGGTTCTGTTCACTTTAGGAGCCAGCTCTGTACTAGCTGGGTCAGTATCAGGTACGATACAACTGTAAATAAAGAGTAACTTGGTCAAGGGATACCGGCTTTCATGGAGTCATTTCACATACCACGAAGGATGAGCAAGGCACAATTATAGCTCAATCTAGCAGTAGGAACAGAATTAATCCTATATCATAGGGGAAGCCATTTAACCTCTCAAGCCTGTTCCTCCAATCAATGAGCAATTGTTATTAGGAACTGTGTTTCAACTCCAATAATTTTGGAAATGTAAATTTCTAAATCAGCACAGGGAAAGTGACAATTTGTAGGAGAGGAGATGGAGTTGATTCTGAGTAAAGGCAATGTATTTCTATTTTCCACTAATTGCCAATTTACAGTCAAAGCATAAGAGCAAGATGCAAGTAAGCGGTAGTAACTCAAATTGAAATAAGTAAAGTAATATAAAAGTATAAGGTTAAGTAACAGCAGGGCAGCTTGGCCAAGCAGAATACCCATGTTGTGGCTCATGGGGAGTTGGGGATACTTCATGTGACCTAGACAAGCCCATGAGCAGAAAGCTTTGCTAGCTGAACAAGCTTGAGCTCTGGGTTTCAGGTTTTCCACAGCAGCTAGAATCACAGTTATGTATCCATGAGGCAGTGAACTATGTGGATAGTATTTGCAGAAGGTTGTCACTCCACAAGTTAAGAGAAAGCAAGCAGATAAGGGGAATGGGTGATTGTCAGGTAGACCAAGAGAAATAGAGTGCAAGACTACACCTCCACAATGGGACTAGGCCTCCACACTGGGACTAGACCTTACATTGGGACTACACCTCCACACTGGGACGACACCTCCACACTGAGATGAGACTTCCACGCCGGGACTGACTTACATATTGACACTGGACCTTCACCCCAGGACTGGACCTTCACCCCAGGACTAAACCTTCACCCCAGGAATAGACCTCCATCCTAGGAGTAGACTTCTACACTGAGACAAGACCTCCACACTAGAACTAGACCTCCATGCTGGGACTAGACCTCCATGTTGGGATTAGACCTCCATGCTGAGACGTGACTTCCGTGCTGGGACTAGATCTTCATGCTGAGACATGACCTCCACACTGGGACCAGGCCTCCATGCCAGGATTAGGCCTCCACACTGGGACTAGGTCTCCACACTGAAACAAGACTTCCACACTGGGACCAGGCCTCCACGCCAGGACTAGACACCCACACCGGGACTAAATCTCCACGCTGAGATGAGATCTCAATGCTGGAACAAGACCCCAGTGTTGGGACCAGAACTCCATGTGGGGACTAGACCTTCACTGTGGGACTATCCCTCCATATTGGGACCAGAGCTTCTCGCTGGGACTAGACCTCCATGCTGGGTCTAGACTTCCATACTGGGACTAGACCTCCACGCTGGGAGTAGACCTCCACGCTGGGACTAGACCTCCATGTTGGGACCAGAACTCCACGCTGCGACCAGACCACCTCGCTGAGAGTAGACCTCAGTGTGGGACTAGACATTCATGCTGGGACCAGACCACCTCGCTGAGAGTAGACTTCCACAGTGGGAATAGACCTTCATGTTGGGACCAGACCTCCGTGCCGGGACCAGATTTCCATACTGGGACTAGACCTCCATACCGGGACTAGACCTCCATGCTGGGCCGATGAAAGACCCAGAAGCTACCTCCAAAGCCAAGACGAGACCTCTATACCTGTGGTGTTACAGGCACAAAATTCCTCATGGAATTATGATGTTGAGACAACAGAAGCCTGGCTTGAAGAGGAAAAGTCTCTGTGTTAAATATTCCTGACTACAAGATATTCAGAAGAAATAAATTAAAATATTTTGCGCAGTTATAACGGGGGACTTTAAATACCTGCATGTGGACTGAATAGTAAGAGGGCACAGGACAGCGAGGCACGTATGTTCCTAGATTGCATACAGTAGAATATCCTAGTCTAACAAGAAAGGAGGCATTGCTATATCTGATTCTTGAGAATGCAGTGGGCCAAGTAGCTTCAGTGAGGAAGCATATAGGGGACAGTGATAATTGTATCATTATCATTAAGATGATGGTGAAACAATGACATTGATCAAACAAGAATAAGGATAATTAACTGGCAGAAAGACACCTTCAATAGGTCAACAATGGAGCTCAGCCAGATAGAACATAACCAAAGGTTAGGGGGAAAACAGTAACTGAGCTATGAATTATTTTCATAGAGGAGATGGATCAGGCACAGTTAAGGTATACTCCATCAAAAGGGTAAGGTATGGCAAAGAAATCCAGGACGGCTTGGATAACAAAGCAGATAGAAAGTAAGTTAAAGAAGGGAATCTGTGCTTATGATAGATGCCAGGTAGCAAATACAGTTGAGAACCAGGCTGATTACAGAGGATCAAGAGGTGGGGTGAAAAAGTATAGTGGTTCGAATGAGGGCCAGGTGGATCTCAGTGAGTATGAGATCCCTGATTGAGGTTGTTAACCTGGGCCAATCAGGGAGGCCTGGCTGACAGATAAAAACAGGAGTCTCAGCATCTCCTCAGTCCAGGGACTGGCTGGTCAGAGCCAATGTGCTATGTTCATGGAAGTAAATGGTGACTTGGTGATGGGATACTGACCCCTGTGGAGTTATTTTAGAAAGCAAATAAGAAAAGCAGGTGAGTTATGAAAAAGGACAACAAAAGCAAAATCTCAAAGTCTTCTATAAGCAATTCAACAATACAAGGAGGAAAAGGGTTGATTAGGAGACAAAAAGGGAATATACACAGAGAGAGAAGACACATGGCTAGAGTGTTAGATGAATATTTTGTATCTGTATTTATCTATGAGATATACATTGCCCAGGCCATGGTGGCAGAGGAACTCAATCACTACAGTGGTTCAAAATTGATAAAGAGGTATTGAATAAGTTGTTGGTGCTTAAACTTGATAAAGCACAGGGACTGGATGCATCTCATCCAAGGATATTGAAGGACGTGTGAGTGGAAATTACAGAGGCACTGGCAATTATCTTGCAATCTTTCCTGGATTCAGTGATGTACAGGATGAGAGGAGAGTTACAAAAAAGTTCAAAAAAGCTTGTAAAGATCAGCCTAACAATTTCAGACCGATCAATGGTGGGGGAACTCCTTAAAACAATTATTGCAGATAGAATTAATTGTCACATAGAAAAATGTAGGTTAATTTGGAAGTCATTGATACATTTTTTAATGGAAAACTACGTTTAAATTGTTGGAGTTTTTTGAAGAGGTAACAGAAAGTGTTGATGAGAACAAAGCTGTTGATGTGATGTAAGTGGATTTCCAAAAGGCATTTAATACAATGCCACACAAAAGGCTAGGTCTCCAGAGGTTGGTATTGGGACATTTGTTTTTCCTGATATACATTAATGAGCTAGATCAAAGAATCCCTACAATCTGGAAGCAGGCCATTTGGCCCATTGAGTCCACACTGAATCCCAGCCCTGAAGAGGATCTGACCCCATCCCTGTAATCCTGCATTTCTGATGGCTAATCTGCCCAACCTGCACACTACAAGCAAATTTGGCATGGCCAATCCACCTAACCTGCATAACTTTGGGAGGAAACCCATACAGACACTGGGAGAATGTGCAAACTCCACACAAACAGTCACCCGAGGGTGGAATCGAACTGGGGGCCCTGGCAGTGAGAGGTAACAATGCTAACCACTGTGCTGTTCTTTGCTTCTTCTACACCATGAGCTAATACTGCCATTGCTCCTTCTAGAAGATCTTGGCACGTTGGGGAAAATTTCATAATTCATAGCAGCACAAAAGCTGAAAGATTGTAAACTGTGAGGAGGAAAGTGTAGATCTTCAAAAGGACATTGACAAGTTGGTGGACTGATCAAATCAGGGGCAGATGCAGTTGACAACATATGAGGTGATACATTTTTGTCCGAAGAAGCAATTCAGTGTTTAGAAAAAGGGTATCCTAAAGTTCACAGGAACAGGTGTAAAGGTGCTTAAGTCTTTAAAAATGCTGGGATAGATGGACAGAATGCAGCATACAGTGCATTGGGCTTCATTAATAGGGGCATTGAGTACAAGAGCATGGAGATATCTTGTAACTAATAAAGGAAAAGGTTTATCTACAGTAGTGTGTGCAGTTCCACTTGCCACACATTAGGAAAGATGTGAATGCATTGGAAAAGTGTAGATGAGGTTTACAAGAATGGCTCCAGGGATTAGAAACTTAAGATAGGTTATTAGTTTGCAGAAGTTGGTACTTTTTTTTTCTGGGAAAGATTAAACTAAGAGGAGATTTGATGGAAGGTTTCAAAGTCACGAGGAGCCTGGACAGAGCCAATAGGAAGAAACTGTTCCAGATTGTAAAAGAATCAAGAATGAGAGGGCAAGATATAAAGTATTTTGAAAAAGAAGCAGATGTAAAGTGTGCAAAATGTCTTTCACACAGTGAGTAGTTAGTGCTGGGAATGCACTACCTAACAATGTTGTGAAGATATGTTCAATTATGGCATTTAACAGAGCATTGGATGATTATTCAAATAGAAATAACTTGCAGAGTTGCAGGGAAAAGGCAGAAGCTTGACACTTAGTCAAAGTGCTCAACAGCCAGTGTAGACACAATGGTTTGAATGGTCTCCTACACTGTAATATATCTGTGAGTCTGAAATCAAGGCATTTTTAAAATTTATTCTTGGAATGTGGATGTTGCTGGCAGGGTCAGCATCTGATACCTACTCCCAGTTATCTTTGAGAAGGAGATGGTGAACAGTCTTCTTGAACCACTGCAGTCCATCTGGCATTGATAGAACCATAATACCCTTGAGGAGGTAGTCCTGGGATTTTGACCCAACAACACTGGAGGAATGGCAATATATTTCCAAGTCAAGATCGTGAGTGGCTTGATGGCAATTATGTAGATGGTGATAATCCTATGTATCTGCTGCCCTTGTCTTTGTACAGGGTAGTGGTTATGGGTTTGGAAGGTGTTATTTAAGCAGTCTTGGTGAATTTCTGATCTACAACCTAACCCCATACACTGTAAGTCACTTAATAGCTCTGGATAACAAAGACCTATCATTACTAGATTTAAAATTAACAATTCATCTAGCATTAATTGCAATTTGCAAAAGAAAGTTCTAATCAATATTGCCCACTTGTCTGGATGAGTGCAACTTCAAAAACAGGCAAGAAGCTTGACACATTTCAGGACAATGCAGTACTTTGATAGGTTTTACATCCACAAACGTTCACTGCTTCACTACAGGGACAGCAGTGGGTGCCACCTACAAGACACGTTGCAGTAACTGGCCAACGCTCCTCCAACAGCAACTTCCAAACATGACAAGGAGGACAAAGGCAGTAGACATCCTTCTCAATATATGGTTACCCAGAACTTCTCACAGTACTATAGGTTTCATCAAAGCATGGTTCGATATTGCTGAAACATGGTATCTCATATTCTATTCTAGAGTTACCATGAAGGAATCTGCTTCACAACCTTTCCTTTCACCTGAGGCATGGTGACCATCCGGTTAAACCACCAGTAGTCATCCCTCTCTAATGAGAGAGCAGCTGTAAGGTCTGGACTTTTGGTGTTCTAGTCCTAACAACACAGGAGCCTTTCTGATTATTTTGGACTTGTACATGATACTTTAAAGATCTATGTACCTGGAAGTCCAATTTGCTGAGATTTCCACTATTTCTAACTTTTCCCTATCAAGAAAGTAGATTTTAACACAATTTTTGGTGAGTTATTTCACATTTATAGATTCAAATACATTAGCCACAGTTTTACTTTTTCAATGAACTATCAATATCTCTTTTGTAGTTTAATGTGTTTGTCTCCACTGTTTACAATGTTGTCTATCTTTATGTCTTTGGTGAATTTGAATGTTGTTTTCTACCTCAGCCAAGTGGTTAATACCTGCAGTGAAAGATAAATGACACAAGGCAGATCTTTGTGGGATTCCACAGGCCACATCTCGTCCCTCAACATTCTGTCACAAGAGCATTCTGAGTAACTAGCGTTTTGCAACAGAACTTCTCAGAATTAATGGTTTATTTCCATGTGCATGGCCAGCATTCACAGAAATTTGTCACAATGGAAGAGAATTTCAAAGGGTGGCAAAGTCTTTGCCCAGATGAATCATCAGTTACATCGAGTGGACTCTTAGGGGGCCCTGCTTGATAAGGATGATGAGAAATATGACATAATCATGTGAGTAATCAAGCAAGGTCCATCTTGATATTAAGAGCAATTGAGTGCATTTTCCAACAGAGTTCTGAATGAGAACAGGATTATGGCTTGTCATCACCCTCATTGATTACAACTCTCACTTCATTAATGGGCAGATTCTTATTGTATCACAGGGACAATGGAAAATAGAGGCTGAGAGTTCCTGAAAGTCAAAGTAGGTACCTGGTGGCTCTAGGTAACTGCTTATTTCTCTGGAATGCCAACTTAGACACTTGGCACCAATGTCTCAGAACACCAGTACCATACAGCCCACATTCACGGAAATTGGCATTTGACATTCGCCAGGCTTTCTACACCATCACGGCACATCAATCCACTTGTAGTACAACTCCACACTTTGATCCTGCACTTTGGAGCTGCAGCCAACTCAATGACTGGACCAGGCTTCCCCTCAGGCCTGCTCACTGACTTTCTTTGAACTCACTCACCTAGTGTCAACCTAGATGCTCACAGGACCCCTACTCTGCCTTGCCTTTTTGCATTTTGTGCTCTCAGCTGCTGTTTAAAAGCTCACAGTACTGCTGTTTTGCCTTGTTCAACACAGACACAAAGCCAGGCGGCTTGCCTTGATGGTCAGTCAAAGAGGTGAACATCTTGCCGTCGGCATGTTGGGGTCTCCGTCTCACCTCTGCACATGTGACAGCAGCTTATATAGTAAACAGACTGAATGTGCTTCAACTAAATGTCATAAAGTCATACAGCACGGGAACAGACCCTTCAATCCAATTCATCCATGCTGACCATGTTCCCACTAAAACTAGTCCCACTTGTCTGCATTTGGCCCATATCCTTCTAAACCTATCCTCTTCATGTACCTGTCCAAATGTTGTAACTGTATCTGCATCTACCATTTCCTCTGGCAGTTCATTTCACATACAAACCACCTTCTGCATGAAAAAGTTGCCTCTTAGGTCCCTTTTAAATCTTTTTCCTCTCACTTTAAAAATATGTCCCTAGTTTGAAACTCTCCCATGCTTGGGAAAAGACCTTTGCCATTCACCTTATCTCTGCCCCTCATGATTTTACAAACCTTTGTAAGGACACCCCTCAATCTCCTATGCTCTAGTGAAAAAGTCCCAGCCATTCCAGCCTTTCCTTATAACTCAGTCCTGGCAACATCCTGGTAAATCTTTTCTGAACCCTCTCTAACTTAATAATATCCTTCCTATAGTAGAGCGACCAGAACTGCACACAGTACTCCAAAAGTCACCTCACCAACATTCTGTACAACTGCAACATGACACCCTAACTCCTTTACTCATGGTCTAAGCAAGCATGCTAAATGCCTGCTTAACCAACCTCTCTACACGTAATGCAACTTTTAAAGAGCTACATACCTGAATCCCAGGTCACTTTGTTCAAAAATAGTACCCAGAGCCCTACCATCAATTGTATGTGTCCTGCCCTTATTTGTTTTAACAAAGTACAATGCCTTGCATTTATCCAAATTAAACTCCATTTGCCACTCCTCAGCCCATTGGCACAAAAGATCAAGATCTCATTGTAATCTAGGTAACCTTCTCCATTATTGACTATACCACCGGTGTTATCTGCAAACTTGCTAACCATGCCTCTGAAATTCTCATCCAAGTCATTTATATAAATGACAAACAATAAAGGGGTATCGTCATTGGTGAAGTCCAGGAGATATGCTTCCATTGGGGGTCCCAGCACAGTAAGTTAAGGGCATTGTCCAGGATCAGTCCAGGGGCTTGGATATGGTTGATCGGCTACTTGGTGTGGTCACGGTCAGTTGTATATCACTACAGTCAGGGTTGTAGGCATGGTCAATCCTCTAGGCTGTGTTCAACCAGTCCA
Source organism: Ginglymostoma cirratum (assembly GCA_024137785.1). Classification (NCBI taxonomy): domain Eukaryota; kingdom Metazoa; phylum Chordata; class Chondrichthyes; order Orectolobiformes; family Ginglymostomatidae; genus Ginglymostoma; species Ginglymostoma cirratum. Next base: position 4,698,900 of record JAHRHZ010000056.1, on the reverse strand, counting down.
GGAAGTCTCATTGCATCGAGGGCTCTTAATCTCGCTGAAACCATCTGAATGAGATGTAGAGTAGAGATTTAAAGGGGTATTTAAAATGGTCTGCATTGGCAGAGATCCAACACAGCCCACGTTTGGTTGAATGGCCTCTGTCTGCATCGTAACCATTCGTGGTTATTAACTGTGTCCAGTTGACAGAAAACTTGTGGGTCGGAAGAGAAAATACTCTGGAAGATTTTTCCAGGGTTCCAGAGTTGACACTGCATTGAAGCTACACTGGTTCTCCTTTCAACACAAACCTCATGTTTGAATGATATTTTTTGGGCCCTGATTGATTTGAACAAAACTGCATCCTTTATGCAGGGCAGCAGCTTGTAGCAATTGAGATAAGGAAACTGTAGTGTAATAATTGTCTCAGCGTGAGTCCATAAATTAACAGGAACTGCTGCAAAGTGACAACATTAACAACATATTGAAGGTAACAAAAACAAAAAATAACATACATTTGGAAAACTGAATTTTTAACCCTCGCTTTTATTTTCTTTCTGGTGATCACCCTTCCTCTTTTTTAGATGATGACTCACTCACTGGGCAGATTTCCATGAGTTTCCAGTATCTTGCCCAATGACTGTACTCATTTATGGACCTTAATACTGAGAGAGGGCATTACAGCTTTCCTTAGCCAATTTTCATTCTAGACATCCTTGCAGTAAATGTCCGTACATCAATTGGCTGCTGGAGCAATGATTGGATTTCTCTTTCTGGGCTTTTAGCTCCCCATGATTGACCTAAGCTGCTATAACGCAGATCGAATGCAAACCTTGTCTCTTCCTGGGCATATAATTCTGAACCAATCAAACAGTTTATCATGTCAAACACCTCACAATAAAACCAAACCTTAGAAGCTTTGAAAAATCATGGTGCAGGAAGATGTCATTCAGTCCATTATGTCTGTGCAGGATAAATAACCGAGCCATCCATTCTAATGCCTCTTTCCAGCACCTAGTCCACAGCCTTTGCGGTTACAGTGCTCGGGCAGATTCCCTTTAGATGAATTAAAGGTTTCTGCCTCAACCACCAAATTGGGCAGTGAATTCCAGATAGCCACATCCTCTATGTGAGAAGGTTTTTCCTCATGACCATTCTAATCCTTCAACCAATCACTTTCAGTGATTTCTGTGCTAGGAGAAACAGGCCATCAGAGTCTCTCACTATGTTGTATACTATTATGTCATTGCCTCATCCTTTTCTATTCTAAGGAAAATAACCCATCCTGTCCAATCTTTCCTTGTAGGTGCAATATTCAAGCACTGATAACATTCTTATAAATCTCCTCTGTAGTCTCTCTTGAGTAATGATGTCCTTTGTGTAATGTGGTGACCAGAACTGTGGACAAAACTCCTGTAGCCTAAACAGTTGCACGTATAGTTCCACACTCCCCACTAACCCCACCACACCTGGCACCTTTCCCTGCAACTGCAGGAAGTGCTACACATGGCCCTACATCTGCCCCCTTCACCTCCATTCAAAGCATATCAGACAGGGGTTCACCTGCACATCTGTCAACTTGGTCTACTGTATCCACTGCTGCCGATGTGGCCTCCTCTGCATCGGTCAGAGCAAGCATAGACTCAGAGACCATTTCGTAGAGAATCTGCGCTCTCTACGCGACAAACGACAACACCTTCCCGTCGCAAACCATTTTAACTCCCCCCTCCCACTCCCTGGTGACATATCAATCCTGGGCCTGCTCCAGTGTCACAATGACACCACCTACAAACCGGAGGAGCAACACCTCATATTCTGCCTCAGGAGCCTACAGTCTGATGGCCTAAACATAGAATTCACCAGTTTTAAAATCTCCCCAACCCCAGCCTCATCCCATGTCCAACCCTCCTTCTCATCCCCACCTCTTTGACCTGACACAACCTGTCCATCTTCTCTCCCACCTACCCACCCCACCCATCCCACTGACCAATCCCCATCACTCCCTACCTGCATTCAACTATCAACATGCCATCTACCTTCTCCAGCCCCAGCCCTCCTCTCTCTATTTATTTCCCAGTCCCTTTCCCCTCCTCATTTCTGCAGAAGAGTCCCGACCTGAAACATCAACTTTCCTGTTCCTCTGATGCTGCCTGGCCTGCTGTGTTCCTTCAGCTCCACACTGTGTTGTCTCCAGTGTTACATCCCTGCTTTTGAATTCAAGATCTACATAATATAAGGGAAAGCACTCCATGTACTTTCTTCATCACCTGATTTCTCCATCCTGCCATCTTTAAGGACTCTAAGGCCCTCATTTCCTTGACCTGTTTTACGTCAGTTGGCTGGATAGCTGATTGACAGTGTAGAGGGACATCAACAGCATGGCTTCAATTCTATTGGCTGACCGTGAAGGTCACACATTCCCAACATTGCCTGAGGTGTGGTGACCCTCAAGTGATTTTTTTTCTTGCGAAAATCCATTTTAATCATAAAAAATCAAAAAGTATATATAAAAAGCCAGTCATCCTGCATCATAGAACTGCCTGGGATGAACCTTGACAAAAACCATTGCAACTCTCTCCAGACTTACTTTGCAAAGGCATATTCCAGCAGGGAATGTGTGACAATGCCAGGACCTTAAGTCAAACCATTACCAGTTATCTCTCTCTGATAAGAAAGCAGCCGTGTGGGATAGACATTATGGTGACTTTACACTCCTCGATACTCTTTTTTATGTCATTATTGTGTATTCCTTTACTTGTTTGTCCTCAAAATACATGACCTCTTGGATGTGACTATTTCACAGAAAATAGTGGATTTTCATACAATCAGGCTTTTACATGCAATATTGGACTTGTATCAGCGTCCACATATTACCATCTTACAGTATAATTCTCAGAGAAGCATCATCAGCTGCTGAATGTCAAAAGATTTACCAGGGTCCAGAATTATCTGCAGACAGTAATTGCAACTAGGTATAATTGTGGGGTAAACATCAACTTGTAGCTAATCACCAGATGAGTTTCATAATTATGCTTGCCATCATCTATCATCTAGACAGCATCAAATCAGTATTATTACTGCCTGAATGAAGTGGACTTTGGGGACTGGATTGAAAGCACAAAATGAAAGTAATTACTCAAAAGGAACTCATCTCAAAATTGCAGTTGTGGTTTATAAGATTTCAGAAATGGGGTTGAAGGGCTTTTTGCGCTTATTTCTCTCCTTGCACCCAAAATTATTCCCTGAATAACTGTGGTATTGGCATGAGGGATTGAGAATGTCTACAAACGTTTCTCCTTCATTCATCTTCAGCCTAAAACTACCTGGAAGTTGACAACAACAGAAAATCAATGAGAAGCTTCATTCCTCAAATTACTAACCTCTTCCTTAAAGTTTTATACATAGTTACAGGTGTCACTTACACTGGTGTTTTTTTAAACACTTCATTAACAACTTTGTAACATTAGTTTACAGACTATGTGAATGTCAAAGATAAAATATCGACTAGTATCCCTTCCAAAAATGTAGGTTACAAATTATGAGATAGTAAGAACTGCCGATGCTGAAGTCAGAGATAACATGGTGTGGAACTGGACGAACACAGCGGGCCAGGCAGCATCAGAGGAGCAGGAAAGCTGACGTTTCGGGTCGGGACCCTTCTTCAGAAAATCTGAAATCTGAAGAAGGGTCCTGATCCGAAATATCAGCCTTCCTGCCCCTCTGATGCTGCCTGGCTGGCTGGTTAAAAATTATGATGCCAAATTTTAACATCCTAGCTTCTACTTCTGTTAAATTTTAGTCATTATATTTCCACAATGTGTATGAATAACACATTCAATGAAATTCCATTGCTGGAATGATTCAGTCAATGTGAGGGAACTGAATTAACTTAGATATATTGATTGGACTGTTATAATAGCTAAGGGAAATCCTTGATCATTAATACCATCAGTGCAGAGCATAATCTTTCCTTCTATAATTGTACCAATGTTGAGAATTCCCAATAGCTTGCAACTCACTGAGCCGGATTGAAGAAAAGTCATTTGACCTGAAGCATTAACTCTTTTTCCCTCCACAGATGCTTCCTGATCTGCTGAGTTGTTTCAGCAGTTTTTTTGTTTTATATGCAAGTTTTAGATGCGATGGAGAGTACCAATTCTGCTGAGCAAAATACCTCTTCAACTACAAATTTCTGCTGATTACTACCCTCCCTTGATGATGAGTCATGTTGAACAGCTCTTAGAAAACACACTGACGATAGGAATGGACAAAATCGGACAGGGACGGCTGTCTTCAATTACTACCTTGGTAGTTGGGGACTGACTGAACTTATCGAATGCTGAGGGGCGTCACTCTCAAACTGGATTGAATGGAAGTAGTGGTTATGACTCTACGGTGAGTGAATTAACACACAGCAAATACAACTTGGTTGTGTCCTCCCCAATCTACCTGTCACAGAGGCATCCAGACCTGACAGTACAGATCGGAGAGGCAATATCACTGTGCTAAATGGGATAGATTGGTACTGATGTAGCAGCTCAAAACTGGGCTGATATGATGTTCATTATCATCAGCAACAGAATTGCAATCAACTTCATTCTGTAACATTACGGCTCATCATCCCCCACACTTTTCCATTACAGTCAACTGGGATCAACCCAGCCTGTCCAGCTTTGCAGTGTTAGTTTGAAGACTGACTTTGTACAGAAGAAAGTTTGATCATGTATCAATCACTGTGCTCAAACTACAAATGTGCCCATACACCTCGAGATGTATAATCTGAAACAACATGCAGAATGATAGAGAGAAAAGCTAATGATAAGAAAAACAGTAATACTTGGAAATGAATGTATCAGTCAAACTGGTACGTCATCTTGAGGTATACAAGATGAGACAAACCAATATGTGTCATTCACAGGTTTCACTGGTTTTTCATTCTGAAATTTAGATACAATTTTTTTTTGTCCCTATGTACATTTGAGTTAACAGCACAAGTTTGAATGTTTTCAGTAGATTACTCAGTCTCATGTGTTACAATTTGGTCACTGCAAATAACATTTTTGATTTTTTTTGCAAAATGCACACAATCATAAAACCTAGTAAAAATGAAAAACTTAAATATAGACCTATATTTATAATATTAACGCAGATACATCCAACATCATGGTCAAATAATATCTCACTTTCTGCCGTTATCATCAAACGAACAGTGATTCAATGAGGAACATAGGAGCGTCAGAGCAGCACTTGGCATACCAAACAATGTAACGACAACATTGGTAAGGTCACAATACATGACTACATGGAAAACAGCAGAAGCAGCATGCTGTAATAGAGCTGAGTGATTCCACTAATCATGGATCAGATCAAATCCATGGAATACTGCCACATTCAGTCAGGAATAGCAGTGGACAATTAAACAACCAACAGGAAGAGACGACTCCATGAACATCATCATCCTTGATGATGAAAGAACACTGCACGTAAATACGAAAGACAAGATGTAAGTTTTTCCAACCAGCTGCAGCCACAACTGCCAAGTCCATGATTCATTTTCACATTTTCCTAAGGACTCCAGCGTCACCAAATGCCAGACTTATGCCAGTTTGATTCACTCCATGTAACATCAAAATTCCTGAGTGCACTGGGTACAAAAAGCACCATGGATCCTGACAATTAGCTGTACCTCTAGCCAAGATTTTCAAGTACAAGTAGAACACTGGAATCTACTCAAAGTGGAAAGTTGTCCTTTCTACACACACACACAGACACACACACACACACACACACACACACACACAGACACACACACAGACACACACACACACACACACATCAGAAGCTGGCCATTCAGCCTCTCCAGCCTGCTTCCCCATCCAATAAGATTATTAATGATGATTGTAACCTCAAATCCAAATTTGTACCTATCACTGATTTAACCTTTCAGTTTCTTAACAAGAATCTATCTACCTCTGCCTTATAAAATTCAAGGACTCTGCTTCCACCACCTTTTCAGGAAGAGAGTTCTAAAATCTTTTGGCCTTGTGAGAGAGATTTATTTTGCAGAATTTCTGTTTTACAAGAGGCACCCCTGATTTTTAAACAGTGGCCTCTAGTTCTAGATTCTCCCATAATAGCAAACATCCATTCCACATCTACCCTGTCAAGACCCTTCAGGATTTTATAGTTTTCAATCAAGTCACCTGCTACAGATACAATCCTAGTTTGTGTGATCTTTCCTCATAAGGCAAATGACCCAATCCAGGTATTAGTCTACTAAAGCTTCTCTCAACTGGTTCCAATGCATTTACATCTTTCCTTAAATAAAGTGACCAATGCTATGCACAGTACTCCAGAGGCAGTGTCACTAGTGCCCAGTACAACTGAAGCATAACCTCTCTACTTTTGTATTCTATTCCTTTTCCTATAAATTATAACGTTCCATTAGCTATTCTAATCACTTATTGGAACTGCCCACTAACAATTTGTAATTCGTACATGAGGACACCCAGATCCTTTGCTTCTCAGAGCTCTGCAATCTCTTATCATTTAGATTATTTGCTTCTTTTTTATTCTTCTTGCCAAAATGGAAAAATCACTTCTTCCCACATTATACTCCAATTTCCACATCTTTACCTACTCACCTAGCTTATTTATATCCTTTTTAAAATCACTATGCATCCTCTTCACAACTTGCTTTCCCACCCACCTTTGTGTTATAAGCAAATTTGGCAACCATACCTTCAATCCCTTCAATTGAATCATTTATATACATTGTCAACAGTGGAGGTCCTTGCACTGTTCCCAGTGGAACAACACTCATTGCCAACCTGAAAAAGACCCATTTATTCCTAATCTCTGCTTCCTGTTAGCCAGCTGATCTGCCAAGATGCTACCCCATACCATCAGCATTTTTTTTCTGATGTAGTGTCTTATTAAATGCCTTCTACAAATCTAAGTACGGTATATCCACCAGTGCCCCTTTATCCACTTTTACCTCCTCAAAGAACTCCAATAGATTAGTTAAACAAGATTTCCCTTTTACCAAATCATGTTGACTCGGCCCAATTACCTTGAAATTATCCAAATGCACTGCTATAACGTTGTTAATAATTGCCTCAAATATCTTATTTGTGTTAAATTAACTGGCCTGAAATACTCACTTTCTATCTCCCTCCCTTTTTGAATAAAGGAAGTACAATTGTTATCTTCCAATCTAATGTGACCTTTTCAGAATCAGGGGAGACTTGGAAAATTAAATCCAATTAAACAACTATCTCACTCCAATCACTCCATCATGAATGGCACATCCACAACTGCCAAGGCCCAAAGCTGTAAAATTCACTTCCAAAACCTCTCTGCTTCTATGGGCTAAATTTTACCAGAAATCTTTTATTGCATTTCCCGCAGGTTTCTCTCCACAATGTATAGTCCGTTTTCTTGCAAATCTGTCTCATTAATTAGATACATAACCTCTTTTCCAATTCTCCCACTCACTGGAGGCCACTATTTGGCACTGCTGGGATCCTTGGCATTGGTATCTTCCTGGAAGCCCAGCAGTGCATCCAGTTAAAACTTTGCAGTCTGTTGCTGCTGCGCTCTATCATACAGGAAGTGCTGTCACTCCTAGGAAGATTGACCCTGCTCTCCCAGTTCGTCAGCCTCCATCACATCCTCCAATTACCTGCTCTCCAGTTGTTCAGAGCACAGTATACAAGGATTATGTGGCCCTCTCTGCATTAAATAAACAGTAACAGCCCACCCCAAAACCGATCCAAGCATTGGAATTTCAGCTTCAACAGGTCCAACATCTGCTCCATGATGGCCCTAGTTGAAGAATGGGTTGCATTGTATCAGCCACAGACAGGGGTGGGTGTTGTGTAACAGAGTCATTCTTCGTGATCACAGAAGGTAACCCTTACCCCCTTGAACTATCCTTGTAAGGCATCTGGCCTTTGAAAACAGCAGGAATGTGGACTTGTCAATGACGTAGGCATTATGCAACTCCCAATGTACTTGGTACACAATTCTAAGACATGGTACTGATGATCACAGATTACTTATACATTAATGGGATGGAAGTCTTTTCTATTGATGTACTCTGCTACATTTGAAATGGTCTTGTGCTACGTGTACAGTCTATCGCACCTTGCGCAGGAGGAAGCCAGCTATATTGCCGATACCCACCACCCAAGCTACATGCTGACCATGAGATGAAGAGGTGTGATCTCTGCCTCAAAGGGCAGTGGCAGCCCTGTCATAAAATATTATTAAAGCAGAGGCAGAAAGATTCTTGTTAGCCAAGGGAATCAAAGGTTATCAGGGGTAAACAAGAGTGTGAAATTTGAAATGCATACAGATAAGCCAAGTTCCTATTGAATGACAGATAACACTTAAGGGGCAAAATGGCCTGCTTCTGTTCCTATTTTCTACATTCTTGCTCTTTAGCTAAAAAGCTAGCATAGAGATTGGGTGTCTCCATGTAAATACAAAGCGAATGAGTGCTAAGAAATGAAACTAAGAACCATAAGACACTTCCTGTGTAGATCCATGAGATGGCTGTGTGTCCCTGGGTGAAGGGTGATCTGGCAGGGGCTTGCAAGACAAAGATATCCCTGAGCTCCAAGGTGAAGAGCTGAAGTGGATTCTCAGTTGGTCGAACATCAAACATGATGATATTGTGACCCTGATGATTTGCTGATGCTGACTTCAGTTGATGAATGGTAAAGAGGACATTGTCAGTGGAGCATTCCAGGCCATACTGATGGAAGTGCATTAAAACAGAGACAGGGAAAAGAAAGCGGAGAGCTGCTGTTGCCAGGTAACTGCTCTGACTTCCATGTTGGGAATTGGGTGCCATCTAGAAATTTGGAAGAGGAAGAGTGAATGTGACCTGCATAGAAATGTGGTTCAATTAGCTATTAATGAATGTGAATGTATGGAAATAAAGTCACAAATGCTTATTAGTGAGATTCATCTCCCACAGATAAAAATTTATTTCTGATGGCCTCCACGATGTTGTAAGGCTTGCTGAATTTTCTCTGAAATCTCATCTTCAATGAACAGTCATCTCCCTACATGTCAGGTATTCAAGTGTTCAGAGACAGTGGGCTAAGCCAGGGATGGCTAACTGCTCATTACAAAATAAACTTCTGGATTTCTCCCAAAAACAAGGGGTATGGAATTCTTTGCTTGGACTGTCCAAGCTCAGGCAGATATTGATTTACAATTAATGTTGGTCCGCTAAACTTTTATCATCCATCACTGTATGATTCTTTTCATGGACTCCATACTAAAGGGACTTATTAAAAACCAAAAGAACTGCGGATGCTGTAAATCAGGAACAAAAACTAAGTTGCTGGAAAAGCTCAGCAGGTCTGGCAGCATCTGTGAAGGAGAAAACAGAGTTAACGTTTCGGGTCCGGGTGACACTTCCTCAGAACTGATAGTGGCTGGGAAAACATCAGTTCATATGCAGAAAATAGGGAGGTGGGTGGGGTTGGGAGTAAACGATAGGATACAGCCCAAAGAGAGAGAAAGACAGTTGGACAGACGAAGGAGTTGTTAACGATCAGGCTGGGACGGTGAATAGTTGTTAATGGGGCCTGTTAGTGACTAACAACAGGGGGTGTGTAGTGGCAGGTTATGTGGTTACAGGGCCTGGTGTGTGGAGTGGGGGGCTGGGACATGGGAGAGTTTAGGCCCTAAAATTATTGAACTCAAAGTTGAGTCCGGAGGGCTGTAGTGTCCCCAAGCGGAAAATGAGGTGTTGTTCCTCCAGCTTGCGTTGGCCTTCACTGGAACACTGTAGCAAGCCGGAGACAGAGATGTTGGCCAGGGAACAGGGTGGTGCATTGAAGTGGCAGGGTAGTTTAGGGTCTTTTTTGTGAGCAGAACGTAGATGTTCTGCGAAGCCATCACCAAGTCTATGCTTCGTTTCCCCAATGTCGAGGAGACCACATTTTGAGCAGCGGCTGCAGTAGACTAGATTCTGGGAAGTGCAGGTGAAGTGTTGCTTCACCTGGAAGGTATGTTTGGGCCCATGGATACTGGGAAGGGAGGAGGTAAATGGGCAGGTGTTGCACCTTGGCTGGTTACAGGGAAAAGTGCCGTAGGGCTGTGGGCAGGTGTTGGGGGTGAAGGAAGTGTGGACAAGGGTGTCCCGGAGGGAACGGTCCCTGAGGAAGGGGGACAAGGGAGGGGAGGGGAGTATGTGTATTGCGGTGGCATCTTTCTGGAGGTGGCGGAAATGGCGTCTGATGATCTTCTGGATGTGGATGCTGGTGGGATGGTAGGTGACGATAAGGGGAACCCTATCGCTGTTGCAGGAGGGAAAAGAAGGGGTGAGGGCAGAAGTGCGGGAGATGGGTCAGACCCGATTGAGGGCCCTGTCGACAACAGAGCTGGGGAATCCTCAGTTGAGGAAGAATGTGGACATTTTGGAGGCTCCCTTGTCGAAGTTGGCCTCATCTGAGCATATGCGACAGAGACGGAGGAACTGAGAGAATGGGATGGCATCTTTTCATTAAGAACTGTTGACGTGACATTAGTCGCCTCATTTTCACTGCCCCCTCAACAAATCCAACCTATCTCCCTCCGAACTGACTGCACTCCGTGCACTCAGATCTAACCCTGACTTTGTCATCCAGCCTGCCGATAAGGGTGGTGCTGTTGTTCTCTGGCGCACTGACCACTCCCTTGCAGAGGCTGTGCGCCAGCTCTCAGGTACCTCCTCCTACCTTCCCCTGGACCATGACCGCACCATGGCACATCAGGCCATTGTATTCACTATGGTTACGGATCTCATTTCATCTGGTGATCTCCCCACATTCGCTTCCAAGCTAATAGTCCCCCAACCCCGCACAGCTTGTTTCTACCTCCTGCCAAAAATCCAAAAACACGACTGTCCAGGTAGACTCATTGTTTCAGCCTTCTCATGCCCCACAGAACTCATCTCTTCCTACCTTGACTCAGTCCTCTCCCCTCTGGTTCCATCCCTACCCACATACATCCATGATTCATCTGATGCCTTACGCCAGTTTCAAAGCTTCCAGTTTACCGGCTCCAGCCACCTCCTCTTTACAATGGACGTGCAATCCCTTTACACATCCATTCCCCACCAGGAGGGTCTTAGGGGTCTCCACTTCTTCCTGGAGCAAAGATCTGAACCATCCCCACCCACCACCACCCTCCTCCGCTTGCCTGAGCTTGTCCTCACCCTCAAAAACTTCTCTTTCAACTCCTCTCATTTTCTTCAGGTAAGAGGGGTTACCCACATGGGCCCTAGTTATGCCTGTCTCTTTGTGGGGTACGTGGAACATTCCTTTTCCAGTCCTATTCCGGCCTCCACCCACAACTCTTTCTCCAATACATCGATGATATCATTGGTGCTGCTTCCCTCTCTCGTCTAGAATTGGAAAACTTCATCAATTTCGCCTCCAATTTCCACCCTGCCCTCACTTTCACCTGGTCTATCTCTGACTCCTCCCTTCCCTTCCTCGACATTTCTGTTTCCATTTCTGGGGATAGACTGGCCACTAATATCCATTACAAACCCAATGACTCCCACAGCTACCTGGACTACACATCTTCACAGATAACAAGCATGGGGCTGGATGAACACAGCAGGTCAAGCAGCATCATAGGAGCAGGAAAACTTGACGTTTCGGGCCTAAACCCTTCATCAGAAATGACACATCTTCACACCCCACTTCCTGTAAAGACTCCATTCCATTCTCTCAGTTCCTCCGTCTCCGTCTCCGTCGCATATGTTCAGATGAGGCCAACTTCGACAAGGGAGCGTCCGAAATGTCCATATTCTTCCCCAACTGAGGATTCCCCAGCTCCGTTGTCGACGGGGCCCTCAATCGGGTCCAACCCATCTCCCGCACTTCTGCCCTCACCCCTTCTCTTCCCTCCCGCAACAGTGATAGGGCTCCCCTTATCCTCGCCTACCATCCCACCAGCATCCACATCCAGGAGATCATCAGACGCCATTTCCGCCACCTCCAGAAAGATGCCACCATCAGACACATATTCCCCTCTCCTCCCTTGTCCACCTTCCGCAGGGACCGTTCCCTCCGGGACACCCTTGTCCACACTTCCTTCACCCCCAACACCTGCCCACAGCCCTACGGCACCTTCCCCTGTAACCGGCAAAGGTGTAACACCTGCGCATTTACCTCCTCCCTCCCCAGTATCCAAGGGACCAAACATACCGTCTAGGTGAAGCAACACTTCACCTGCACTTCCCAGAATCTAGGCTACTGCTTTCGCTGCTCACAATGTGGACTCCTCTACACTGGGGAAACGAAGCGTAGACTTGGCAATGGCTTCGCAGAACATCTACGTTCTGCTCGCAAAAAAGACCCTGAACTACCTGTTGCCTGCCATTTCGATGCACCACCCTGTTCCCTGGCCAACATCTCTGTCTCCGGCTTGCTACAGTGTTCCAGTGAAGGCCAACGCAAGCTGGAGGAACAACACCACATTTTCCGCTTGGGGACACTACAGCCCTCCGGACTCAACTTTGAGTTCAATAATTTTAGGGCCAAAACTCTCCCATGTCCCAGCCCCCCACTTCACACACCAGGCCCTGTAACCACATAACCTGCCACTACACACCCCCTGTTGTTAGTCACTAACAGTCCCCATTAACAACTACTCACCCTCCCAGCCTGATCGTTAACAACTCCTTTGTCTGTCCAACTGTCTTTCTCTCTCTTTGGGCTGTATCCGATTGCTTACTCCCAACCCCACCCACCTCTCTATTTTCTGCATATAAACTGACGTTTTCCCAGCCACTATCAGTTCTGAGGAAGTGTCACCGGACCCAAAACGTTAACTCTGTTTTCTCCTTCACAGATGCTGCCAGACCTGCTGAGCTTTTCCAGCAACTTTGTTTTTGTAAAGTGACTTATTGTTGCAGTGTTCATTATCACAATGTTCACGTTTTCACACATATCCATAAATTCACCACTTACAAATTGTCAGTTGGAAAATTAGCCAGTTTCCCTAGTCTGGACTGTATCCATTTTTCCATTACCTTGCTCAGTATTACTCTTTTCGCCATATGTTAATGTAGACTTGGCTAAATTTAGTCACCAGATCTATGAAATGCAAAATGTTTTTTGTTTTAAATCCAATACATCAAAGTCTAATTTTAAATTTTGAAATGTCTGTTGCTAAAATGAGATTCACTGTGGGTCATGATGATGCCCTCTTATACTTTTTACATGTGTTACATTTACCTCTGATCACTTTCAAATGTTTAGTGTATTCATTCCTTACTTGCATTTTTAATCAATGAGAAAATGGATGCCAATGAAATCTTAAGGAAACTTGCATTTTCTCCTTTAAACTTCTTCCTCTTGATACCATTAGCACCTGTTTAATATTTTGATTAGAGAAGATAGGTCTTGGTTAATGGAATACAATAATGGCTGGATTTTGTATACTGTAAATCAACTGATCTTTTTAAAAACAAATGCTATGAATGCCTCATATAAATTTAACAGATATTTTTCTTTTATAATTTTTGTCCATAAATGTCTATAAATGATCAAAACCTTCATCAGTGTCTATTTCTAAAGATTTGCAACCGAGCCTGTTTTTAATGGGAAATATCAGTGCCAAAACCAGACTTAGTTTTACCTTTGGCAAGATTGTAACAGTTATCCGTATCTCTACTTACATGTTTTCATGATTGTAAGTTTGAGTTTCACAGAACGTAGGTAATAATTCAGAGGCCCGAGCAGATCTGGGAATGTGGGTTCAAATTTTCCACATAACATGTACTGACTTTAGAATTCAAATGGCTAATAAATCTGAAATTGGAAGTTTGTCTCAGTTGCTGTGGTATGAAGCTATCATAGATTTTCATAAAAACCCCATCTGAGGGTCTTATGACACAGTGGTAGTGCCCATACCTCTGGACCAGAAGATCTTAGTTCTAGTACTACCTGTTCTGGAGGTGAGTTATAACATGTCCACGTAGGTTGATTGAAAAACCTATATGGTTTGTCTGTCTTCACTTATATGGTCTGGCCTGTGTATGTTACCAGACCCACAATAATGTGGTTTTGTCTGAGCTACTCACTGAAATTACCTGGCAAGCCAATCTGTCGTACCAGACTGCAACATGAGATATGCAACGTAGGCATAAGGAATCATAAGCATGGCGCTTTGTGACCATATTCCAGTCAGTATCAGTCAGTTCTGTCAGGAAAGGAGAGAAGAAAAAAATGCTTCTATAAGTAACTGTACCAGTAAGTGTTTAAAAATGTATTTAGAAGCCTGCCAACTGCCAGTAGGCAGACAATATCTGACGAGCTCACTACAGCTAAACAGTTACATTCCGTAATAGTGATTGTTTATTCTAAACTCTGAACCATTTTATATCATACTGTTAATGTCTCCTGTGATGAACCAACTAACCTAAAACATAAGTATTGACTGTACACTGATTCAGAAATGGCTGTATGCACACAGCCACTAAATTCTTCCGGAGAACATTAGCCCCTGTGTGTACCCCAATGATGCAACTGGATCTGGAATTCCAAGAAACTCAAGGATCATAGCCAGCTCTATTCACTAGCAAACACAGCAGCACTAAAAACAAATTGCATCTATGCAGCACCTAAAGAATACTAAAAACGTCCCATGATTAATCATTAGAATTGCCAAAAGAAAATATGACAATGAGCCAGATAAGGCTAAAGGAAACAAATCATAATATCAGAAATAGCAAGAACTGCAGATGCTGGAGTCAGAGACAACAGTGTGGAGCTGGAGGAACACAGCAGGCCAGGCAGCATCAGAGGAGCAGGAATGTTGACATTTCCGGTCAGGACCCTTCTGCAGAAATGAGGATGGGGAAGGAAGCTGGGAAATAAATAGATAGAGGAGGGATGGGGCTGGGGAAGGTAGGTAGGCTAGTGACAGGTGAGTAGGGAGTGGTGGGGATTGGTCAGTGAGGTAGGAGAGACGGATAGGTGGGAGAGAAGATGGACAGGTTGTGTCGGGTTAAAGAGGCGGGGATAAGAGGGAGAGTTGGACTTGGGATGAGGCTGGGGGTGGGGGGATTTTAAAAATGGTGAATTCCGTGTTTGGACCATTTGGCTGTAGGCTCCTGAGGTGTTGCTCTTCTAGTTTGCAGATGGTGTCATTGTGACACTGGAGGAGACCCAGGATTGACATGTCCCCAAGGAAGTGGGAGGGGGAGTTAAAATGGTGGCCAACCAGAAGGTATTGTCGTTTGTCACGTACAAAACGCGGATGCTCTACGAAACGATGCCTATCCTTGGTCTCACCGATGTAGAGAAGGCCACATCGGGAGCAGCGCATGCAGTAGACCAAGTTGAAGGATGTGCAGGTGAACCCCTGTCTGATATGAAAGGTTTGTTTTGGGCCTTGAATCGAGGTGAGGGGGGAGATGTGGGGCAGATATAATACTTCCTGCGGTTGCAGGGAAAAGTGCTGTGGGTGGTGGGGCTACGGACGAGACAGTCGCTAAGAGAGTGGCCCGTACGAAAGGTAGATAGGGGTGGGAAGGGAAATATATCTTTGGTTGTGGGGTTAGATTGTAGGTGGTGGAAATGACGGAGAATGATACTCTGGAGGTTGGTGGGGTGATATGTGAGGACAAGGGAGATTCTATCTTTATTTTTGTTGGGAGTGCCTATCACCATCCAACCTACCTTCCCCAGCCTCACCCCTCCACTCAATTTATTTCCCAGCTCCCTTCCCCCTCCCTGTTTCTGAAGAAGGGTGCTGACCCGAAACGTCAACTTTCCTGCTCCTCTGATGCTGCCTCGCCTCATAATCTCAGAGTTGATTTTAATTTTCTATTAAAATCCTGGAAGTTTGGAAAACATGGCAATTGTAAGGAGGAGTCTGACAGAGGAGTGTTCATCCAGCCCCATGCTTGTTATCTCTGACAGAGGTCTGTTGATTTATCTAATCTCTTTGAGATGTTGACAGACCTGCTGTGTACTTACAATATATCCTGTTTTTATTTGTACTATAAGCTACATTTGTGATGAAATATTCCTGCCTGCGGGGAATTTTGGGTGGGTTAATTTACTGGAACAGACGATATTAAGAATCCAATGCAAATACTGCCTCATTGGTTGCTTCAGGAGATTTAAATAACACATAATAACAATGTTATATAAACCTGTTATTTTGCATTCGAACGTAATAAACTACAGTCCCGGTAAAATGTCCTTGTAGCATTGCAAAAATAGGCATGTATTTAATATTCTTGAGCACTGGATGATAAGGTGTTGAAGAGAAGGATGCACTTCTAAATTCAGCTTGGATTGAGCAAATCATGAAATTGCAATAAATACAAATGGTAGGTGTCTTCGCCGTTCCGATATGAGAATGAAATGGTGGGGGCGGGGTGATGCAAAAAAGTTTCAACTTCACGAAAGGTCATTGATGACAAACGCGAATTCTACTTGCCTTTCCAACAAATGTTGGCTAGCCCGCTGAGCATTTCCTGCACATTTCTCTGATAATTTCTGATTGCCTGCATTCGCAGTATTTCACTTTGCATGAAATTTCAATTGCCTTAGTGGAAATGCATGGGTACAAAGACACGTATAGACCTGTTTGCAGGTTTTATTCTAACTGCTGCGTATCACAAAAAAAAAGCTTTGCTTATAAGGGATCATCAGCAATTTTCACATCCTGAGCAAGGATCACCGAACCCGAATGTTAACTGATTTCTCTCCACAGATGCTGCCAGACCTGCAGAGCTTTTCCAGCATTTTTTTAAATTTCCCATCCTGGGTCCTAACTTAGCAGTGTAATAATTTCTATCCATGCAAAGGAAATTGAGACAATATTGGTTAGTTTTAGTTTCAAAAGCCCCATATAATTTCAGCAATGAGCATGCAGTTTTTCAAAGTGATGAGAAATATGCAAAATATTGCATTAAACCACAAGCAATTGCCGGCTTTCCATTTTTTTTAAAGCGTGGAGGGGGAAATAAAAGGTTTAGTCATTTGATTGACAGCAAAACTCCCATCAATTTGGGCTCTGGCACTGGCTCTCAAAAGTAAAGACGTCATCGCTGCCAGGAACTCAGATGATTTCGCAGCGCCGGCTGTTCCACGGAGCGCTCTGACCTCCCACCGATCAGCGCTTCCGGCGCCTCGCGATTCTACAGGCGCGCCGCGTGGATCCAGCGGGAGGGAGGCAGCGGGCGGCACGGCCGCGCGGGGGGCGTGGCACACCTCAACTGAACTTGCCGCCCCTTCCTCGCTCCGATTGGTCGAAACCAACCGGGAGGCGGGATGTCCCGGGGAGCAGACCGTCCGTCGATTCGTCAAACAAGCTGTCAATCCTGGTCAGCACGGTCGGTTGTAGGGCCCCTGAAGGGGGGGGGAGGGGATCACTTTTTAAAAAAAAATCTTGTCCGGCCGAAGTGCGTCAAGAAAAATCATCGAATCGACAGGTTTTTTTAGACATTGTATTTGAAGTAAAAAGTGTATCAGATATCGCCGTGTCCAAGGCTTTGACGGAATTAAGAATGTCCCAGCCGTAGGTCGTGGTGTCAGAAAGTTGGGGTTGTCAGTCTGGAAACTTTTATTGCTGCAGGTACAGTATGTCTTGTATTCCTTCTTATTTGTAGCAGGCCTAGAAACCCCGTCAACAAAATGTCAAGCTGAAATTTGCAGCAAGCCTTGAGTTACCAAGTAATTTAACAGGTGGCAATAAAATGAAGTATTTTGACAAGAGGGGGTTTCGGCCTGAAATGTTGACTTTCCTGCTTGTCTGATGTGCTGTGTTTTCCTAGCCTCGCACCAAGAGACAAAAGGCACAGTGATAGTTGAAAGCCTGTGGATTTTTGTCTCCAAGGCTGCTGAGTCTGATCCACAGTCAGTGTGATACAGGGATGTGGCAATTACTGATTTCCAAATGGATCATGTATTGAAAGCATACAAGGTTATTGGACTTCTGTATTAAGTCTTTTAGAAGAGCCGCCTGTTCCGAGGTAAATGGATTGTTAACACCTGACTCGCCTTTCTCCACCGCGCTCCCCCCCCCAAAAAAAAACACAAAACGTAGGAGGTAGCACTTATTAACTGAGTTGTTGTTCTTCAGCGGCTGCTAACAGGAAGTGGGGTGGCTGTGTTAAAGGGAAGAGTTCTGGACGCATGGTAGATGTATTTATCAGTTTCTTTTGAAGGGTTAGTGCTCAACTAGCATTTTGTCACAGAATAGCGCGTTTACTTTACATTTGCACGCAATAAGTACAATGTAGCAGCAATTAATCTTTGCAAATATTGTATGCTGGCTTGTAACCCTTTTAACAAAACATTATTTATGGAAACTGCGTTATGCCATGTTTTAAATCCAAACTTAACAGTAGACCATTCTACTTAATTATGCAATTCTGATTCAGCATGTGGATTTTTTTTTGCGTTTCCATGCTTTTGATTAGCTGCATCTAATTTGAATGAAACGTTAACCAGATTTAATCACAATCAATGTGGTTTATCATTGAAAACATTTACATAAAGGAAACAAACGAGAGTAAACCTGGAGATGTCTTTTATGACAAGGGTGGGCTGTTTGCTGATAGTGTGATAAATAGTTCTTAACTGGAGAGACATGATGCATGCTGTCTATTGGTTGATCTTCAATGTTTTTACATTTAATTTGTTGAACTTAGATTTTCCCAAATCATAATGTCTATTCAAAACAATACTAAAATGGTGGAGAACTCTGGTAACCCTGTGTCTTCCCCATGATGCAGTCAGTAGCTATTTTAATTTTGGGTATTGAAATACCAGTTCAGTGTTGCACTGTGGAACCAACCCTGTCATTTGTGGTTATAATAGACAATTGAACGTTATTTCAGGTTTGATGATTTTGACACAAAACAATGCTGCTAGGATTTGTTTCAGTTCTCATCAAAATCACAATATTACTCACTTACTGATGCTTTAGTTTCTATTAGTGATACAGAAAGTGCCATACAACTCTACATGTTAGCTACTCATAACACTGTAACTGGATTGTTCCTAAGTCAATGTTGTGTATGGCATCAGGAATTTTTAATTCCTAGAATATCAGGTGAAAATTCATTTTGGTTTTGAGAATCTGAGAAAATATTGACCCAGATCAAGTTAAACCTGGTACTGTATTAGGTTGGACTAAATAATGCCTTAAAGATAACATTATGCTTCAAATAGTATCAACAATTATTTCTGAAAAACAGCATGCGATGCATATTTTGTTTTTCTTGAGGGATCATTTCTCTCTGGGCACAAAACATTTTTGGGGAAAAAATCAGGAACACATTTTCCCTGCCTTTTAACTTCGGTGAATTTATGTTGTCTTACACCAGTATCTGACTCCTTTTATGTTTTCTCTCCATTTGATCAATTTTCTGCCTAGTGATTTTGTGACTATTGTTTATTCATTATATTTTTTAATCTTATCCATTTAAGTTGTTCTCTATCAGTTCGTTATGTTTGAGTTATTTCTTTCTGCCTTTCAGTGTTAAAGTGTGGTAAGGTGCATTGAGGAAAAAACAGAAGAAAAATTCTGCATAAGTCAGCTGAGACAATCAGGTAAACTAATATACTTTACTACTGTACCATCCCATCATGAATGTTTCTGTTAGTTCCTAGTCCTAAATATTATAAGTGGTTTCAAAGTACTGTCTCTTACGATGCATCAAGATTATTACAAAAAACATCATGAATTGTGTACATTTTCATATTGTAAATTTAAGAACTTGGGAAATGGTTTTGTTTGAAAGGAGGAAGTACAGTTCAGAATTCTGTGAATTTTAAGACTGTTGCGTGGGTAATCCTGGCTGAATGTAACTTCGGTTTTCCCAGATTTTGAAGCTGAATTTTAAGTAAACTGATTTTGAAACCAGAAGCAGAAGGTGTAATATTTTAGTTGCTTTACAAGAATGAGGAAGGATACTGCATTTTAGAGGTCATGCATTGATAGTGATTTGAAAGACCAAATTTGTTACAGCACCTTGTGAAGAGGAACATCATAGTATTTCCAGTTCTTTAGAAAGGGGAAAAATAATTTTCTTAGTCAAATGTTTATTTTCTTACTCGTAACATCAGCTGTAGTGAGATACATCACCTGAGCACAGTTTAAAAGCTGCAGCTATTTCAAGACGCATAAAAAATTGTGCATATGAAGGCTTGTTTGTTTCAAAATAATGTGATCTAAGTCTTTTTCATATGTACATTCATATTATTTATTTTAGAGTTTGGATTTTGAAACAAGTGGCAGGAGGATTTCAGGCTGCCGGGAACTCTGATTTTTTTTTTTTAAAAGGTCAGTACTTGAGAGAGTTCCTGGAGTGCAAATGAGAATTTGTTTGCATTGGGAGAGTTTTAGCAGCTGACAGAGTACATTGGGCTGCTTTCAGCTAGAAGGATTAGTAATTGGGTTTTCTTTCATATACTGGGAGAATACACACGGTTTGAAAAGCTTGGAATTCAGTTTGCAAATCTCCTGATTTGAAGTTGGATGTATGAAACAGTTCTCGTAGAGAAAACAGTTAACTCAAAAGTTAGGAAGTAGGTTACCTTAGTGTAAGGAGGTTAGTTTGAAAGGTCCAGACCTGAGTGTTTGTTTAGAGCAATGCAGGAATTATGTCACAGCTAAGAAAATTTAAGTTTGGTTGTGTGAATATTCAAGGAAAAGGCTGCTAAATTCTCAAGGCTGCAGATTAAAGAAACAGTTAACGTTAAACCTGTAGATATGGTAGAGTAGCAAATTGTCTCTGATGTCTTAGTACTATAAAGTATTGATGTTGGGATAAGTAGGACTGTATTTTACTGTATTTGAAAATATTTGGCTTTGTTATTTGTAAATAGCTTGGTTTGTTCTGTTTTATCTTTTGCATCATCTGCTTCTGTTTTATGGTTAAAACCAGATTTCTGGCATTCTCCCACCTCAAGCCCCACCCCCATCTCCTATCTACTAACATCATCCTGCCCCCTTGACCTGTCCATCCTCCCTGGACTGACCTATCTCCTCCCTCCCCCCCCCCCCCCCCGCCCCCCCACACTCACCTTTACTGGCTCCATCCCCGCCTCTTCGACTTGTCTGCCTCCTCTCCACCTATCCTCTCCTCCTATCCATCCTCTATCCGCCTCCCCCTCTCTCCCTATTTATTTCAGAACCCTCTTCCCCCTCCCCCATTTCTGATGAAGGGTCTAGGCCCAAAACGTCAAGCTTTCCTGCTCCTATGATGCTGCTTCGCCTGCTGTGTTCATCCAGCCCCACACCTTGTTATCTCTATTTCTGGCACTGCATGTTTGTTTCAGTAAATGACACCCCTTTCAAATTTTAAAAAAAATCAATCAAGTCAGATTTCAGCCTGGGATCTGATATGTCCAGCAATAATCAGTTTGGATTATAATAGTATAACATTCAAGTATGTCTCCACCCCCTGCAGCCTTTTATTTAATTCTTACCCTAATTTTCCAGCTATGTTTGGGTTGTCAGTTTTGATCACTACTGGAAAAAGAGGCTTACTTTACTCCATGCAGTTGGTACAGTCATGTATCCTGCCATAGTATTGCTTCACTTTAGTATATTCTGATATAATGGCAATGTACTTCTTAAAAATAAATACTTATACTGTTATTTGTCAGCTATCTTGCGCACCACTTCCATTTTGCCTCTTAATTACCACTCATTTCATAGTTCTGCATTAAAATAAACACTACTTGTGGGATTTAAATTAGTGAGTACAGTGCCACCATGCCAATTTCAAATTGAAACCTATTCTGCAAATTTAGAATTTTAATGCATCATAGACCACCCACCCATTTGTGTCTGGTCAGCCTGAAAACCTCATGTTCTGTCTTTTCAGTCATTGGAATTTTACTTTTAATAAGAGGAATGTATTGTGTGTTCGAAGCTTGTTTCACGTGTTCTGCCAAAGAGAGACAAGGGTTAACGGCTGGATTGGTATCTACCTGTTCTGATACATGTATACAGCCCTGTAAATGATATTGTTTAAAATAATTTACTTTTAAAGTCAGGGTCAGAATTAAAGAATTAGTGAATAAGCTGCTGTGTAAGAGCACCTAGTCAAGGTTGCTTCAGTGCTAGATAGTTGGGGAGAGACGAAATAATAGCAATTTAAAACAATTTTTTTGAGGTGAAGTTGAAATATTGTAAAGTCCCAATGTTTATGACATTTTGTTTTGCTTCACAGACTGTTCAATTGACCTTTCAGTACTCTTGTTCTACAAAAATCTAAACTTGCTTTTATTTGTACCATTAACCCTGTAAAACTGTGAACATTATTATCTTCAGTTGAATAATTCAGTGGTTATATTTTGTAATTTCCCAAAGCTTGAGTAGTGTATAGGGTTTCCTACATCACAAGTAGTTCATTAGCTTTAACATGGATAAGGATGCAGTAAGATTGTAAATGGTACTAAATAAATATTGTTGTTATTTGCAGTTTGCTAAAATTAAATACTAATCTGCTGGTTGATGTAAACAAAACCAAAGTGAAAGTCTGGAAGCGTTAAAAATGCCTAAAAGATTCAATTATTTTGTTTATTAGTGATAAAAACATTGAAGAGGAAAAACTATTTACTGGAAGTGGTAGCTGGAGGCAAATGGAATTGCCAGAATTACAATCAGAGTTGCTAACTCTATGTGGATATTTTCTAATCAGCCTGTTCGGATATGTTATTACATACTTCTGGAGCAGGTTGGACTTTGACCCAGGAAGACTGGGTTTGAGGTAGGGACACTGCTGATGTGCTACGAGAGCCCTTTGCCAACCTAATGTGTAATGTGTTTCTTTAATAAGACAGGCCTAGAGGGCTAATTAGGTCATCCCTGCCTTTCTGCCCGCATGCTTGCAAAGTTGCGAATTGTTGAAAGGCAACATGCTAACCACAGTGCAGTTGTATAAGAAAAATAAAACCGAAAGGAGAACATTTCAAACTAGAAATTTTACTTTGCAGTCTTAATCCTTTGATGATTTAAGAGTGTTGTGTTATGAAAACATTCTCGTTACTGTGACATCACAATATGATCTGTAGGATTTGGATTTGGATTTTGGAAAGGAAGAAAAATCATTTTAATTTGATGTTTATCCATCGTCTCATGTAATTCATAGTCTCATTTGTTTACCAGTAATGAATATTTAATTTTGCAGTAATTAATACCTGTGTTCAAGTGAAGGGAGAGCATTGTTTTTTTTTAAAATTAGATTGTTTAAAGAAATATCTGGGGTAAAATGAATTTTAACACTGCTAGTCTTACTATAGTAACAATCACTTGATTGTAAAGAGCAGGAAATTGATATGAAGTATGGTTTTAATGAGTGAAATACAAACTGGTCGTTTTTTTTTTAAAAATTGATTTGCATTCAAATAGAGGGCTCGGCTTTGTAAAGTTAAACAATAATTTCAGCAGTTTTTTTTACTCTAAAGAATTAAAGAAGAGTATTTAGTTTAATATGCATACTGAGCTGAAGAGAATGTTTTATTGTTCTCAAATTTGAAATGTCTTTTCAGGTGTTGTTAGGTTGTGAATGGTTTTTGACAAGATACCATTTACTGCAGCCAGTATTCTAGATTCTGGAATAAATGGGTTCATTAAATTAGCTTTAGACCACAAAGTGTATGATCTGTTTCTTTGGACATACTGGATACCTGATGCCACTTTGTGATTGATTATTGCAGTAAAGTTTCAATCTTTGATTTTTTTTGTTCCCCCCAAAAAAGTAAAATAAAATTTGTGGGAGCAAAATTCCCTTTTTTATCTGAGATGTAGGTGAATGATATTATGTGACTCTTGAGGAAATGAAGTGGGGTTAAGATTTTGTTTTCTTTCGGCAAAAATTATCTAGTCATTGAAGAACTGAAGCAAACCTTTAACTGCTTGGTGAATACTTACAAACCACTTAAATGCCAAAAGTAGTAATTTGTACGGTGTGAAATCACGGTAGCAAAAGGTTGAACATGAATAGACAAGACATTGCTTTATTTCTCTAAAGTGTTTAAGAATGCTTGGAAATGTAATGTGGTTAATTCCAGTTTTGATGCTGGTATTGGGCTATATAGCAGCCTCCCCACATGGCTTGGATGTACTGCATGACGTTGTGAATCTTATCATCTTACATTGCAAGCAGTTTATTTCTCATTGTAAAGCAAAAGTTTGATAGTCATAATGGAGGGTACCCCCTTTCTCCTGCTGGACGAGCAAGGGTCTTTGGATTACATTGCTAATCAATGGTTTCATTTTCCTCTGAATTCTTTTTTCTTTGCTCAGCTGCTGATTTCGCTCATCTCCAGTAAACATTAATTCTGTTTCTGCTTGTAAAAACAGCTCTTTTATTTCTGCTGATAAAGCAATTGTCCACAGAACTCCAGATATTAACAATGTGGTGATCGCCAGCAAGATTGCAATTAATGATCACGTATAAGAAAGAAACAGATAGGAGTGTGTTACCCAACTATAGGTTCAAAGCATTTTCCATTATACCCTGAACTATTTTGTTATGGTCTGTGGCTTTATCTGGATCCTGTTACTAGGTTTCAATCTCTAACTCCTGTTATCCAATTTTAATTGGAGTCTAAGGACTTCATCAAAGTGTCACGATAAGTGCATGAAATTTTGTTTGTGAACTGTGAAAGATACCATAAATTTCACCAATAAAAGATGGATTACATCTGGAGAGAAGATTAAGTATCAATTTTGTTGGTCATGTAGAGTGTACCTCCAAGATAATGACTTGAATGTATCACACCGAGTTATTAGCAAGTTCAATGTGGTTTGACTTAGTGATTTCTTTTTGATTCTCTTGAGTATTTGTTAATGTTGCTACCAAATAAGCAAGAATGACTTAGTTTGCATTAGTTGTTACATCATACATGTTAATGCGTCTTTTAGTTCACTCATAGGTGTCCTTAATTGCTCTGGACATGGTGGTGGTCAGCTGTGTTTTTGGAACCACTGAAGGTCTTAGGGATGCAGGATAACCACGGTGCTATTAGGAAGGGGTTTCTAAGATTTTGGCCTAATGACAATGAAGGAACAGTGATGTAGTTCCAAGTCAAATGGTGTTTAACTTGGAGGGAATTTGCAGGTGGCGGTTTCCCATGCATCTGCTGCCCTTTGTCCTTTTTAGATGGTAGAGGTCATGAGGTAGAGGTTTACGTACTGCCAATGCAACTTAGTGAGTTGCCACAGTGTAGATGGCACACAGCAGTGCCTTATTGCCTCGGTGGTGAAGAGAGTGAATGCTAAAGGTGGGGTTAGGGTGTCAATCAAGGGGCTGCTTTGCCCTGGATAGTGTCAAGCTTCTTGTGTTGGAGTTGTATTCATTCAGGCAAGTGGATAGTATTCCATTACTCTCCAGACTTGTGATTTTTAGATAGTGAATGAGCACTGGGGAGTCAGGTTTAATTCCTAATCTCTGACTTGCTCTCACAGTGACGGTATTTCTGCTGTTGATCCAGTTCAATCTCTGGTCAGCAGTTACCCCCAGAATGTTGTTGGTGGGGCATTCAGTGAAATGTTGTTGAATGTCAAAGGGTGATGGTTAGCTTTGCTCATTGAAGCCAGGTATGGCCTAGCATTTGTGTGGAATGGATGTTACATGGCACTTATCAGCCCAAATTTAGATGTTGTCCTGGTCTTCCATATGTAGATATGGACTGCTTCAGTATCTGAGAAGTCATGAATGGTGCAGACCATGATGCAGTCATCAGTGAATATTCCCCACTTCTGACCTCATAATGGAAGAAAAGCCATTCATGTAACAGCTGGAGATAACTGTCCCCATGACATTACATTGAGGAAGGGGAGGGGTCTTGAGGCTCAGCGGAAATGTCCCTATCTCTGAGCTAAGAGATCCAGGTTCAATTCCCACCTGCTTCAGAGTTGACTATATATCTGAACATGTTGATTTAAGAGAAATCCACCTTGATTTTAGGGAGCTCTTATGGCACAGTGTAATGTGCCTACCTCTTAGCCAGAAGACCTGGGTCCAAATTCAATCTGCTCTAGAGGTATGTACTGCCATTTCTAAATGGGTCAATTGGAAAATAATAAATAGAAGATGGGGCTCTTGTGGTGCACTGGTACATCCTTATCTCTGAGCCAGGTGGCCTGGGTTCAAGACCCACCTGCTCCAGAGGTGTGAAATAATACTCCTGATCAGGTTGATTGGAAAATGTCGTCTGTATTGAGGAAGGGGCTCCTGTGGTGTAATGGTAGTGTCCCTACCTGCTCCCTAACGCAACGCAACACAACTGGACAAGATTTTAAAATAAAATGTGGGCATTGAGAAACTTTCCTTCAGAGATGTCCCAGAGCTGGGATGATTGACTTCCAGCAATCACAAACCTCTTCCTTTTATGTAAGGTATGACTCCAGCTAATGGACCCTCAGCCACCTCACTTCCATTGACTCTACTTTTGCTGGGGCTCTTGATGTTCCACTTGGTTAAAAGCTGTCTTGAAGTCAAGGCCCATCACTCTTGCCTCACCTCTCGAGTTCAACCGCTTTGTCCGTTTTTGTAATGAGATCAGTAGCTTAGTGGCCCTGGCAGAACCCAACGTGAGCATCGGTATGCGAGTTATTTCTTTGCAAGTGCCATTTGAAGGCACTGTCATCAATAATGCCTTCCATCACTTTGGAAGATTGAGAGTAGACTGATAGGGTAGTAACTGAACTGTTTGAATTTGTGCTACTTTTTATGTACAGGACGTACCTACATTGTCAGGCAATTGTCACTGTGGTAGCTGTATTGTAACAGCTTGGCTAGGGGTGTGGCAGGTTCTGGAGCATAAATCCTCAGTGCTATTGCTGGAATCTAGCCAAGCCTTTAGCCTTTGCAGTGCCAAGTGCCTCCTGAGCATCTTCATATCATGTAGAGTGAATTAAATTGGCTGTGGACTGGAAACCACGATGCTTGGATCTTGGAAGGAGGCCAAGAAGGACTATCCACTCAGCAACACTGGCTGAAGATGGATGTATAAATTTCCAGCCCTGTCTTTTATACTGATGTTGCTGGACACCTCCAGTGTTGAGGACGGGGATGCTTGTGGAGTCTCCTCCTCCTGTTAGTTGTTTAATTATCCACCATCATGTATAACTGTATGTGGGAAATCTCCAATGCTTGGATCTGATCTGTTACTTGAGATTGCTTAGCCCTGCCTATGGCTTACTGATTCAGCTGTTTGGCTTGGAAGTAGTCCAGCACTGCAACTTAATCAAATTGACATCTCACTTTTAATTTGCCTGGTGCCGCACCTGGCTTGCCTTGCTGCACTCTCAATTGAATCAGAATGATGTCATGCTTGATAGTAATGGTAAAGTGGGGAATATCCAGGTCATAAGGCATAGATTGTGTTTGATTACAACCCTTCGGTTGAAGGCCCATAACACTTTGTGGATGAGAGATAATAGGTACTGCAGATGCTGGAGAATCCAAGATAACAAGGCATGGAGCTGGATGAACACAGCAGGCGAAGCAGCATCATAGGAGCAGGAAAGCTTGACGTTTCGGGCCTAGACCGTTCATCAGAAATGGGGGAGGGGAAGAGGGTTCTGAAATAAATAGGGAGAGAGGGGGAGGCGGATAGAAGGTGGATAGAGGAGAGGATAGGTGGAGAGGAGACAGACAAGTCAAAGAGGCACCTCCTCCCTCACCCCAATCCCAGGCCCCAAGAAGACTTTCCACATCAAGCACATGTTCACCTGCACATCTGCTAATGTGGTATACTGCATCCGCTGTACCCGTTGTGGCCTCCTCTACATCGGGGAAACCAAGCGGAGGCTTGGGGACCGCTTTGCAGAACACCTGCGCTCAGTTCGCAACAAACAATTGCACCTCCCAGTCGCAAACCATTTCAACTCCCCCTCCCATTCCTCAGACGACATGTCCATCCTGGGCCTCCTGCAATGCCACAGTGATGCCACCCGAAGGCTGCGGGAACAGCAACTCATATTTAGCCTGGGAACCCTGATACCATTGGGCTGCAATGTGGATTTCACAAGCTTCAAAATCTCCCCTCCCCCAACCGCATCCCAAAACCAGCCCAGCCCGTCCCCGCCTCCCTAACCTGTTCTTCCCCTCACCTATCCCCTCCTCCCACCTCAAGCCCCACCCCCATCTCCTAACCTCATCCCGCCTCCTTGACCTGTCTGTCCTCCCTGGACTGACCTATCTCCTCCCTACGTCCCCACCTACACTCACCTTTACTGGCTCCATCCCCGCCTCTTCGACTTGTCTGTCTCCTCTCCACCTATCGTCTCCTCTATCCACCTTCTATCCGCCTCCCCCTCTCTCCCTATTTATTTCAGAACCCTCTTTCCCTCCCCCCATTTCTGATGAAGGGTCTAGGCCCGAAACATCAAGCTTTCCTGCTCCTGTGATGCTGCTTCGCCTGCTGTGTTCATCCAGCTCCACACTTTGTGGATACCCAGTTTTGAGTTGCCGCATCTCTTCAAAGTCTTACCCTTTAGCATCTGGTAAATCCATATAATGTTTAGGCCATTGTCAGTGTGAAGAAGACTGTCTAGTGATCAGTCCAACAAATACTGTCTTGGACAGATGTATCTGCAAAAGACAGATTGGTGAGGATGAGATCAAGTAAATGTTTCCTTCCTCTTGTGTCTGCAATAGTTGGTAAGGTAACCAACCTAGCAGTTACCTCGTAGAGGACTTGGCCACTTTAATCAATGGTGGTGTTCCTAGCCGCACTCGATGATGACATGGAAGCTCCCTGACCAGATTACATTCAGGATGGGTTGTGGGGAGTATGGGGTTAATGCTTGTGCAGGGTACATAAGAACATAAGAACTAGGAGCAGGAGTAGGCCATCTGGCCCCTCGAGCCTGCCCCGCTATTTATTAAGGTCATGGCTGATCTTTTTGAGACTTAGCTCCACTTCCCCTCCCACTCGCCATAACCCTTAATTCCTATACTGTTCAAAAATTTATCTAGCCTTGCCTTAAAAACATTCAGTGATGTAGCTTCAACCGCTTCACTGGGCAGGGGATTCCACAGATTCACAACCCTTTTGATGAAGAAGTTCCTCCTGACCTCAGTCCTACATCTGCTTCCCTTTATTTTGGGGCGATGCCCTCTAGTCATAGTTTCACCTGCTAGCAGAAACAACCTCCCTGCCTCCACCTTATCTATTCCCTCCATAATCTTATGTTTCTGTAAGATCTCCCCTCATTCTTCTGAATTCCAATGAGTATAATCCCAGTCTACTCAGTCTCTCCTCATAAGCCAACCCTCTCAACTCTGGAATCAACGGAGTGAATCTCCTCTGCACCCCCTCCAGTGCTAGTATGTCTCTTCTCAAGTAAGGAGATCAAAACTGCACACAGTACTCCAGGTGTGGCCTCACCAGGACTCTCTACAGCTGCAGCATAGGTTCCCTGTTTTTAAACTCCATCCTTCTAGCAACGGCAGACGAAATTCCATTTGCCTTTTTAATTACCTGCTGCACCTGCAATCCTACTTTTAGCAATTCATGCACAAGGACACCCAAGTCCCTCTGCACACCAGTGTGCTGCAGTTTTTTACCATTTAAAACATAGTCCATTTTGCTGTTATTTCCTACAAAATGGATGACCTCACACTTATCAACATTGTACTCCATCTGCCAGACCTTTGCCCACTCACTTAGAACATCTATATCCCTCTGCAGACTTTCAGTTTCTTCTGCACACTTTGCTCTATCACTCACCTTAGTATCATCTCCAAATTTTGACACACCACACTTCGTCCCCAACTCCAAATCATCTATGTGAATTGTAAAGAATTGCAGTCCCAACACTGATCCCTGAGGCACACCACTAGCCACTGACCGCCAACCAGAAAAACACCCATTTACCCCTACTCTTTGCTTTCTACTGGTCAACCAATCCTCTATCTATGCCAATACATTACCTGTAATACCGTGCAACTTTATCTTGTGTAGCAGCCTTTGGTGTGGCACCTTGTCAGATGCCTTCTGGAAATCCGGATACACCACATCCACAGGTTCCCCGTTGTCCGCCATGCAAGTAATGTCCTCAAAGAATTCCATCAAATTAGTTAAACATGACCTACCCTTCATGAACCCATGCTGGGTCTTTCCAATGGGACAATTTATATCCAGATGTCTTGCTATTTCTTCCTTAATGATAGATGCAAGTATTTTCCCCACTACCGAAGTTAAGCTAACTGGCCTATAGTTACCTGCTTTTTGTCTACTTCCTTTTTTAAACAGTGGCGTCACATTGGCTGTTTTCCAATCTGCGGGAACCACCCCAGAGTCCAGTGAATTTTGGTAAATAATTACTAGTGCACTTGCTATTTCCCCCATCACCTCTTTTAGTACCCAGGGATGCATTTCATCAGGGCCAGAGAATTGTCTCCCTTTAGCCCCATTAGCTTGCCCAGCACTGTCTCCTCAGTGATAATGATAGCAGACGAGGACCTAGAAACTATAACCTTCTTGCCGTTAGTTTTCGGCACGTTATTTGTGTCTTCCACTGTGAAGACCGACATGAAATAACTGTTTAGTGTCTCAGCTATTTCCTCATTCCCAGTTATTAAATTGGCCTTCTCATCCTCTAAAGGACCAATATTTACCTTTGCCACTCTTTTATGATTTACATATTTATAGAAACTTTTTTGCTGCCTGTTTTTATATTCCGAGCTAGTTTACTCTCATAATCTACCTTACTTTTCTTTATAACTTTTTTGTGGCTTTCTGTTGGCCTATAAAGGTTTCCCACTACTCTTCACTTTTTTGTTTTTTTTTTCAATCTGATACTTTCCTTTATTTCCTTAGACATCCATGGCTGGCTGTCTCTTTTCCTACAGTTCTTCCTTATCACTGGAATATACTTCTGCTGAGCACTGTGAAAAATCATTTTGGAAGTCCTCCACCATTCATCAATTGACCCACGGTAATGTTTTTGCTCCCATTCTACCTTAGCTAACTCCTCCCTCATTCCTTCATATTCTCCTTTTGTTTAAGCGCAGGACTTAGGTACTGGATTTAACCTTCTCATGCTCCATCTGTATTTTAAATTCGATCGTACTGTGATCACTCCTTCCGAGAGGATCCCTAACTGTGAGATCGTTAATTATTCCTGTCTCATTACACCGGACTAGATTGAGGATAGCCTGCTCCCTCATAGGTTCCATCACACATTGTTCAAGGAAATTATCGCGGATGCATTCTATGAACCCCTCCTCAAGGCTGTCATTACCGACCTGGTTTGACCAATCGATATGTAGATTAAAATCCCCGTGATAATTGCTGTACCTACTGGGTCGTAGGTGATAATCAACAGGAGGTTTCCTTGTCCATGATTGGGAGCCAAGAAATCTGTGATTGCCACTATATGCTGCCATGGGAGTCTACGAGGTCTGGGGTCAATTTTTGAGGGCTCCCTAAGGCAACTGCCTTTGAATTCGATATCACCGTACTGCCACCTGGTCCTGTCTTGTCTGTGGGATGATGATAGTGTTGTCAGGGACATACTCAACTCAATTGTACCTTACAGTCAGGCAAGTACTTGACTAGTCTTCGTGACAACTTCCCCAGTTTTGGTACTCCTGCAGTTTAATTTTAGTACCTTTAATTGCATGTGAGGGGAAATGTGACCATGATTTAAAAATTCCTGGAATTGAGAGTTTTGTTTTGTAGTTTGTAATTGATTTGTAAAATCTACCAACAGTAGAAAATCTACCAACAGTAACTGAGTTTCAATCAGATTGTTAGGAATTAATATTTTAATTGTTTGTCTGGTTAAATTAGCTGATCTGTTCCTTTTCTTTGTGAAGAAAGCACATAATAGGACTACACTGCCAAAGACTGACTTGTATGAAAGTGTATAGTTACACACAGCACTGGTTTCATATCATGTCATAATGGAAAGTAAAGTTAGCTTTCGGTTTTTTTTGTGTGAATGAGTCTGAAAAACATCAGTCAGTTCTTATTTTGATAAAGTAAAAGTCTATATTTGCATTTCTTATTGCGATATTTCTAGAGTTAGAGATGACATTTATCACCTGCAATGTCCATATTTTTGTTCTGTAATATGTTTAATTGAATACATTAATGTGGTTGGTAATCAACTTTGTGCTGACTTTGCCTACGTGAAGTAGATCTCTCTAGAGACTTTGCCTTTTTTGTCAAGCATGAAAAATCACTAAGTGTCCAATGCTTTTGTTTTGGGCAGAAGATCTGTGTTAGTAAATAAGGCCTGAGCGCAGAGATCAATGATTACTTTTTGGGGGAAAATGATCACATCCTGCGTTTAGGTCGTAAATCAGGTTCTGACAGTTGAGGATAGTAATGATTGGCCTTATTTAAAAAAAGAAAGTGCTTGAACAGATATTCATGGTTTGCTTTTGCTTTGTAGAACAGGAACAATTCACCATATGGCTAAATCTAATTTGTTGTGTAAGATACTTATTCTAGAAGGGTACAAGGCATAGATTGGTCTGCAGTATATGAGGGACTGTGGGGTAAAGTTGGGATATGGATCAGCATGTATGCAGAGGTCAGGGATTGAGAGTCCTCGAGGAGGGCTGTGTTTTTTTATCCTCAACAAAGTACTAGTGCGGTGTGGCAGACCTACCACCCAGTCTGCCTCTGCACCCGGTAGCTTCCAGATATAACTCCATGGTCGTTTGCAATGACATCCATAAGATGAAAATTCTATGTTCCAGTATACCTTTTCCTGTGTTGGTGTTTGCAAAACTGTGAATTGTGAAAATTTAGGCCATAAACTGTTTGATTTGTCTCCAAGTGTCTTTGAGAGTGCATTTGAGTAGATCCTTTGAGTGGCCCTTGGTTTAAGGTAGTTCTCTAATTCCTAAACAAATCCTGCATTTTATCTAGTTTGTTGTATTTTCAAATTAAATAATCAAAGGCTTTGTGATAATGCAGTGTTCCTCAAAATTAAAGAAATCTGTAACCTCCAGCCTCCTTGTTTGGTCGTCTTCAATATTTTCCAAAAGGTTTATTAGGTAGGGTAGTATTAATTAATTACCTGTGTCCTTGCTCTTAGTTAAACCCCTGTTTAGTTACTTTACATGCTTCCCCTCTTTAGCCCATTAATACCTGGACCTATGTTATTTCCTATTTCAATACATCAAAAAGCAACATCTGCCTCATGTTACATCTGGTACTGGATGGTTTTATGGCTAACAGATCTATTGCTATCACCATTTAGTTTTTTTTAACCTGTAGTCATTTCTTACATAGATGTATACTCTGTAAGGTGTGTGCTGAAAACGCTAAAATGCTGAAATTTTTTAGTTAGAGGTAAAGTCTGCTCCGCTATTTGTAGTTTAGCTAGTCATAATACAAGAAGTGTTATTCAGTTAATTTCAGCTGTTGGACTTGAGTGCTATGTGTGTGGAACTTTATGTCTCACCTTAATAAACTTTGTGTACAAATATGATTTCCTGTGTGGTCACCATTTGGTTTGCTACATTTCTCTATTGGCTTCAACTAGCAGTATCATGCCAGTAGAAGTGATATTTTAAAAAAAACTTTCTAGTGGTGTCTGCACAATTCTCTGAAGATTTATTAAGAAATCTCATTTTTGTCAAGCTTAAAAATGGAAAGTTTGTGTCTGTGTTGCAAGTATGGCTAGGCATAAAATAAGCATTCTGCTTTTCATCTGTCTAATATATACAACAAGGTAGACGTTTGTTTACTTTCAGACATTCCAGTTTCCAAACTATCTGCTCAACTCAGTAATGGGTTTATTTTGAAAGATGACAATAAAGAATTAACTTTAGCCCTTACCATGATTGGTGGCAGAAGATCTTGCACGTGGTGTATTGTTTAAAAAGGTGCAACACGCTGTAAACATGTCTACCTTTGGATTAAACCAAATTTGTTTTGGGAGTAGCCAAGTAACCTACTCTGTAGAAACAGCTGTTTGATAATTAAACATCAGATTCTGCCAGCCATTTTAATGCTAACAGCTGTGTGTCGGACTGGGAAACCCAGCAGCTGAAAGTAGATAGGAACAGCCTGAGTTTCAGTGTTCTCCCAGCACTTCCACCTCCTCGTGGTCCACTAGAAATCTTCCACACTTGACTCTTCACTTCTCTGAACCACCTCCTCTCCAACTCCCTCATTTCCTGTTGCTGCCCTGAACCACCACCAGTCTCCCAATAGGCGAGTTTGGAGTAAGAGGGTTACTTTTTACTCTGTGACATGGCTCATTCTGGTATGTGAAAAGATCACATGAAACTGGAGCCTCATTCTCTAGGCTTCCAAAGCATATTCACTCTTGCCATTCCTTACATATGGTTGTGCTACATCGAGCCTGTTAATGCTCAATCACCCCAGTGCAGACTGATCTGACTATAGCAGGGACCATTCCCACTTGGGAATGAGCTGCAAGCATTGCAGCTCATCGACCTTCAGTCTGTGCACCTGCTAGGTGAAAAATTAGAGTAAAATAATTTTTTTTTTTAGGTTCCTTCATTTAAACTTGGCACAACCTCCATATTCTTATGTTTCCTTGCTATTCATATGCACTGCACCCCCCCCTCTCTTGGGTATCTGGCCCAAATGTTCAACTTTCTGGAGCATGAAGAAACACTTCGTGGGGAGTGGAGACTACGGGAGCATGCAAAGACCTGACGTCCGTTCATACGGAGTACAAAACTAACTTTTTTTAAAACAAAAGTCAAATACAGACTTCTTGCTTTCTGCAATTAAACAAATTACAGAAGCAACAAACCAAAGTTTTCTGTCTGGAAGAATGATTAATCTGAACAGAGTCCCGCCAGTGCGGAAACAGGCCATTTGGGCCCATCATGTCCATTACCGACCCTCCAAAGAGCATTCCACCCAGACCCATTCCCATAGCCCTGCATTTCCCATGGCTAACGCACCTTAACCTACACATCCCTGAACATTGTGGGCAATTTAGCATGGCCAGTCCACCTAATCTGCACACCTTTGGACTGTGGGAGGAAACCGGAGCACCTGGTGAAAACCCACGCAGACATTGGAAGAACGTGCAAACTCCACACAGCCAGTCATCAGACAGTGGAATCGAACACTGGTCCTTGACTATGTCGGTTAGCAGTATTAACCACCGAGCCACCGTTCCACCCATGTTGAACTAACATAGTTTAACTTGTGTTGCTCAGTGTTTACCTGGGCTGTTAAATTGAACTGTTTCACATGTTGTTGACTGTTATCTTCAACATTTGAACAGTAAAGGAATTAAGGGTTATGCTGAGTGGGCGGGTAAGTGGAGCTGAGTCTCAAAAAGGTTGGCCATGATCTTATTAAATGGCGGGGCAGGCTCGAGGGGCCAGATGGCCTACTCCTGCTCCTAGTTCTTACGTTCTTTATGTTCTAACATTGTCTCTTCATACTTAAAATAGTATTAATAGGGGATTTTAATCTTAATATAGCCTGGGAAGACGGAAGATTACCTTCCAGAAAAGTTTTGAATTTCTAATGTGTCTGGAATAATTTCCTATGGCAGTATGTCTTGGATATGACGAGGAGACAAGCAATATTTGATCTGGTATTGAACAACTAGCCTGATTTAATTAGTCACCTAGTTGTTTGTGAGCATTGTCAAGTAGTGATCATAATATGGTCAAGTTTCGTGTAGAGTTTGTAAGAGATGAGCAAAGATTGGATGTTAGAATTTTGGATTTAAGTAAGGCCAACTTTTTAATGGGATGAAGCAGAGAGTCTCCTTTGTAAACTGGAAAACTCTTCTAAAAACAGGTGAAACAATTGAGGAACAGCGGAGAATGTTCAAAGAAACATTGAATGCTATTCAGAAGCAGTTTGTACTCATGAGAAGGAAAAGCTCCACATCACAAAAAAAATCCAAGGATGTAAGGCACAGCATTATAATGAAAAGAAAGGGCTTGTAAAGTGTAGAACAGTACAGATCCCACAGAATGGGACAAGTACAAAGATCGACAAGAGCCGCACAGCGGCTTATAAGAGCAGCTAAAAAGTATTGTGAAAGAAAACTTGCAATGGACACATACACAATAGTGTGAGATTTTATAGCTATATAAAAACAAAGTGGCTGATTAGGAGTACTGTTGGCTTACTAAAGGCCTATAGTGGGGATATTGACGGTCCCCATTGGGAAATGGCAGAGATGCTGAACAATTTTATTTTAATCATCATCCCTACAGTGTGGAAACAGGCCCTTCGGCCCAACAAGTCCACACTGACACTCAGAGCATCCCACCCAGACCCATCCCCCTATAACCCACCTAATCTACACATCCCTGAACGTTATGGGCAATTTTTAGCATGGCCAGTCCACCTAGCCTATACATCTTTGGACTGTGGGAGGAAACCAGAGCACCTGGAGGAAACCCATGCAGACACGGGAAGAATGTGCAAACTCCACACAGATAGTTGCCTGAGGGTGGATTGAACCCTGGTCCCTGGCGCTCTGAGGCAGCAGTGCTAACCACTGAGCCACCGTGCCACCCCTAATTTTGTTTCAGTATTCGCACCAGGAAAGGAGGATAGCTTGCTGGCGATTCTAAAGAAATTAACAGGATCAGGGGCAGGGTCTAAATAAAATTAGCTTAAGTAAATCATCAGTAATGGGTAAATTAATGGAACTGAAAGTTTCCATCCATGGGTGTTAAAGGAGGTAGGACAGCACATTACCGATGCCCGAGCCATAATCTTTCAAAGTTCCCTGAACTCCGGAGTCGAACCTCTGGATTGGAAATTTGCTCATGTCACTCCATCCTTTAAGAAGGGTTACAGAAGAAACCAGGGAATTACAGGTCAGTTAGCCTAACAGCTCTGGTAGGGAAATTGTTGGAGTCTATAATCCAGGGTCGGATAACTGATTAACTGAAACATGTTGAGGCAATCGGGGAGAGCCAGCATGGATTCATGAAGGATAAGTCATGCCTGACGAAGCTTAGTATTTTATTTTGAAGAGCTGAGGGACCTGTGGACAGAGGCAAGACATCGGATTTTGTTTATATGGAGATCTAGGAGGCTTTTGATAAGTCACATTCAAGACACTTAGCTAAGGTGGAAGCCCACAGAATTGAGGGTTAATGGCCTGGATAGGAAATTGGTTGAATGATAGCAGACAGAGACTTAGAATAATGGATAAGTACTTGAATTGGCGGGTTGTGACTAAAGGTGTCCTGCGGGGTTCTCTGTTGGTCTTCATTTATTTATAGTATTTGTCAACAACTTGGATAATAGCATAGAATCAAATATTCAAATTTGCTGATGACACAAAATTGGGCAGTGTAGTCGACAGCATTGATAACAGCATAAAATTACAGCAGGATATGGATAGATTAGGTAAAGAAGCAAATCTGTGGCAGATAGATTTTAATATAAGGAAGTGTGAGGTTATCCATTTCAGACTGAAAAAGGATAAATCAGGGTAATTTTTAGAATGCACAAAGTTAGATACAGTGGATGGCCAATGAGATTTGGAGATTCAGGTGTATGGCTCTTAAAATGCCAGGAACAGGTGCAAAAAATAGTTGAGAAGGCTAATGGAATACTGGCTTTCATACCTCAAGGGCCTAGAGTATAGGGATGCAAGTGTCATGCTGCAGTTATATAAAACTCTAGTTTGACCCCGCGTTGAGTACTGTGCACAGATCTGGGTACTAAACCTGAGGAAGGATGTTTTGGCACTGCAGGGAGTAGATAACTTCAGCTTTTATTCTCATGAAGGTAGAAGGTTAAGGGGTGCTTCAATTGAGGTCTTCACGATATTAACAGGGAAAGAAGGGTAAACAATTTCCACTGGTTGAATAATCTAAAACCAGGGGACATAGTCTAAGAATTAGGGTCAGGGCATTCAGGAGAGATTTTAGAGAGCACTTCAACACAGGAAGAACAGTGGAGATTTGGAACTCCTCTTCAGACATCAGTTGATGCTAATTCAATTGTTAAATTTAAATTTGAGGTAGACAAGTTTTTATTAAATGAGGGTATCAAGGGATGTGGGCCCGAGGCAGGCATATGGAGCTAGGCTGCAGATTAGCCATGACCTTAATGAATAACAGGGTAGGCTCGAGGAGCTGAATGGACCACTCCTTATCTGATGTTCCCAAAATGACTTCTTCAATAGATTTCTTGTCCTTCAAGTATAATCTTTTACTTCTCTATGTCAGTACTGAGACAAGTCAAAAATGTAAATTAGTTTGTATTTATGTTGTAACGAAAACGTCATCTTTGACTTATGCAATATTACTGAAAATGTATTGAGAGTTAATTGTCAGGTGAATGTGGGGAAAAGATGGAGCAAGGGAGTAACAAGCACTTGAACTGGTGTAAGTTTAAAACACTCAACCAGTTATTCAGATTGTGACTACAGTCTACTAAGGAAAGTTGTAACATTTGCAATTAATAAATCGGTCATTTTTCATCTCTTTACAGGGGGAATAAATAATATTGTTGCAGATTATTCCAATTGTCCAACTAGTTCATTCATTTCCCTCAAAGGGAATCTGTCATTCCAGATTGGCCCAGTCACGTGACTGTTTGGCTTCTGAAGTGGTTGAGGAGTAACAGGGGCTAGACAATGAGGATGGTCTTGTATGTTTCAACTGTTCCCTGAGAAAAAAAATTACTCATACTTGTTCCCAATTTTCCTATTCTCCATTTTTATGAGAGAGGAGACAAAAAGCTTTGCACAGTTACCTAGGTTTAGTGCAGTCAAAAAGAATGGCCTTGAGAACTGATTATTTTACTAGCTTTTTGCTAGGTTTTTGGTGTTATTAAATCTTTTGAAGAAAGCAAACGTGGTTTAGCTCCTACCTACAGCATTTTCTTTTCTGCACGGTGATAGCAACCTTGCTTCTATTGTCACTTGTGTATCAGACTT
The DNA here is from genome assembly GCA_024137785.1 of Ginglymostoma cirratum. Taxonomy (NCBI): domain Eukaryota; kingdom Metazoa; phylum Chordata; class Chondrichthyes; order Orectolobiformes; family Ginglymostomatidae; genus Ginglymostoma; species Ginglymostoma cirratum. Next base: position 4,660,044 of record JAHRHZ010000056.1, on the reverse strand, counting down.
AAAAGGGAAAACTGACTGCAAGTCAAGGTAAAGTAGGTGGTGAGAATTCTGTTGTAACTCAATTTTACCAGTTAAAACCAAAAGTCCCCCTGCTCTTACGCAGTTTCCTGCTGGTGCGTGTTTGTGAGAACAGTTGATTCAGAAGTAAAAGTTTGTATATAGGAAAGCAAAAGTAGAATGGAAAACAATTCTGATCTGGAGGTTTTGTGTATTTTTATTCCTGTATCCATGTTCATGCCAGCTAATGGTGATGGTTTATCTTAAAAATGCACGGAGATATTGAGGGTGTGTTAAAACCAAAGCAAAGTTCCACAAATGAAAAATACCTAGCTTAGAATGCATGGTTTTAAAACTAGTGTTGACAGATTTTAAAGGATTTGAAGGAATTCCCGTCTTTCTGCAGAATCGTGCAGTTTCCGCATTTTTATGATGTGCCACAAAATTATAAAAATATCATTTTATTAAATCACGTCATTTGTATCAGTTGGCTTAGTTTCTGGAATTTAGTTCAATATTGATGCTTGATACATTTTCAAAGTGGTGACGTTTATTTGCATGTATGTTCGTTGTCATAAGTGATAGTGGCAGGGATTTTCCTTTCTTGTCTAGTTTTATGTGTGGGGGTGGGCATCTTTTAAGATCTAGTAAACGCACTGCTGCGCCCTCCTCCCCCCCCCCCACCCAACCACCACCACCACAAACACCCCCATTAGCAAGGAAGCTTGCTGAATCAAATGCCAATCAGACACTGAAGTGGTGACCTAATGAGAATCTTGGTCAATCAGTTCCCAGGGTGGTGATATCCTGATTCACCTGAAGCTGCCTGCTAATCAGAGGCCAGCTGCCACTGTGAAGAGCAGTGGCACTTTGGAAGCTCAGCAGCACTGAGATTTCAGGAATAGCAGGGAGGTAAGTGACCTTTTGTTTTGCGGAGGGGCTGGGGTTCACATGAAGAGAGGTTTTAAGGTGATTTGAGGTCAGGGCCGAGAATTGGTTTTCAGTAGCCACCCTCTTGCTCTGCCTCTGTGCCCCAGTTCTTCACAGATTGAGGCTAATCGAACGCCTCATCCCCCAACCCAGAAGACTGCTGCTGTTCTCATCTGCCAGGGTTAATTTGGCTGGTGGCAGGATGAGGCTTTATGTGGTCATTAATTGACCACCTAAGGACCTTTTTTAAATGTTGGCAGTTTGGAGAGGTCAACCATAGCCTTTCTGCCCAGAACCCAATTTCTGGGATATTGGGAAAATGGCACATACCTCCCTGTTGTCACGCAGCCCGATTGTTTACCCTTCCAACCACCTTTCTTGCTACTACTTCGGCAAGGAAAATTGTGACTAGTATTTCAGTTCAGGAGAAATTAGACTCATTTTAGTTTACAGACAAAAGTTACCCCAGCCAAATAAAATGTCTCCAAAATGACCGTTGTGTGGAAATATGTAGAATGTGAAAGCTATGGTTTGCACAATTGCATCATATCCTGAATGTTTTCTGCAATGCCACATCCTTGTTGTTGTCATTCAAAATCTGGCAACTTACTTTTGGAAATTCTGGTGTTTTGACTTAATCATGCTTTTGGAGTTGATTGAACCACTGAATTCCATAGGAATATTTTTAAGTGGGCAAATATTTATGGTATTAGGTCCAAAACTAATACCTATTTTAAAATGCTGCCTTTTACAAAAATGTTTTATAGATGCTTTCTTCAAGAGTAATGTAATCATGTAATTTATATATTCCGAATGTGGCTCTTTTGTATTTGGACTGATTTGTGAGAAAATCTCTTAGGAGTAGATTACAGATGGCAACTTATCAGACAACTTTGTTCTTTCCAGCTTTCAGTAATTTCCTCATACAATGGCACAGTGGAATCAGCTACAGCAGTTGGATACCAGATATCTGGAACAACTGCACCAACTCTACAGTGACAGCTTCCCCATGGAATTGAGGCAGTTTCTTGCAGCTTGGATTGAGACCCAAGATTGGTATGTACAGCAATTATACATATTTTAAGTTACCTACGTGATGTCCTCTTGGAGTGGCAATGTGCAGGGAAGAAATTTTTTTTGCAGTTTTTCTTTCTTCTGATTTTTGAAGAAAAGGCCATACTTATTTCGGTCATCTTTGCCTTGATTAGGAGAGTTTTGTTCTTTTTTTCCCCCCTTGAAATTCCGGATATGTTTGTAACTATCTATGGTGTCGCACTTTGTAGTGAAGGTGCAGATGGGGCGACTGAAACACAGTTTCTGAATTTGAAAATATTCTTTAACCTTCCAGGGCATATGCTGCAAGCAAGGAATCACATGCTACACTAGTGTTCCATAATCTGTTGGGTGAGATTGATCAACAGTACAGCAGATTTCTACAGGAATCTAATGTCCTGTATCAGCACAATCTGCGGAAGATTAAACAGTACTTGCAGGTATATAGTTTGCCTTTGATAGATTTATGTGAATATCAGTGATTAAAAATGGAAAATTAAAAGAAGTCATAGAAGTTGTGTGCTTCCACTCGAATTGGAATAGATTTGGTATTTTAATTTACAAGTGCAGGTTTTTAAAGTTCAGTGCTGTAGTTGATCCACATTTTAAAATCAGTGATGCATTATAAAAGGTAGAACTCTAAAAGTTCAGATTTGCACTTGTATTTAAAAGATTTGAATATTTTCCTAAACGTAGGAAAAAGTACATTTGATTTCAGATTGGTTTTTACATTTCTTTTTAAAAATAACTCTACCATTCTCCATGGCTTTCACTTGCTTGGTTTATTGAGCAACAGCTGCAGGCTGACAATCATGTATTTTGCTGTCTCACCCCCATTTTCCCCCCCCCCCCCCCCCCCAAACCCCCACTCCGTATCCTCACGCCCTCACGGACCGACCGGGCATATTTAACCTCTGTATGTTTGACCTGGACATAAGAGAGGTCACAGTCGCATAACCAGGGATTCCTGAGCTGTGGGTACCTGTTGTGACTGTGCAGTTGCGTTTGCAAAGAACAAGTTCTCTTTTAATGCCATGAAAGGGCAGAGATTGCCTCAGGAGGGGAAGTATTAGTAGCAGATCCCGACTGCTGGGTATATTTTTTTTTTCTTGTTGCTATCATTATCCCTCGGTGTCTTGGGTTTTCATGTAACTGAAGTTCACTTCTTCCAACTTAAAGGTTCTGAACTTTGCCAGAAATCCATCCTGACAGCAGGTCCAAAACTGAGTCCAGTTGGCTGCTGCTACTCATATGATTGTTTGAAGTTGTGCTCCATCAAAACGGACATAAATGGCATTGAAGAAACAGAACTTTTTGTCTCTGATTTAATGAAAAATCATTTAATTATAAATGCCTCTAATTTTAGTTATTTTTCCCTTTTTTTTTGTTTTAAAGAACAGGTATTTGGAGAGGCCAATGGAGATTGCACGTATCATAGCTCGATGCTTGTGGGAAGAAGCACGTCTTCTTCAGGTTGCAACGTCAGTGTCACAAGTGAGTGAAGTGCGACTGCAGTGTTTACCAATTGGACCAGCATCATAATACACACTTTATACACAACATTTATGCTCCCTTCTGATTTGTAATTCTCCCCCCTTTCTTTAGAAACATTATACAAATGGGATTGTTTTTGGATTAAAATGTGTAATGAAAGGTGAAAGTAAAATTCACGCATCATTTAGCCCATCGTCTCTGCATTGGCATGTGGCATTATGTGTGCAATATACACATTTGGGCCCTGTTTTTGGGTCAGGGATGCAGAGGAGATCAATACCTAGTCCATGAGTCTGACCATTAAAAATGGCCACCGAAACTCCCAATTTTCAGTCTAGGTGGACAAACTGGATTGTAAATTGGTTAAAGTGGTTCAAGAAGAACTGAGGAGGCTGCTGGTTCTGAGGAGCGCTTGGTGGATTGACTGCCTTAGGTTAGGGAATGGAGCACAGCCTTTCTTCCAGGGTTAGGGTGGGAGGGTGAAACTGAAACTTTTTAAGCAAGTAAAATAAGTGCCTTGTTCCTGTTCTGATTCTATTTGCTATTAACTTTAACAAGCAGTTCCAATTAAGCAAGAGATAAGCCTTTTTATTTTCGTGTTAGTCTACTGCTGAAACATATGTCAGGCATTAAACAATCCCACTTGTCGTAGCTTGTGTTTAATGTTTAAAATGCCTTTCCAGCAAGCTGGACAATCACCACATCACAGCTCTGTGGTAACTGAAAAACAGCAGATCCTCGAACACAACCTGCAGGATGTACGGAAGAGAGTACAGGTGAGTCTATTTGAATAGTGGAAAAGAATCTTTTATTTTGCAGTGGTAAAAAGGAAATCATAACTCTATATTGCCAAATAAACTGAAAATTGGAGTCAGAGTTATACAGCATGGAAATAGACCCTTTGGTCCAACCCTCCCATGCCGAACATAATCTCAATCAAAACTCATATTTAAAAATTGCAAGGCCTAGAAAGATGAGTAATACTCAAACAAGAAGAAATAATTGTATAGATCAGACCTTGTTCAACATGAAATTTTTAAACAGTTTATAATGTTTTCACACATTTACTCAGTTAATGCTATTAACGAAAATCCTTGTCAGTTGAAATTTTTGAAAGAGTCCTGACAGTGTGGAAACAGGCCCTTCGGCTCAACAAGTCCAAACTGACCCTCAGAGCATCCCACCCAGACCCATCCTCCTGTAATCCACCTGGACTCTGAGCAATTTTAGCATGGCCAATCCACCCAGCCTGCATATCGTCATTATAGAATCCCTACAGTGTGGAAACAGGCCATTCAGCCCAACAAGCCCCACCACCCCTCCGAAGAGCATGCCACCCAGACCCTTCCCCTACCCCTGCATTTCCCTTGTCTAACCTAAATATCCCTGGGCACTATGGGCAATTTAGCAGAGCCAATCCACCTGCCCTGCACATCTTTGGACTGTGGGAGGAAACCGGAGCACCTGGAGGAAAGCCACGCAGACACGTGCAAGCTCCACACAGACGGTCACCCGAGAGTGAAATTGAACCTGAGCCCCTGGTGCTGTGAGGCCGCAGTGCTAACCACTGAGTTACTTTGATGGATTGAAGTTTGATGTTTGTAAAACCTAAGGATTTGAAACATATGCTTGGTGAATTAATCCAAAAGGGAAGAAGACTGTTTATGGATTATTTGGGAATAATTCTGTGTACATTAGAATTAGAGTTAGAAAACATGTACTCAAGTACAAGGATACAAGAGTGTAGTGAAAAGTGTATAATGTCGCCATTCCTGGCACCATCTTCAGTACCAAGGTACAAAGTAGAAAAATAAAGAAACAAAGTTAAAAGTTAAATATTGCAGTCCTTAGTATTAAATAGAAAAATAAAGAATGCAACAAATCAAAACAGCTTTGCTCTACGCAAATCCTCAGTTAATGTTAAGATCATAGGAACAGAAATGGATTGTTTAGCTCCTCAAATCTATTCTGTTATTGATGCTCCACTGTTTACTACTGAAGTTAAGGCTTGCAACCTTTAAGTTGATTTTAATTTAAAGCTCAAATGCTCATTTAGTGTTAATTTCCTCTGTAAAATGCAAAACAACATGAAACACCTTCCAGCTTTCCTTTGAACAATAATCTTCAATTTGATGTAGTATGAGTGTAAATTTAATTTGAACTGTCCAGAGACCATATGGTTTAAAATGACACAAAAAAATTATCTACAATAATTCAATTTCTTTTGACTTTCATGTTGCACTTGTCCCACCTACTCCAGGCTCAAAACCCTATTACACCTGACTTCTCTGCTTTTATTTTTTAAGATAGCTTACAGACCCGAAACAGTAGGTAGAGTCTTCCCCTCTGAACAAATTGGGCAGTGGACAGAAAGTTGGTGGATGGTTGCACAAGAAGCCTGTTGTTTTAAATTTAGCATTTTTCTTGAGTTTTGACAGCTAGGCGAGGGCCCTATTTGCATACATTAATATTTCATTATCACCTGTGTGCACCCTTCATTTGCCAGTGATGCTTTACAGAAGTCAGCAATGTCATTATAGCACATCTTGAACGTACTCTGATACTGTTCAGCACTTTGCTACTGCACTTTAGAGCTCACTGATGCCTTGCATTGGAGCACTGCTGCTGGTCTGCAGGAATAGGTATCTGTTTTATGCATTGGAGCCAGGTGCATGTCAGGACTTCTAGCTTGCTTTCTTACTGCTCACACACTTTGCACTAACAGCATGACAGCATCTTTTAGTGCAGACAGAAAGCCATGTAACTCATTAGCACAGAAAATAGACACAGTATATGGCACCATATTACATCAATGTCACACCTACAGTACATGGATACTGCTCACATGGCAAACATATTGCATGTGCTTCAACCGAGTGGCTGCATCTAAAAGTTTGAGTTACCCTTAGTCCTTTCAAGGGAGCTGGCTGATCCTCAGTCAAAAAAAAGGTGAGGTGTTCTGAGTGAGAGAGAACTGTGGAGTGCAGGAAATTTTAGTACTTCGGGGAAATGAGAATAGCAAGAGCCATTGAGGAAAGAATGTGCATGCAGAAGTGAGAGTGGTAAACCATGAGCATTAGGATGTGAATGCAATGGCAGAGTGAGGCATTAGGGAAAGGACGTGTGATCCCCGTGCACACAGTGCACAGAATGTTAATAAATCATTTTCCATTTTGCTGCGTGTACCTTTTGGACCATGAACACTACACTGATCTGACTGGCTACTTCAGACTATGCTGCCAGTCTGGTGCCATGGTCTTTTTGGCAGTCCTGGGGAAGGAGAACAGCACTTCTCTCCTTTACACTGTTACCTGTACAGTGGACTGTCGGGCCAGTGTCTGTGAAGAACTTTGTCATTTGCCTATTTGGACCATGTCATTTGGAATTGCACAGCAGGACACTAAGGGCAGTTCCTGGATTGGGGGGCTTGAAGTGATATGCAGCCAGGGTTTAAAAATGATGGCCATAGCGTGCATGTTGTAAGGTCTCGGCACTGGCAAACACCTTTAACTCTGCAGAGTGCAAGATTGCATGAGTATGGTGCTGTGGATATGGAATGCAGAATTACTAGGTGGAACAGCATCGGATTGCTTCAGGAAAATCATCAGGGCTCACAGAGGGACATCCTCTATGAAATGTCTCAAAATTGACACTGTGGAAAAGTCCATCCCACTAACTTTGTTACTTTCTACAGATGCAGCTACTACCTACTGAGTACTGACAGCATTTTCCAATTTTATTTCAGACTATTGGCATCCTTAGTATTCTGCTTTTGAATTAAAATTATGTTTTTATTAAAATGAGATTGGTAACTAAGGCTCTAAGTGTATTTGTTTTACAGGATCTTGAACACAAAATTAAGATACTGGAAAACCTTCAGGATGATTTTGATTTCAACTACAAGACCCTGAAAAGCCAAGGAGGTGGGTTACTCTGATAACTGGTTAAAGGATCCAGTATTATATAAACTAGACATGGGTTTTCTTCAGGAGTTTAATTATTTGAAATTACATTGGATCCTCACGACTCTTGAAAACATCTTGCTGTTCTAAATGTTCACAGATGTACAAGATTTGAATGGGAATTCACAAGCAGCAACAAGGCAGAAGATGGCACAACTGGAACAGATGTTGACAGCTTTGGATCAGATGCGGAGGGTACAGTTTAAAAACTTTATGGTTAATCTTCAAGGATCTTTCTCTTTAGCTGATCATAGCTCAAACTTACAAATATTTCAAAGTAACGTTTATTCTTGTTATTAAATCTTCCTCTACAACAGCAAATAGTAACTGACCTAGCTGCCCTACTGTCTACGATGGAGTTTGTGCAGAAGACCTTGACAGATGAAGAACTAGCTGACTGGAAAAGGCGGCAACAGGTAGCATGCATAGGAGGTCCACCAAACATCTGCCTTGACCGTCTTGAAAACTGGTATGAAATATATTTGATAGAATGTTCTCGTTTTTAGTATTGCCACTTCTGTGCATACATGTGTATATATTTGAAATGTTTTATCGAACACTCGTTACAGATGGAGTTTTCACTTTGCACAATGTATATTTTATTTTGCCCATTATCAGGATTACATCTTTAGCTGAGTCTCAGCTCCAAACACGTCAGCAGATTAAGAAACTGGAAGAACTTCAGCAAAAGGTTTCTTATAAAGGTGATCCTATTGTTCACCACAGACCTGTTTTGGAGGAGAGAATTGTCGAATTATTTCGGAGCTTAATTAAAAGGTATTTCGATCTAGTGGATGTTAAGTCCTTTCTGATCTTCTGCAGCTCTTTGTCTTCTATTAAAGTGCTGCTCTGTTCTAAGCCTGTGAAATGCATCATTTATTATAGTCAGTTTAATATGTGAGGTAAACAGGGAGAGAATTGACCTGAGCTGATTACCAATCCCCAAAGTCCTAACTGCATCCTTAACATCACATTTGTTTTGTATCATGGCTGTGTATTCACCTGAAGTTGAGTTGAGAAAGCCAAAATGCATTGTTTTAAATTTGTCAGAAAAATGACCTTAACCCCTCTTTATCTTATGGGTATAAACCTAGATCATGTTGATCCATTAGACAACTAAGTTTTTCCCACTTCTTGGCTGACATTCACTGCTGATAACAATCTCCTGAAAATTTATTTGGGAATGGGGAATAATGATTAACTACTACACAAGCCAAGCTGGAATTCTGCTTCTTTACAGTACATTGACTGCAGTCTAGTCAGATTGTGTTAAACACATTTAATTGGTGCTCCGTCAACTAGTCATGTAGAGTTTTTTTGATCTTTTTAACCTGTTTTTTTTCTCAGTGCTTTTGTCGTGGAGAGACAGCCGTGTATGCCAATGCATCCAGACCGTCCTTTAGTGATCAAAACAGGTGTGCAGTTTACAACAAAAGTGAGGTAGGTAGGGAAATACTTATTGAGAAATTATCATAATCGTGCTCAATCACAAAAACTTAGAATTCTGCTGTCAGTTACTCATCTGGATGTTGGATATCAGAACTGATATGGGAAAGAAACAAATACTAAACAGTTATAATTACTATTATTTAAAGTAATCATTGCTATGAATTAAAATATTTAAGTGGCTTTATGTGTTTACTTTCAATACTAAATTAAATTTTAATCAGTGAATATCTAGGGATTCCACTTGGTCCCATGCCTTGCACTTAAATGACTCCATCTCGTTTGAAAATAGAGCGTTTAATCTCTATTAAAGGACAATAGGACATTATCTAAATTAATACTTCATTGCAATACTGAGTGAGTGCTGCATTGTTGAAAGTGAAATGCTGATTCACATGAGGCTGGAATTATCTGGATTTAGTGTGAACCCAAATAATTAAAATCCTGTCTTAGTGCAAGATCCTGTCGTGAAAAATTACCTTACTATGAGTCTAAAACAGCTTCTTATTGGAATGGAAGTTGTCAAATGACTCTTTCATGTTTATCTTGCAAATAAAAAATTAGTAAAGCTTTCTCCGTTCAGCCCCGCAGTGAGGTAATTTCCCTGCCATGCAGAAACTGCCAAAGCAATAAATAGTTGCCTGGTGTTTAACAGTGTGCCCTTATGTTATTTACCTAAAAGGTTTCTGTGCATCTGATGTTTAGTTTCTGAAGCTTGCTAGGTACGTAGTCACCATTATCTTTTAGCTTCATTCTGTCATAATTCGCTTACTAAATCTAGCACCTACTTTCTATTCACAGGTTGCTCGTTAAATTTCCAGAGTTGAATTACCAGCTTAAGATCAAGGTTGCCATTGATAAGTGAGTGAAAAGGAGCTAATACACTACTAAGTGTATTTGTGTGTTAATATTTTATTGACAAGCATATTATTGCCGCCTCCAGCAATTAACCACCTCCGCCATATATTTGAATCCTTCCCGATACTCATAACTTGTGTCAGTGGTTGTATTTGTTTAATGCACTGGTTTTTAATAGACTTTTTGTGTTAGTATTGGATAATATTAATTGTATTGATAAAAGCAATTGTGCATTAAGTGGTGCCCCAAGTCTGTCATTTAGTGGCAGGTAACAGTGAACCTGATGTGTTGGTCCTGTTTTATACATACAGTCATCGAGTCATACAGCATAAAAATAGACCCTTCAGTCCAACTCATCCATGCTGACCAATTTTTCCAACCTAAACTAGTGCTGTTTGCCTGTTGTTAGGACACATCTCTCTGAACCTTTCCCTATTAATGTACTTGTCCAAATGTCTTTTTCAAATGTTGTAACCATGTCTGCATGTGCCTCTTCCTCTGGCAGCTCATTTCATATCTGGGCCACCCACCATGTGGAAAAATTGCCCCTCAGGTCCCTTTTTAAATCTTTCTCCTTTCGCATTAAAAATATGTCCATGTCCTCTAGTTTTGAATTCCCCTGCCCTATGGAATAGACCTTTGCTATTCACCTTTAACTATGCCCCTATGATCTTATAAACCTCTATAAGGCCACCTCTCCAGCCAATAAATGTCCTAACCTATCCAGCCTGTCCCTGTAACTCAAACCCTCCAGTCCTGGTAACAACATCATAAAACTTCTCTACACCATCTCTCTATCAAGATGCCTTGGGACATTGAACTTATTAGGACAAATAATACAGTCTGTTTTGCCCCTACATGTGAAGGAGTTGGTCTTTCCCAATAAAGAGAGGTTAGCTTATTAATATAAGATGTGATGAAACTGAGGATTCCCCTCCACAAGCACCACATAAAATGACTATTGTCACCTTTAAATTGGAAGAGATCTTGTTCAAGCAAAGTAAACTAGATGGTTCAGTTGTCTCCTGGGACATTTGTAAGGTATTGGCTCTAACAAGGCAAGTAAAATTTTTGCTTTTGTCTCAGGAGAGTTAGAATACAATGGTGAGTAAGCTATATTTCCTGGTGCCTTGGTTGGAGCCCATCTGGATTATTGCACTATGGAAGGATGCATTAATCTTGGATGAGAGTACAGTACAGGTGAAAAGATTTAAAGGATTAACTTATCAAGATAACCTGACTTGTATAGCCTGTTTAAATTGTTGAGGGGTGATCTAATTGGTATGATTAAAATGTTGAAGGGTCTTGATAGGGTAAATGCAGAGTAACCATTTTCTTTAGAATCCAAAACAAGAGGGAAATGATTTGAAAATAAGAGCTTAACCAATTTGGAATGTCATTCAGTTTCAATTTTTCACACACATGATGATGGTAGAAATCTGAAACATTCCTCCATAAGGCTCTGGGTACTGAGTCCAGTGATATTTTCAAGATGGATACGTCAGGATTTGGAGCAAGTTGGGTAAAGAGAGTCCAAGTACAAATTAACCATGATCTAATTGAATGGTAGAGCATGCTGAAATGGCTGAATGGCCTACTTTTCTTATATCTCAACTCGGCATTCCAACTGCATTTTGAAGCTTGAGTTCTGTCAAAACATATTCACTCTCCTTTTTAATGAGCATTTTGTGCTGCTCAAAAATGTTATGCAACAGTACAGTTCCTGTGCTGCACGGTTATACTTCAAGCAGAAACTGTGGACACACAACACATCAAGTCCAGGTGAGCTTCACAGTCTGATGCATGACCCAGTCACTTGATGCATTTACTCTGCTGATACTATTTGCAAATATTGCACAAAACTGTTTTGCAAGTTGTGATTTAGTGTTTCTTTTCAATGTACTACCAGCAGAATCTTGAGCTATTTCCAACTTAAAGCTGTAGTGCTATTGTAATAGCTATTTCCTATTTGCTTCAGTATCTCCAGTTTAAAAAAACACAATCAACAGGTGTAGAACATGTAACAGAACCTCAAACAAGCGGTAATTCAGGTTTCCAATATATTAATCTGAACTACTTTGTATCTTACCTGTGAGTTCACGCTACCATGGACTCAGCAGAAGATAGACTTAGTTTTTTTTTCAATTTTTTTTCCAGGGATTCTGGAGATGGTTCTGCGCTGAGAGGGTGAGCCTTTTTTTCCTCTTTATCCTTGCTTGATTGTAAGTTAAACATTATTTTGGGCCTTTTTGTTCGTATTCACTGTACGATTTCTGTAGTCCAGTTTCAACTTCTGGTATGAACAAGAGTAAAGTGCACTGGGACTAGCTGTGCCACTCTGTTGAAATACTTGACAGTGGAAGTTTCCATGGATTGCCCAGCATGATGTTATGTCTCCAAGTGATAGGCAATACCATAGGTATCTATACCATTAGGCAAACTAAAATTGCAAGCCAAATGTAATTGGGGAAACAACTAGTACAAATATTTGAAACAGCTCAATATTTTGTAAGACTGTTGGGTAGAATATTTGTACATGAATAAGGTAGTTGAGTTCTTCAGCGATATGTAGCCAAGCTAAAGTGAATAATGAGCAGTGTTATACCTGTGTAAGAGGCTATTGAACGAAGAACAATCACTCCAGTCCGGTCAAAGTGCGTACAGGTATCCTGGACAAAAGTGCACCTGAGCAAAGGTGGTGCTTTTGTCCAATTTTTATACTGTTTGTTTATCCACTTTATTTCTCCAACATGTGAATGATCATGGCAGAGTTGTATTTATTGCCCATTTCTAATTGTCCTGAACTGCTGTATTACTTCAGAACATTCTTTGGGTCTCAGATTGGAGTCACATAATAAAATGTGCTGTCTTTCAGTCATAATTTGGACCCATAATTTGTTTGGCTGCTGCTTCAGTCTGTGCAACCTAAATGCACTTGAGGCTATAGAAACTGTTAACCCTCTTCTGAGGCATCACTTGCTGATTTCATTTAAAATTCATAATACATTGGTCTAGAACAAAAACAGTAATTTTAGTGTTTAATACTTCAATTTAAAAGAATAAAATTCTTGCAGTATATTAGGTATTCGTGTAATGACATTTACCATCTCTCCTGGCTCAATAATGCAATATCTCTGAGGATTGCGCTTGTTTTGCTAGAATGGTTCGTGACAGATGCATTGCATTTAAAATGGCATAGTTAGGTTTTAGCATTGAATGAGTTTTACATGTTTAAAGGGAATACTTGTATTTACATTTTTTTTTGTGTGTAAAAGTCTGAGTAATATTTTCTAACTTCTGCATTGTAGAATTACTGTACAGGCAGAATAAGTACAATGTTTAGCTCGGCTACTATATTGTCTCTCTATCCTTTTTGATGGTAGTGCAACCATAGCTAGTTTTCGCTCGTTCACAGCATGTATACTGGACTCTTGGTTTGGCCGATGATTAAGACAGTTGAGCGTAAAGGATTTGTATTAGAATCTTTTCTCTCCTTCTCTCCTCCTCCTCCTTCTCTCTTCTCTCTCCTCCTCCTTCTTCTCTCTTATCTCTCCTCCTCCTCCAACTCTTTCCGAGTACCTGTTTGCATGTCATTTATAGCTTTGTCGTATCTTAGGTCACGGAAATTCAACATATTGGGAACCAATACAAAAGTCATGAATATGGAAGAATCAAATAATGGAAGCCTGTCAGCAGAATTTAAACATTTGGTGAGTATTGTTGGGAAACTGCTCTTACGCAAAGATCATAAGTTGGTCATACAAAACACATTCAGATGTTTGCTTTGCAGATAATGTTATAATATGCTCTGTGACATCTGCTCAGTAGGTACTTAAAAACCTAATTTGAATTGCTAGCAATGTGTCTGAGGGTAGAATTTAATTAGTGTTTGTTGGCAGTGGGTTGGGAGCTGTCTTCATTCAAATCAAAAGAGATGCTGGGAGGGACTTGCACCATCTTCTGGCCTCCACCTGATTGTGGGTAGCCCTCCTGCCTGGTCACTAATAATGGACCTTGGGGCCGGGGGCGGTGGGGGGGGGATGGTGAGGAGATCGCCCCTGTGCGCCGCCACCACCCTACTTTCTGTATCCTCCCAAGTTCAATTGGCATGTCTGCCTTCGTCACCCCTATTCTGCCCTTACCTGTCAGCTTGAATCCCTTCAGTGATTCTAGGACTTGAAGCAGTATTATCGCTAGCAGCAGCCACCACTGCTGACTTGCAGCATGCAATGATTACGAAGAGCTGCCTGCTCTCTTTAGGGATGGGAATTCCAATACTAGAGGTCATAAATCCTGGGTGAAGCATGCTGCAGACCAGATAAGTGCCCAACTGGCTCTTAATATGGTAGATCTTCCCCAACAAGATCCTCTATCACTTAGGTTAATTTCAGCACTGTGTACATTGTGCATATCTTTTACACGCAACTGATTTGAGAGCCATGATGTGGAGGTGCCAGTGTTGGACTGGGGTGGACAAAGTCAGAAGTCATGCTACACCAGGTTATAGTGCAACAGGCTTATTTGAAATCGCAAGACTTCACCTGATTAAGGAGCAGCGCTCCAAAAGTTTGTGATTTCAAATAAACGTGCAGGATTATAACCTGGTGTCGTGTGACTTCTAATTTGAGTGCTATTATTGATGTGCCCTAGCAGTTTTCCACTGATGTAAAAGTTTGTATATTCCATTTTTAGCATAACTGTTTGCCACATGCATTGCATTTTGAAACAAAGAACACCCATAGCTGATTTAACAATACTGAAATTAAAGGAACATCAAGTTACAAGGGGTAGTGAATTGCTGACATTATGTGAACAAAGTCCTAGCAATTCCAGTGAAGCACACTTGTATTTCATGATGAACTTAAGGATTCTTGAAGTCACTTTGTTAGCACGATGTCATTAATTTGGCACAATTAAATGTATTTGATATGATGAGGTGTATCACTTGGAATAGAACCCTTAATGTCTGAAAAGTTTTTTTTTGTTTCTGATCAGACACTCCAGGCAATGGTTACATTTATTTATTAATGTGATCTTTCTCCCTCAGACACTCAGAGAACAAAGATGTGGAAATGGAGGCAGAGCTAGTAGTGATGTGAGTATAAATTTAAAATGTAAAATTGCTTGCAACTAAATGTTTGCACTCAGCATTATGTAGTTCTCTTTCAATACAGTTAACGTGTGTATTGCAGTGTTAGTATTTCCTTATAATTTGTGGCTTATAAACCTCAGTATCTTGGGTTCTCTTGCTAAGATTTGCATCTGTCCCTAAGTTTATGGACTTTGCAAAAAGCAAATGATTTCCATTTCACAGTTTCTCTGATGGGGTGCAGTTAGAAAGGAAAAGTATGGTGGCAGGGGGTCTTCCTCCCTAACAGCAAATGAACCACAGCAGTTCAAGAAAGCAACTCACCACTTCATTCTCAAGCAGTTAAGGATGAGCAATAATTGCTGGTCCAGCCTGCGAAGCTCACACCCTATTAATGAATGAAAACACTGTCATGACTCAGCTATGAAAGGTGCATCTATAATTGTACTCCACTGTTTCACAAGCCATCGCAAATGTTTAGAACCTCTGATTAGGCTACCAAAGCTGTCATCAGGCAGCCTTTCCTTGACTCAAAGACTCTTGGTGCCATTCAGCCTCAGAAATGATCTCACCAGTTCCAAAAATAACATTGTTTTGCATAGCTTAAAAAAAAAAGCTGTCCAAGTCGTAAAAAACTTTGATTTTTGGACAGTAAATTAATGTTACCCCTTGTATTATCTTTTTGGTAATTTGTTTCCATTCTTTTCCTTCAGGCTTCCCTCATTGTGACTGAAGAGCTGCATCTAATAACCTTTGAGACAGAAGTTTATCATCAAGGACTTAAAATTGATTTGGAGGTAGATGAAATACAATTGCAGCATTTGTATTAGTTACTTTTGTTAATAAATTCCAAATTTCCTAATGTTTGCATATCCGTTAATGAGTTCACACTTGTTGTAAAGTAAGTATTTTTGTTTGCTGGTTGTCTAAATTCTGTGTGGAGCGTTTACACTTTGAGGACTTTTATAGCATAATTTTACATACAGTATTTCCAATCTTTTGTACTATCAGCATTTGCTACCTTAACTTTGTAAAAACAAAGAGCACTCTACTATGCAATTAGATATTGGTAGGTTAAGCAGGCTGAACACTCAACTTACTTAGTCCTAACTGTTCAAAATGGTAGCTTTTACTTGCCTTACCATTGTTTCCATCATTCTTGGCAGTATAGGAGGAAATTGGGAAGGACGGATCACAGGGTGCCTATTCTTGTTTTGCAAGTGTTTTTCAGAACATAATATTCCAATGTACTCTTGTGATGAAACCAAAATGAAATATTTTTCTTTAAAATCTGCAGAGTTTGTAACTAGTGTTTATATGTGCTATTAACCAACCGTGTAAATTCTTTAACAGACCTCTTCACTGCCAGTTGTGGTAATCTCCAACATCTGCCAGATGCCAAATGCTTGGGCCTCAATCCTTTGGTATAATATGCTAACCAATAACCCAAAGGTATGAAACTCAGCTGTTGTGGAAACTAAAATTCTGGGTTTAGCATGGAAGAGATCATTGAGTGAAATGTGTGCATAGGATATTGACTAGAATAATGTAAATCACCAAATTGTGTGCCCTGTATAAAGAGGCACCTAACTTTATACACACCTTTGCTAATATTAGGCATAATTTGTTTGAACAACTTGGATGTAGTTTCATTCATTTGAGGTCAGCCTTGACACTGTGGTGGCAGGCTTACTTCTGAGTCAAAAAGTCTTGCTTTCATTCCCGCTCTAGGAGCTTGTGCACATGGTTTTGGTTGAAGTAAATGAAAATGAAAATTTAAAAAATCTGCCTTTAGGTTTCAGAAGAGACCTTGCGTTGATGATTATCAGAGTTTAATATTAAAGTCTGTGTTGAAGCACACTATCAACTTAATAACCTATTCAGACTCAACATGCTTTGGATGCAGTTTTTATTTTTAAAAGTTTGAAATGTTCAGAAAATATGACTGCAACCAGTTTTTGTAATGTTCATTCATAGTACAGGGACATTGCAAAGATGAAATAAAAACTTAGTCATCTTTGAAAATTTGTCGTGAACTAACTTTTCAGTGTTTTGTCTCTGTTCACCTTTTTGTCATAGCTTTAAAATTATTCTTTCTGATACATACTCCAGAAAAGATGGATATATTTGTTTTGATTCCTTTTATTAACATCTTAAACAGTATTTGTTAAAAATTATTTTATTGTTTGAGGAATTTTGCTCCTTTTTTGGAGGTGGGATGGTAAATAGATTGCCCTGAACATTGGTTAAAGAAATGCAGGAAATGTGCGTTACATTTGTCTTTTGGCAAGAGCGCAGACCTGTTGAGTTTAAATTGTATTAATTTGTGTAGAGGTGAGCAATTATTTTTATTTTGTCAAATTTTAGTGCATGTAAGGGTAATTAAGCTATTGTGTACGTAACCAAGTTTGAAGGTGATAAATTTACAGGATGTAACAGCTTTGGTGTTATTGGTAAAAGTACTGGCAAATATAAAACACTTCAAGTGAATACCAATACCACACAGCCACAGTCACAGACATTAAGATATTGACTGCATCCTGTTTTCAAATAGAATGTGAACTTTTTCACAAAACCACCAGTTGCGACATGGGATCAGGTAGCAGAGATTCTGAGTTGGCAGTTTTCTTCCACCACAAAAAGAGGCCTGAATATGGAGCAGCTAGGGACACTGGCTGAGAAGTTGCTTGGTGAGTTATGGAAATATCAAATAGTCATTGAACTTACGCCAGGAGATAACATGTAAAAGCACTAAATTGCTAAAAAAAATGTTCTTTGCTGTCTTAACCTCTGCTAAAATGGGATAGAGATTGTTGTGTGTATTCCGATTGAGAAATTAATTATAGTATATATTTTACATACTGCGCAGTTTACCTTCTGTTAAACATACCAAATCTACTTACAATTCGTGGTATTGAGATCACTATTGTATTCGAGCTCGGTCCTTACAATTATTAAATTTTTAAATTTAAATTTCTATTAAAATAGATATAAAAGTTTTATTTTTTTAAAAATCAAGTCCCTGTCTCCTTGTTGTTGATCCTGTTGTACTGTTGAAAGGAATACAAAGAATTGTCCCAGTATCCAAGCCACTGTTCCCTTTTTAACAAATGGTGCTGAAAATAAACTAGTTCGTTCTTCTCATCGAACACAAAGTACAGTAATTTAGAAAGTAACATATTCAAAAGTGTCAAAATCATGCATTTATCTTTGATAACAGATATTGATTTAGAAACAATTTATGGAAAAACTCTATCTATTGGTAACTAATTGCTTTTTCTCCCCCCTTGAGTGCATTTTATGAATGATTTGTATACAATTGTATGATCACTTAATGAGTGGTACTGAAGCCAAAAAATGTTGACAGCATGTACTACTGGAATGTCTGAAGTACTTAATTTGTACTTGAGTTTTTAAATTTATTTTGTTTTATACCTTAAAGTTCTTTTAGTAATGGTTTTGTTTGCTTTGTTTTAGGTCCTGGTGTCAACTATTCTGGGTGCCAGATCACTTGGGCAAAATTCTGTAAAGTGAGTGAACACATATCTTTGTTAAATTCTGTAATAATGTCAAAAAATTTGCTTTTAGTTTTAAGCTTATTTTCCTGTCATTCATCTTTTGGTTACAGAATTCTGCTTTTAAAAATACTTTTTTTTTAAAAAATTTAACTTGTTGTGTTAAGTAATTGGGCAGTATCTTTTATTATAACATTTTAATGTTCATGGTTTTAAAATAAAATTCATTTAATACAAAAATTCTAATTAAACATGCTGGGGATTTGACATACCTTCATTGTATCTTATACTATCTGATTAGAGGGTTTGTTGCACTGAGCAAGCTCGGGATAGCATTTATTTTTTAGCTGAGTCACAGTGAAAATTTAAATAACGAGCGAACTTTTTAATACTCTTTAAATTTACCTCAATTTTTTTCATTTAGGAGAATATGCCTGGCAAAGCATTTTCATTCTGGGTATGGCTAGACAATATCATAGACTTGGTGAAGAAATTTATTCTTTCTCTGTGGAATGATGGGTAAGAATATACTATAATGCTCCTATTTATCTATAATCCTTCACATCCTTATTGCAAAACCTCAGTGAACCTCAGTTTCTCATTGCCTTATTCAGTAAAGATGTGCTCGTCTATAGGAGGAGAGCATTATACTTTCCTCTGCAAATCCATGTTTTAGAGTTTGAGAAGTTAAATCCTACGGATTAAAGCAATCTGTTGTGTTAAATTTTGATGTAGATCTTAGAAGCTTGCTATGGTGCACAAACTTTGTATTTTTAATAAAGCTTGTAATTTTCATAATCATGATCTGATTTGTTTTGTAATAGGTATATCATGGGCTTCATAAGCAAAGAAAGAGAGAGAGCTTTACTGAACGTAAAGCCCCCAGGCACATTCCTCCTTCGATTCAGTGAGAGCAACAAAGAAGGAGGAATCACGTTTACGTGGGTGGAAAAGGATATCAATGGTGTGTAATTGTTTTTAAGTTAAATATCATGATGTGAAATAATGTCAGAAAAGGAGAAATCAAACCTTAGTTAGTGATATCATTTAATTTATTTTTGTAGAGGTCTAATGTATGGCAAACATTTCCGATGTCACAGCAGCTTCCTGTAAAGCTTCAACAGTCAATACAGTTGTAGATCGGTCAGCTCAGTTGGCTGGAGGGCTGGTTTGCAATACAGAATGATGCCACAAAATGGGTTCAATTCCCACATCAGCTGAGGTCGCCATGAAGGTTCCACCTTCTAAGCCTCACGTCCGACCTGACGGCCACCATACGTCAGGATAAAGCTTTCTATCAGAGTTCTCTGTCTCCAATGAAGGAGCAGCCCTATTATCCTCTGAGATGATGGCTCATCTGTGGCCTAACATAGGCTCACACTGCACAGCAAGAGGGTATTCAAACCAACTTTGAAAGAATAACTTGCACCCCCCTTGCCTATGATGTGGTTCTGTTATTGGACTAGTCATCCAGAAAACATGAGTTCGACAATAACGGTTTGATTATTTTAACTTTGTAAAATAACATAGAACGAATAAAAGAGCCCAATGAGCAGTTGTTACATTGTTGTAAAAGCTTGATTGGTTCACTGTTAGCTCGGACAGAAATAAACTTTGTTTCGCCTAGTGCTGCCTATATGTGATTCCAATCTCAATGTGGCAACTCTTGACTGTACTCTGGAGTTATGATCCCAGCTGATGCTAACACCAAACACGTCAAAACCCAGGAGACCTGGCTTAACAAACGATATGCTTAATTTTTACAGTTGGTTCCCCTTGGTATTTAGTCACTGAAAGAGTCATATGAGAATGATGTTTCATTGCAAGGAGCTAAGTTCCAGTACATCTCCCTTCAGCTTCGGAAATGGCAAAAACCGTTTTAATCTGAAAATTAAGTAAGGATCAGTGAGAAAAGAAACTAATGTAGTGTAGAACAGTACTGTCTGTATTTTTTTTCTCTCTCTCTGCTACACAGACCGCCAAGGTCCATGTGCAGCATTGGCTTTGCAAAGTGGACGGTCAGTGCTTCTAAGCACTGATTGGTGTGTGTGGAATCTCCCAGTGGCTGCATGTTCACATAGCTTAGTGTGGAATATTTCTATAAAATGTATCCATTCAAATAGCACTTACTCCCAGGCTTTACATATACATGTCAAACACTGACTGTAGTTTTATATTCTGCATTCATGTTTACAATGTGACATTGAGTTTCACGCCTTTTTGTCATCAGGAAAAGAGAGTGAATGTGATTATGATGTTTGTTGCATCACTGATTTCATTCAGTTCTACATGTATGTTTACTCAAGAGTAAGATTATCATAACATTGAATGTTCTTGATAAGTGAGTCAGAATCTACTGCTATTCAAAAAAACAAAGCCCTGAAGAAGTCTGTCAGTTCTGCCAGCATCTGCTGGGAGAGAAACAGGTGCATTTCAACGCATCCCAGTTGGAGAGAGGTGGAAAAGTGTTCATGTCCAAAAACAATGGGAACGAACAAGTGGAATGGAACAGAAGGTCAAGGAAAGGTTTGTGAGTGAGGGAGATTATAGAGACCAAGATGTCTCTGGACAATAGTCAGACTGTTAGTTGTTGAGAGGCAACAGAGATCCAGCATGCGTTATTCGGCGTTAATAGCTGATAGCACAACCATGTAAACAGGACACGGGGGTTCAGGGTGCAGAAAGCATCAAAATGACAGAGTTTGCATTGAGTCCAGAAGGTGGTAAAGTGCTTAATCAAACAATGAAATACTGTTTCTCTGGCTTGCCTCGGGCTTCACTGAAAGAATAAAGTGGGCTGAGAACACAAATGTGAGCATGAAAGCAACATGGTGTATTGAAATGTTAAGCAACTGGAAGGTTGAGATCATCCTTGCACACTGAAGGTGCTCTGTAAAGTGGCCTTCGGTCTGTGTTTGATTTCCTTAGGGTAGAGATTTTGCTAGCAGCGAAAACAGTAGACTAGATTTAAAGAGCATAAGTAAATGACTGCTTTATCTGGAAGGATTGTCCAGTGCTTGTACAGTGAGGAGGGAGGAAGTAAAAGGGCAAGTGTTATACCTCCTGTGAGTGCACAGTAAATCAAGGTATTTCAGAGGGAGTGATTCCTTTGGAGTAGGGAAAGGAGGAGACATGGTGGAAATGGCAGGGTAATATTGCAGTTAGTTGAGATTTAATAAACTCGTTTGACCTTTCTCTCTTTTTCATATGGTGGGTTGACTGCTGATTTTCCCAACCACCCACTTGCTGAATTGTGTTTGAGCTTCAGGACGGGTGGAAAGGTGGTGGGCTGGGCACTTGTCATATTTCATATACCACTTATCCCACTCAGGATGCACCCGGCAGAAGCTTGTAAAATTGTAAATTTTGTCCCTCGCTTGATAAAAGTGCCTTTATCTTCTGTAGCACGTTGGAATTTATTATGCAAAACTGCTTACAATGATACACACTGTATGGTTAGTTTAGGTGCATGAAAGCAGTCACTTCACTTGAATGAGGAAAGGCTAACTGTGTGGGTCTTCATTGTGTTTACAAATATAAGTGCAGTAATCTGATCAAATACTTCAAATATTTTTTTCAAATGATTACCTTGAAGTTAAAAGTAGGTATAACATCTCTATTTAGAACATAGGACCTGTTCCTGCATTGTACAATTCTATGCTCTACATCCCACAATGTTGTGCCGGACATGACGCCAAATGAAACTAATCCCTTCTGCCTGCCCTTGGTCCATGTCCCTCCATTCCTTGCATATTAATGTGCTTATCTAAAAGTCCCTTTAAATGCCTTTATCGTGTCTGCCTCCACCACCACCCCTGGCAGTGCGGGGACTCAAGCCACTCGGTGTTTTAAAAAAAAACTTGCTCCTCATGTCTCCTTTGAACTTTTTCCTCTCTCACCCTAAATGCATGTCCCCTAGTATTAGACATTTCAGCTCTGAGGAAAAGATTCTGACTGTCAACCCTATCTAATAATTTGATAGACTTCTTTCAAGTCTTTCCTCAGCCTGCGCCACTCAAGAGAAAACAACCGGAGTTTTTCTAGTCTCTCCTTATAGCTCATAGCTCATACCCTCTAATTCATGCACCATCCTGGGAAACCTCTTCTGCACCCTCTCCAAAGTTTCCACATTCTTCCTATAATACGATGACCAGAATTGAACACCATACTCTAAGTGAGGCCTAACCAAAGTCTTATGAAGCTGCAACATGACATCCTGACTCTTGTACTCAGTTCCCCGACCAATAAAGTTAAGCATGCCATGCGCCCTCTTCACTTTCAGGGAGCTATGGACCTGAACCCCAAGATCCTTCTGTATATCAGTGCTGTTCAGAGTCCTGCCATTAACTGTATGCTTTTCCTTAACATTTGATCTCTGGACGAATTTAATGTTACATTCTTGGTGTAGCTACAAATCTGATCAAACATACTAACATCTCAACAACTTTAAGATGGAGTTACTATAATTTTGATGGTGCACTATTGTTTCACATTCAGAACTTTGGTTTGTGTTCAATTCGATTAGATTGAACAACTATTTTTAAGGATCTGAAAGGGGCTTGATTAATTTCGATCCTCTTCCAAGCGGGCATATAGAAACAAACACTTACAAATTGGCACTGAATTATAATTATTTTTCTTTCGGCTGATTTGATATCAAATATAAGAATGCTTAAACTGGTGTCCCGAAAAATACTTTTCTAAAGTAAACAGTAAAATACACTGGGCACAGTAAAACCGTTTACTTTTGGTCATAATGCGCTTGACACTTGCACTGGATATCAAAAACAGATGGGTTCCAATACCCAGAATTTTATGTTTATGTGATAGTCCTGCCAAAGCAAAAAAATAACTTTTGTTTGAAAGTCTCACATCTAAACTGTGACATGCTTTACCATTCTTTGTGTAATTTAAGTTGAATTAATAACATGTTTGAGTATATTAAAATGTTCCATTGCTAATTCTCATTGATGAAATTTGAGTGATATTATAGGTTTGTATTTTTTACATTTTCTAACAGGAAAGACCCAGATCCAGTCTGTGGAACCATACACCAAACAGCAACTAACCAATATGTCTTTTGCTGACATTATCATAAGTTACAAGATCATGGATGCTACCAATATCCTCGTGTCACCACTCGTGTATTTGTACCCTGATATTCCAAAGGAAGAGGCATTTGGAAAATATTGCTGCAGTGAACCTCAAGAAGCTATTGATCCCAATGATCCAGGTGAAGCTTTCAATCCTGCCCAAGTTCTCGTGCTTGGTCTACTGTTCCTGTTCAAATTACAAACTCGATGTTGATAAGAAGAAGCTGTTCACCATTCATGTTGTAAACTTGTTCAAACTTTGAAATTGGGAATTATCTAGTCAACTGTAAAGTGGGAGACACCAGAGAACTCAAAATTACATTTTAAGCCCCACATGTCAGTTATGGGCAAGTTCACTTGTTTGACTACATGGCTAGTGTGTGGTTCAGAATTATGCCAACAGTACGAGTTCAATTCAAAATCCAGCTGATGTAGCTTCGGGGCTGGCATCCTCAACTTATCCCTGCGAGTGAAAAGCAATGATGAATGACCACTGGCCCAGACTGCCAATAAAACGACTCCAGATGAAGGAGCAGCAGGCACTAAGTACATATCTGCCTGTAGGCTGAATACGCACTCATGGTAATGATCATGATGACAACCACAATTATACATGCAATCGAGCACCTGCAGTTGTTTCAATGCAACCAGTCCTAAAAAGCTAGAGTTGATCAGTCCTAGAAAATTCTGTTAACCATGCAATACTGAGCTGATGACCGTGTGGAACTGGAGGAGCACAGCAGGTCAGGCAGCATCAGAGGAGCAGGAAACTCGACATTTCAGGTCAGGACCCTTCTTTGGAACTGGCCAGTTCAGAAGAAGGGTGCTGACCCGAAACATTGACTTTCCTGCTCTTGTGATGCTTCCTGACCTGCTGTGTTCCTCCAGCTCCGCACTGTGTTGTGTCTGACTCCAGCATCTGCAATTCTTGCTATCTCCAAAACTGAGCTGATGTCCTTTCGCAGTTGTTGGAGCTTATCCTCATTAGCCATACTTCTGAACCCTTTCTTAAAATTTTACTGCATTTATAGGCCATCCTGTCAGTGAAGTTCACCCCAGAACCAGAATTGGACTGTCCTATACCATTATTGACCATGACTGCTTGTTTATTTTCTCAACAAAACTATTCCTGAAATTTATAGCATCATAGAACGCATACAGTATGGAAGCAGACCATTTACCCCATCAAGTCCACACTGATCCTCCAAACAGCATCCTGCCAGACACACCCCATCCCCATAATCCTGCATTTTCTATGGCTAACCCACGTAGCTCTCACATCCCGTGGACGGTATCGGACCGTCGGTATATCTCAGCATGGCCAATCCACCTAACCTGCACATGTTTGGACTGAGAGGAAACCGGAGCACCTGGCAGAAACCCACACAGACATGGGGCTGATGTGCAGACTCCACACAGACAACTGCCTGATGTTGAAAATGAACCTGGGTCCTTGGTCCTCTGAGGCAGCAGTGCTAACCACTGAGCCACCGTGCCACCCTGAAGGGCCTAATGTCTGTACTTCACTGTAGTGCTGCGTTCACAATGAATTGTAACATTATCTTATCTACAACCTCTTTAAAATTTTCTGCACGCACAATGTAACCATTTAACGATTATATTTCCATCGTCTCTGTCTCTCTCAATTTTGCTAGACAGTAATGACAATGCAGTGAACTACCTTTTTTTAAACTGCTCCACCCATCTTCAGTTGCTGCACTTAGAACAACAATTCATTGTTTAACCCTTGGACACTCGACTTTTCGGTCAGGAAAATAATACAGTTTTTACAAGGATAGGAAATGGTAGCTGCTGGTTTTTAAATTTATAACCTTTAATTTCAAATTACTTGTTTTGCCCTTTTCTAATACTGCAAGCTCATTTTGACTCTTTCTATTTTAATATTGCAGAAACATTTGCGTACCTGAAGAGAAAATTCATTTGTGTGACACCGTAAGTAAGAACAGTCGCATTGGGTGTTTTTTGGGCCATTTAATGTGCTTCAATGGCATGTTTTATATTATAATCTAACCGCTGTCACTCAGTAACTTTATAACAAGAGAATTTTAAGAATATTGATTTAAGGTGTTATTAGTAATCTAGTCAATTGCTATTAATTTAATGATACTGGCATCTCAACTTGAAAACCTTTGTTTTACGTGTCTAATTTGCACAGAACAAATTCTGGCAACACAAGTGACCTGTTCCCAATGTCTCCACGTACACTGGACTCTTTAATGCATTGTGGAAGCAATAATGAAGGACCTGAACAAGGAGCAGCAGGTGGCCTTGGTAAGTGACGAGCAGGATTCTCTCCAAACCTGTACTTTTTACTTGGAGGAGTAGTGGGACTCTGATCCAGTTACTACTTTTAAGTGGAATTTTCAAACAGTTTTAATTTTACTATTTGATTTTGTTTTCTATTGCTTTTGCAGATTCCATTACTCTGGACATGGAGTTTGGCACAGAATGTGCTGCTTCTCCAATGTAAATTCTATCCACCTTTAGGCAAAGCAGGATCTGTTATCCTGGTTATATCTTCAGTATGATTAACCACTAGTTATAATAGTTTACATTGTAATTTGTTTATATCTATTGTCTTTTGAAACTTAAGTGCTTTAATAATGTTACTATTTACTTGCATATAATGCTTTTACCATATTGTATCATGTTCATTTCCAGCTGTTTATTACAAATCTAATACAGCTAAGAAAGATATTTGTTTCATACTAGTCCAATGCTTCAACCTGGATCCTTTCAGCCCCCACATTGGCAGATGGTTCAGAATGAAATAAACTTGTTGCAATATGTTGCAAGACTCTGGTGCACTAGGGCATTATGCTACCCTTGTATATTGTCCTTTCTTAAATGGATTCATTAATTATATGTTCTCAACGGTTTCAAGTATGCAGTCTCACCACATGGTGAGATTTAAAAGTAAGTTTGTCAGAAGCATGTTTCTTCACTGTCTGAATTCAAGAATGATTTACTTAACGAAACAGATGTGGACTACATTGCGTCTTCGCCCTAGTGTACCTTGTTGGGAAATTGATTCACAGTTGTGTGGAAACCAACTGTATGTGCATGACATTTTGAACTGCTTTTAAAAATGTTTTTGTTCATCCTCTGAACGTGGACGGCCCTGGGAGTCTGGCATGGATTACCTATTCCTAATTGCTTTAAAGTCACTGGCACACCTTTCTTGGACTGCTATATCAGTTTGAGACAGCCAAGCAGTGTGTTAGGTCATTTCAGAGCATGTTTAAATCAGTCATGTTGGTATGGACTTGTACTTGCACATAAGCCAGTCTGCGTGAAAGTAGTAAATTGTTTGCCTCAAAGGTTGCTAAGGAATCAGTTAGATCTTCTTCACAAACCAAAACCGTGGTCGCTTACAGATACCAGCTTCTTGTTTCCATATGTTTTTACTAACTGAAGTCAAATTCTGTAACTGCTATCATGGGTACTTTATTTGCATGATCTGGATTGTTAATTCAGGCCTGACCTGAACAGAACTAAGAGAAAGAAATGGATGCTGAGACTGGAATATATAGAAAAAGTATTAGCCATCTTGTAGATGAACTCCATCTTCTCTGACTTTTCGTAGTTATCCAAAGGGAAGCATAGTGCCATGATGCATTGGACAAGCTGACTGTACACAATTTATGTTAAAATTCAGCTATATTTTCTTTGCATGACTGGATATTGTAATGCATTGCTAAATTTAGCAATAAAGTGGGATTTTTATGCAGGTCATCATTGGGTAAATCAATAAAACTTGTTCTCAAAAGTAGATTTTTTTTAATATTAAAAACATTTTGTCTTAGGTTGCAACTCTCAACCGATGTTCTAAAAGACAACACCACCTATGTGGTGTATTTCCACTGAGGAGAGAAGATTCAATGTACTAATAAAGTTAGAAATGTTTGAATATGTAAATTGCATTAACCTGTGGGAAATCGTATTATGTCTGGGATTTATACCCATTTTAGAGAGGTATTGTTAACATTGTTGGAGCTGAACAATAATTAAAAACTGTTTGAACTAGCCTAGGCCAGAGGCAGAAGATTATAACTCAGCAATGTCTGCAACTATTCTGTCTTTCAATGATGCAATATTTATCATGGACAGAAGTATATACAGAGCAATGTTTGATCTGATCTGGGGAATACGTTTTAAGAATTCTTGATAATGTCCTTGAACTTGATTGATTGGAATAAACAGAATGTGCAAGTGAAATGCTACATATGACCATACCTTTTGACCCAAGTGCATTTTAAAACTAAAAAAGAGTATTTCCTTTTCCCCTGCGTAAAACTTCTTTGCAAGAGGCCACATAGTAGTGTTAACAGTTCCAGTGAGCATGCATTGTACTGCCATCGATAATGTTGCTTTAAACATATGATCATGATCTTTGACTTGTAACTCAGAAATTCATTCAGTTATGCAGAAGCAATTTTTTAGTGTATCTTTGAGTATTTTTCCCTGTACGTTACAGGAGAGGGAAGAAAACTTCTATAAGTTTGAAATATTTTCTTGATCAGGAAACTGAATTCATTGGCGAAAGTAATTATTTAACAGAGCTACTATACAGGTGTCCAGTTTTGAATTCAACTGGTTTGAGTAAATAAGAAACACTTTTTTTATTACGTCCATTTCCCTGACTCAATATAATGCAGTTCTATTTAATTGTACTATAAAACCAATTGTATGCATCCGCTTTCTTCAAAATGAATTTACTTTTCAGAAGTAGGGATGCATATTTCTACTCCCCAAATTGTATATTGAGCAAAGAAAGAATGTAGGATGTAATCAATTCTAAGAATGGTTGAATGTCATTTTAAGTTGTAAAGCACTCTAAGACCATGCATCCTATTCTAATTTCAATGTTTTTATTTCTCAGTTTCATTTTTGAAATGTATGTTTTGACTATATTCAAGATGTGTATATGAAAAGTGTCTGTAAATGAAAAAGGCAGCATTCATTTATGCTGTAAATTTCTTTATCCTTTTACTGATTAAAGGGCCAAGCTTTAAATGTTCAGTTGTTCCAGTACTTTTTTATTCACACAAGTTTGGATTTGTCAAAATGATCTTCAAATTACCATTGATTATGCTGGAAATAAAATCTATTTTCATCATTGTGAATTAAGAATGCATTTCTTCAAATGTACACATTGCTATGTCGGGAGAAAGGACAACTAGTATTGTCTTTGGCTTTCTTTCACTGCTGTTTCCCTGTGTCAGTTGTACAGTGCATGAAATGAAATTCTAAACTAGCTTGCTCAGCAGTAACGCCACACATAAAAACATGTACTTAATTGAAGGGCCAGCTTCCTATCAAGTAAGATTTAATTACATTTATTTTACTTTTAATTTTAAAAAGCATAGATAGTGGCCAAGAATTTGAAAGAGTTTTGACAGCAAAATATGTTTGCTTCGATTATCCTCCAGAAACTGGGCACACCTTCTAGCATGAGTGCATGTACAAATTAACACACCCATCCTGATATTGCTAAGTTTTATGCTAACTGGATCGCCCCTGGTGGAAATTTGGAAGCTGCTGTCAGTTTGCAGAAATGGCTTTACATATTTGGAAAAACATCCCAAGATGATTTAGGCTTGGTGAGTAAAATGTGCCAAACCAAAGGAAGAGAAATTAGGAAAGCTTTCCAAAATTTTGGATTAAAAAGCTGCTTTAAAGCTAGAGAAGCAAAGAAATTATAATTAGTAGTTTGTACAGATGATTTGGAGTTGGGGATCACGTGTGTCAAGGTTTGCAGATGACACTAAGATTAGTGATAGAGCAAAGTGTGCAGAGGACTCTGAAAGTTTGCAGAGGGATACAGATAATTTTAAGTGAGTGGGCGAAGGTCTGGCAGATGGAAATCAATGTTGATAAGTGTGAAGTCCTTCATTTTGGTAGGAATAACAGTAAAAGGGACTATTACTTCTATGGTAAAAAGTTGCACGTGCTGCTGTGCAGAGGGACCTGGGTATCTGTGTGCATGAATCACTGATGGTTGGTTTGCAGGTACAACAGGTAATTAAGGCAAATGGAATTTTGTCCTTCATTGTTAGAGGGATTGTGTTTAAAAGCAGGGAGGTTGTTGCAGCTATTTAGGGTGTTGGTGAGGCCACACTTGGAGATCTGCATGCAGTTTTAGACTCCTTACTTGAGAAAGGATGTACTAGCACTGGAGGGTCTGCAGAGGAGATTCACTAGGTTCATTCCACAGTTGAAAGGGCTGGTTTATCAGGAGAGGCTGAATAGACTGGGATTATATTCATTGGAATTTAGAAGAATAGGGGGGAGCGGGTGGTGGTGCGGGAAAGGGATCTTATAGAAACATATAAAATTATGAAAGGAACGGAAAAGATAGAGGCAGAGAAGTTGTTTCCACTGGCAGGTGAAACTAGAACAGGAGGGGATAGCCTCAAAATTAGGGGGACCAGATTTAGGACTGAATTGAGGAGAAGCTCCTTCACCCAAAAGGTTGTGAATCTGTGGAATTTCTTGCCCAGTGAAATAGTTGAGGCTTCCTCATTGAATGTTCTTAAAGCTAAGATAGATAATTTTTTTGAATAGTAAAGGAGTTAAGGATTTTGGTGAGAGAGTGGGTAAGTGGAACTGAGGCCATGAAAAGATCCACCATGATCTTATTGAATGGCAGAGCCAGATGGCCTACTCCTACTCCTGGTTCTAATGTCATTTCGAGTGTGGTTGAAGGTGGAGCCACCATTTAGTGGGGCAAAATGGGGGAGGATTCAAAAGTGTCCAATTCTAGGATTTTCAGAACTTTTTATTCAAATCCATCAACAATAGTGTGAGCCACTACATACCAAAAGAGAGTAAATAAACCTAT
This sequence comes from Ginglymostoma cirratum, assembly GCA_024137785.1. Classification (NCBI taxonomy): domain Eukaryota; kingdom Metazoa; phylum Chordata; class Chondrichthyes; order Orectolobiformes; family Ginglymostomatidae; genus Ginglymostoma; species Ginglymostoma cirratum. The sequence continues at coordinate 4,629,742 of JAHRHZ010000056.1, read as the reverse complement.
TGTTTGTGCTGGTCATCTTTCACCAGTGTAGATATGCTTTTTAAATGCAAATAACTACGATTGATGGATACTGGCTCAAATTTCAATAAGGCAAATGATGGAATGTTAAATTCAATTCATATAAAGTCTAGAAGTGAAAGCTAATCTGCTCATGTGTGAAAACCGAGGATTAAGGAGCTCCGTAGACCAAATACTAAAACCATAGATTCTCAGTTATCAAAGGGATGAAAGAATGCTAGGGATATGCTGGAATGTAGAGTTGAGGTTAAAATTAGATCACTAGTGATCTTATTGAATGGTGTAGTAGGTTTGAAGGTCCATGTGGCCTACATTTGTTCCTTGTTTGTATGTTTTGGTCGAGATTTTTAAGACTTTACCTTCGCACCTGACCTGAATCAACATTTTTGAAGCTAAAATGACCCCTAGTAACTCCACAATTCCAATCTCTGCACTTTGTTTTAGCATAGTTAATAGAAGAATTACAAAACAAAAACAGACATTGCTGGACAATTCCATTATATTTTAATGGAAGAATTGGTTCAAATAAACAACCAATATCCATATGCTGAGTGGCAATTTGAAGACTAGCAAATTGGAATATGGCAGGGCTACAGGAAATGTACTTCAATGTAAGCCAGTCCCTTCTCTAAATGAGAAAGGATGATATTAAGAGGGCTGAAACACCTGTGACTGTTCACTTTCAAATTCTTAGATCTTGTATTCTGTTATTTATTTATTTGATTGTGTCATGGTGTGAGTTCTTCAGATCCAAATGGAAGCTCAGGCCACCCTTAGTAACTGTTGTACTATGTAACAACGAAGAAATGTTACAGTATTAGCTCAGAGTTGTGCAGGGTCCAACTTATTTGCCAGATATTTTCTAATTACCCCGTTGAAAGATGTTATAATGCACCTGTAGAGGAGGTGGACCTTGAACCTAAGTTTCTTGGCCCAGAGATAAGGACTCTACCACTCCACCACAAAAGCCCTTCACCAGATTCTAACAGGACTACTGAGTTCACGGTTTACCTCAAAGGCTCATCTACATAATCATCAAACCCTATTACTATAATTTCCATGCTGCCTAAGTTTTGATTTGTTGGATGTAGTTCTATGGTTACTTGCTGGAACCTTTTTGATACTGGTTTATTAATCATTGGTGCTGAAGGTTGTTTCAAATTGAGCAAGGAAGGAAAAACAGAGTAAAGATAGTGCCTTTCATAGCATCCCACAACTGTTTATAGTGAATAAAGTACTTTCAAAGAAACACAAAAACCAGTTTGCACACAGCAAGCTCCCACAAACTGTAATTTAATACTAACCAAACCTTGTGGAGCTTAATAACAGTGGTTGAGGGATAAATAGCAGCCAAGTCACCAAGAAATACTCAACTGTTTTTCAACGATAATGACATTTGACACTTGTGTAGTGCTGTTAACATAAAATTCTCTAAGACATTGCATATAGAGAGAGAGAAAGCAAAATTTGACACCAATTCCCAGTAGGAAATATTGGGACTGGCAGGTTGCTCAAAGACAGGTACTAAGGAGTATCCTAAAAGAAGAAGAGATGAGGTTAAAGAATAGAATTCCAAAGATCTTTGCAGATGAAAACATAACTATCAATGGCAAAGTGGCATAAATGTAGGGAAGTTCGAGCACCAAATTAGATGAGTGCAGATATATTGTAGGGATGGAGGATATAGAACATAGAACAATACAGCGCAGAACAGGCCCTTTGGCCCTTGATGTCGCGCCGATCTGTGAACTAATCTAAGCCCATCCCCCTACACTATCCCATCATCATCAATATGCTTATCCAAGGACTGTTTAAATGCCCCTAATGTGGCTGAGTTAACTACATTGGCAGGCAGGGCATTCCACGCCCTTACCACTCTCTGAGTAAAGAAACTGCCTCTGACATCTGTCTTAAATCTATCACCCCTCAATTTGCAGCTATGCCCCCTCGTACTAGCCGATGTCATCATCCTAGGAAAAAGACTCTCACTGTCCACCCTATCTAATCCTCTGATCATTTTGTAGGTCTCTATTAAATCCCCTCTTAGCCTTCTTCTCTCCAATGAGAACAGACCCAAGTCCCTCAGTCTTTCCTCATAAGACCTTCGCTCCAGACCAGGCAACATCCTGGTAAATCTCCTCTGCACCTTTTCCAATGCTTCCACATCCTTCCTGTAATGGGGCGACCAGAACTGTACGCAATATTCCAAGTGAGGCCGCATTAGCGTTTTGTACAGTTGCAGCATGACATCACGGCTCCGGAACTCAATCCCTCTACCAATGAAACCTAACACACCGTATGCCTTCTTAACAGCACTATCAACCTGGGTGGCAACTTTCAGGGATCTATGTACCTGGACACCAAGATCCCTCTGCACATCCACACTACCAAGAATCTTTCCATTGACCCAGTATTCTGCCTTCCTATTATTCTTCCCAAAGTGCATCACCTCACATTTATCTGCATTGAACTCCATTTGCCACCTTTCAGTCCAATTCTGCAGCTTATCCAAGTCTCCCTGCAACCTGCAACATTCTTCCACACTGTCCACCACTCCACCGACTTTAGTGTCATCTGCAAACTTACTAACCCATCCACCTATGTCTGTGTCCAAGTCATTTATAAAAATGACAAACAGCAGTGGTCCCAAAACAGATCCTTGTGGCACACCACTAGTAACCGGACTCCAGGCTGAATATTTTCCATCAACCACCACTCGTTGGCTTCTTTCAGAAAGTTAGTTTCTAATCCAAACTGCTAAATCTCCCTCAATCCCATGCCTCCGCATTTTCTCCAATAGCCTACCATGTGGAACCTTATCAAAGGCTTTACTGAAGTCCATGTACACCACGTCAACTGCCCTACCCTCATCCACATGCTTGGTCACCTTCTCAAAAAACTCAATGAGGTTTGTGAGACACGACCTGCCCTTGACGAATCCATGTTGACTATCTCCAATCAACTTGTTGCTTGCTAGATGATTATAAATCCTATCTCTTATAATCCTTTCCAAAACTTTTCCTACAACAGATGTAAGGCTCACTGGTCTATAATTACCTGGGTCATCTCTACTGCCCTTCTTGAACAAGGGCACAACATTTGCAATCCTCCAGTCCTCTGGTGCTAAACCTGTAGACAATTACGACTCAAAGATCAAGGCCAAAGGCTCCGCCATCTCCTCCCTTGTGGAGATTCCACCGAGATATTGAAGAGATGGGGAGAGGTGAAGTTATTGGAGGGGTTTGATGAGGCCGAAAATTTGAGTGTTATTTGATGCCGGTGTATGTAAGCAAGTGCAGGTGCTGGGTGAACCATGCCATTTTGTATTTGTGAAACAAAGTTTGACCTCCAGTCTTTGGAGGATAGAATGTGGAAGGATGGTAGGAATTCACTACAATCATCAAGCCAAGTGGTAACCAAGGCATAAATGACGGCCTTGGCAGTAGCTGAGCTTGGGCAGGGTTGCACAAAGTTATGAAAGTGGAAATGAATGTTCTTTACTGGTGATTTGGGTTTGCAGTCAGAAGTTCATGTCTGGAATGAATGATGCCAAAGTTGTTGGATTCTGACAGTTGTCAAAGATAAGAAAGGAGTCAATGGTTTGGGAATGAAGTATGTAACTGAGATTAAAGACAATAGCTTCTGGGGTATTTTTTTCCCAGAATTTAATTAGAGGAAATTCTCTTCACCCAGTATTGGACATCAGATTATCAGTTTTATCACATATGAGAGGAGTGGAGTTAGGTGACCATTGAGTTGGGTGCTATCAGCATGCATGTGGGAATTGATGGTATTTACAGATGATGTTAATAAGGGGTGCAGAATAAATAGGAAATAACATGGAGCTATGAATAAATCCTTGGATGACACCAGGGGTAACAGTGCAAGAATGAGATAAGAAACCATTTCATCTGGTATTTCCCTGGCTTTAATTAGAGAGATAAGAAAGGAACTGGGCAACTATAGCCCCACTGAGCTGAACAGCAGTGAAGAAACATTGGAGGTGAACAGTGACTTAAATATATGTCAAAGGCTACAAACAGGTTCCGAATGGACAGTTTACCATTATCACAGTCATATTGTTGATGTTTGAAATAGAGTGGAGGGGGGTGGGGTGAAGCAATTAAAGTGTCTGTTTCACAACTGATAGTAGTTGGGTACTGTTGCTCAAGAGATGATGTGATAGGAATCCCAATCTTCAAATTATTTTAAGACCTAGCAACGTTTTAAGAGTAGTTTTCATGGTTGGTACGTTTAAAATGGCCCAAACTTGATGTTGGAGACATCTCTGTCAGCAAGGTGCAACTACAACTGAGAATTTTCAAAAAGTTATTCCCATGTTGTGTTTTCCTTTCACTCTCTACATCAACTTATTAATTGAGGTTCTCATTGCAAGCATCAATAGTGTTTATGGAAATTGAACAACCATAGCATTTGACTTGGTCTGTGATTTGCTGTCAAGCAGATTAGATTTAATTTTTGAATGAAGAATAGTGGGTGATTTTTATTTTCTTTTTCAATTATAGGCTGCTTAACACAGTTGACCATTTTCCAGTCAACCGGTAATCAGTTAGCCTGAGTCTAGAAGGCTGTTTATGTTCCTTTTAGTTTTGTTCTGAAGCATGTGCTGAAGTAGCGCAGGGTTACTAATCATATTGTTTTCCAGTTTAAGTCAACTTGGTACTATAGGGTTGATGCAGGGTAATCTGCATCATGCAACTGTTCTTACTTTGTGAGGTCTCTGTTCTTAATGCATCTATTTAATTAATGTGAAGTTTTTAATTATTTAAAATTAAGTGATCTGATCAATACTTCCAAACTACGGATATGATTTATGCTCCTCTATGTAACATAAGCATTTGCAACTGAACTAAAACTAAGCTACCAGCTCCTCTGCTAATATTTTCAGAGAGGGACATAGTGTGCTTGTCTACATACAATAAATAATTCTTTAATTTTGTGATGTTTCAAACATATTGAAATCAATGAATAATGCAGTAAAATAATGTCTACTTGAACTTGTTCCTAAAATTTCATTGACATATTTCTCAGCTGGTTCAAACATGTCCAGCTACAAGATGTAACATTGTCAGGTTATGATGGACTAAGAGGAAAACAAGATGAGCTTTCTTTTATTTTTAAATACCTTAAAGAGAATGAACATCTTAATTGTAAGTATTAGAACAAGTCAATGGTCAGTTAGGAGTGGAAGGGGAAAGAAGTGAAAATATGCAGAGAAAATACAATGTTCTTTTTCTCATTACAAGTTTAATTAGTATCTGAGATTGACATGAATAAAGTTTGCCTGCATAAAACATCTGTCATTGAGACATTAAGTTAATTCGTTTGCTATTCTTTAAATGCTAGCTAGTGAATGTCAGGAAACATAATGGATTCCATTCGCAGGTACTCAACAAAAGAGCAGTCACCATTTGAAAGAGACAAACTAAAAGAATGAAACTCTGGCTCTGTCAGTTCTCTCTCCAGAAGTAGCAACTGTTCAATGAGACTGTACTTCCCAAAGATCATCCTGAATTTGAAGTTTAAAAAAAATCCCCCAATTTACAAGTTGTGGCAAGAGATATCCTGAATTAACACAAGAATAACATTTTTTTTTCAAAGACATTGAGTCTGAGTCAGAATATCACTTAATAGCATGTGATATTCACATTTAGTGGAGAGATTGTTTCAATAAACCCCCTATATTTGTAAAGAAAATATTCACAGTTTTTCTTACAATTACAGTATTTTGTTTTGAACAGTTCCCAAAAGGGTTTCATGAAAAGTGAAATTTTTAAAGTTGTTCTGCAGCTGTGTTCATATTTGTGAAACTGAACTTAATTATTATCCTGTTCAATTAGTTGGACTCATGAAATTACCAGCCATAAGCTGGCAGAAATCCTGCACTTTACTTTCACTTGAAATTTGTTTTCTGTTATGTTTGCCCTCATTCTTTGTTTCACACAGTACCTAAAGTATTTTATAGGTCGAAGCATAGAACTGCACTTATGAATATCAATATGCTTCCCGAACCTAACCTTACACACCCTTCAAAACAACATCAGCCTGATTTATTACAATATTATAGAAGGAGGCCATTTAGCCCATTTATGTCTGTGACTAGTCTTGCAAGGAAAGTTCAAAGAGAAGAGCACTGCACCTTTAGGTATATAATGTTATAATGAAAACAATTGTTTAGTTAAACAATTAGGAACATTTCAAGTTGAAAACACAATGTTGAGTTTGTACGGGACATCTATGTAGTATGTCAGGTTTCAATGTGTTCTTTCTCATTTTACACAATGAAATAAAGTTGTGATCATGGACAACAAAAACAATGTTGCTGGAAAAGCTCAGCAGGTCTGGCAGCATTTGTGAAGAAGAAAACGAAGTTAACGTTTCGGGTCCGGTGACCCTTCCTCAGAACCTTCCTGTGATCATGGGGTCTGTTATAGGGATATATCTGCTGTTATGGAAAAACCCTTTTGCACTTCTTCGTTTCCTCTTCACATTTTTGGAAAATCTCCTACGGGCACATTCTTTTAAAGGCTGGGTGTTTATATTGAACCATCATGAATTTTGCCATTGAGTGCAACTTTAGTCCAGCAATTAAAGAGTTAACAAAAAGACATTGACCATCCCTCCCTGACTCATACAACATAGCATGTGATGACTACCTTTGAAAATAATCGTAAGCTGAATTCATATCTCTGTGAGCTTTCTGTATTAATCATGCTGTTAGTCCAAATGTTACAAATTATAAAATCAAATGTTTCTTGTCATATTCATGCACTTGTATTTTCTTTCCAGTGGAATGTGTTTCTGCCTTAAAAGCACCAAACGCGCCCAAAAATGGAGTTTGTTGGCAATGTTTTGTGATACCTGGCACTGCTCCTACATCTAAGTATGCAAAGCATTTAAGTGTTATTGTAATGCATAGCTGATACTGTGACCTTAAAAGGTAATGTATTTTTAAATTTAAACTCTACTAGTAATAAAACTGAAAAATATTTGCCAAAGTTTGTGACTCATGAGGCATTTCTTGTAAAAGTTCTAAACCCACTGGTGAAAGATTGTCTTTTCTCAATTCCCTGTTTCAATTCTGGATTCCTGCACCCTGAACATCTTACTCTGTGGTTTTATTATGAATGCTAAGTTAGTTTCACACTGAGAACTGTAGTAGATACATTTGTTGGTAAGCAAAATTGAGCTTCCTTTGAAAATAATAATCAGAATACTCTTACCTAGTATCGCAGCAGGTATATGGAATATCTGCTTTGCATCTATCCCAATGAGTAGAATGTTACAATGAGGCTGAAAGGCTTTTGGAGGGATGGGAGGTATAAGTGTATAGAACTGGTTTGGATACCTACTGGGAGGTCACCTGTGAGAGCCAATGTCTCAACAGGAAAAGCAAAGTTGGGTAGAGTATTGTGGACTGGGGGGGGCAAGAAGTTAGAATTTGGTGTTTGCAAAAAACTAGGGGGTAAAGCAGTGTGTGGGGCCTTTAAAAGATGATGTGCTTTTTCTATGCTTAGAGATTTAAAAATGATGTCTGTGAGCAGCTTGAAAGATTGCAAGAGCATACAGAGGACCCGAATTGAAACATTTGTATCAAAAGGCCATAGAATTGGCAGGCCAAGCAACAGCTTTGTTTTATCAAGACATCAAGTTTTGAATTTAGCCATTCAATTTGAATCTGGCACCTAGATTCTAAAAACCAATTAAATTTAAATCTGATGGTTTTGACCAATCCTATTGTAAGAAATTGATATGTCATCAAGGGTATAAAAGAAGAGGGCACTTGGACAAAGATGTGAGAGCGAACTGCCGTTTTCCAGAGTTAATAGCTCTCTGCTCTCAAGAGAGAATCGTTTGCTCTCACAGTCATCTCTCAGCTTTAGAGAAAGCACCATCTAAATCAATGGTACCTATGACACAACTAGTTAATATTCCTGACAAAGGAAGCATTCTGACAGAACATTCAACGGAGAAGGCAGAGAGCATTCCTGAAGACACATAATCTGGCTGTAAGTTTGAGAGACTAAATTCTACTTTATTTTGTTTTATTTCATAGAAGTGGAACTTTTATTTATTGGAACAGCATACCATTAGAATCTTGTTTTATTCAGGAATATTTAGTAGTTAGAGGTTTCTTCAGTTTGTTAATAATAAATTACTGTTGGAGTTAGGTAAATAAATTTTTACTTGTTGATTAGATCATAGAATCCCTACAGTGTGGAAACAGGCTCTTTGGCCCAACAAGTCCACACTGAACCTCAGAGCATCCCCCTATAAACCCACCTAATCTACACCTCCCTGAGGACTACAGGCAATTTAGCATGGCCAATCAACCTAACCTGCACATCTTTGGACTGTGGGGGAAACTGGAGGAAACCCATGCAGACGTGGGGAGAACATGCAAACTCCACACAGATAGTCACCCGAGGCTGAAATTGAACCCAGGTCTCTGGTGCTGTGAGGCAGCAGTGCTAACCACTGTGCCACCGTGCTGCCCTGATTACAGAGTGAGTGTCGGGGTTTATTTTATTTAACCACTAGAAGTTGCTGAAAGGCAGGTTATGCCAATTTTCACAGTCCTTTTTAAGAGATTACAGGGTGAGGTGCTCCTCTCTGGGTGTTTTTGTTTTTATTCTCGGAGTGGGGGTTCAGCGTCCACTTTATAACAGACTGGGGGCTTGTCCAGGATTTGGACAGATCTGAAGGACTCTGGACAGATTTGTACAGATTTAGGGTACTAAAGGTCCCAGCAAATTTCAACGGTCCTGGGGACTAGTGACCTAGATCTTTAAATAAAACTTAGGTGAGAAGTGGAAAATCTGTTTAAATTTGGTTGCTTGGTGTTAGTTAAATCAAAAGTGGGGAAATAGCTCCTATCGTTGCTTCCCAAATTTGCCAAGAAAGTTTAGAAAGGCAGAAAAAGGAGACTCTTTTAGAATTAGCAGACAGGCTAGAATTGGGTTTAACTAGGGATAAGAATAAAACTGAAATTGTAACAGAGTTAATCAAGCATTTAGGTATATCAGAGAAACAGTTAAGTGCAATGGAGTTAGAAAAAATTAAATTACAAATCAGACAATTGGCGTTAGAGGATAAATAAGGGGAAAGAAGATTCCTAGCTGAAAAGGGAGAAAGGGAAAGAAGCTTTGAGTTGAAAAAGATGAAGTTTGGACTTGGAAAAAAAAACTTCAAATGACAGAAGTAAAAGCACAAGATAGAAGAGATGATGAGCAAACTCGTTGTAACCAACACCCTGGTGGGGAAATATTCACATATGCCCAAACATTACCAAAATTCAATGAAAAAAGATGTAGAGACCTTTTTAATTTCCTTTGAGAAATTGGTTAAACAGATGAACTGGCCAGAGACTGTGTGGGTAATGTTAATTCAGACCAAGCTGGTAGGCAGGGCTAGTGAAGGGTTTGCAGCACTGACAGAGGAGGTGTCAAGTGAATATGAAGAAGTAAAACAGGCTGTTTTGAGGTTCTGTGAATTGGTACCAGAAGCATGTAGACACCAGTTCAAAAATGTAAGAAAGGAACCAGGTCAGACTCATATTGAGTTTGAAAGAATTAAACAGAGCAACTGTGATAGATGGATGAAAGCATTAAAGATAGAAAAGAAAATGAGGATCTTAGAAATGTTATTCTGCTGGAGGAGTTTAAAAACTCACTTCCAGAAGTGATAAGAACTCACGTTGAGGAACAGAAAGTTAAAACAGTGAGAACAGCTGCAGAGATGGTGGATGGATATGCATTCGTGCATAAAGTGAAATCTAGCTTCCAACAATTTCATTCCGTGAGGGATAGAAATTGGGGAGGAGGGAGATCCTTCAATGAAAAACAAAAGGTAGATCACACTGGGAACAGTTTACCATGAGTGAGAAAAGAAACCCAAGAGGGTGAAAAGCGGTGAAAGACCTCAGGTGTTTTGACTGCAGTGAGATGGGACACACACAGTGACAGAGCTGGTGGGTTTAAGAAAGGCACTGGGAAAAATGTTGTGGTAAAAGAGGCTAAACCAGTGGGATTAGTTGAGGTAGTGAAGGAAATCCCAAGAGAAGTCAAGGAGCTGCAAGAGAGTGCACAGCCTAGTCACGGGCTACAAAGTGAGATAGTACCTGTATGGGTAAGGTTTACTCAGATAGAATGGGGGAGTAGTAAAGAAGTTAAAATATTGAGAAATACGGGAGCTGGTCAATCTCTAATAGTAAGAGATGAAAATATTTGCACTCCTTCTGGAATATTGCCAGAGTGTGATAATCTGTGGAATAAATGGAGGGAGAATTAGTGTTCCCCTGCGTAAGATAAGGCTAGAAAGTCCAATCAAGACTAGGGAAGTGATAGTGGGAGTGATTGAAAAATTGGCTATTCCAGGAACACTGTTTGTTCTTGGAAATGATATAGCCAGATCACAGCCAGGAGTGGTGCCCGTTGTAGTGGGGAAGCCAAAAGAAAACCAGAGAACTGAGGAGTTAAAAGGAAAGTACCCTGGAATATTTCTGGACTGTTTGGTGACAAGATCCCTCAGCCATAAGTTAAAACAAGAAGAGAAAACAAAAGAGAAAGATGAAGGAGTTGTGGTCCAGTCAGCTAACACGCTGTTCGGTGAGATGGTGAAGGAAGAAACGAAACGGGTAGAGGATCTGGCAGAGGTGTTTAGTTCTGAAAGACTAATGGAGTTACAACAAAAAGATGAAACAATAAAAGATTTATATGATAAAGCCTACTTGGAAAAGGAATCAGAATGCTATTACCTTAACAATAAAATTTGTAAGGTGGAAATGTAGATCTTGGCAGGTTAGTGCAGATAAGAAGTGGGTGGAAGTTCACCAGATTGTGTTGCCAGAAAAATACAGACCGGAAGCATTGTGGGTAGCACAACAAATTACCTGTAGGAGGTCATCTAGTGTGAGGAAGATTCAGGCTAAGATACAGAAGCTTTTCGATTGCCCTGGATTATATAAAGGTGTGGTTAAATCTTGTTGTACCTCTCATGTCAGATGGCGGGAAAGCCACAGACGGTAAAAAAAACCAGTGACTTTGATGCCAATTCTCACATTTGAAGAACATTTTACGTCGGTTATGGTTGATTGTGTAGGTCCCCTCCCCAAAGCCAAAAGTGGGAACCAGTATTTGCTAACCATAATGGATATGTCTACCAGGTTTCCAGGGGCAACTCCATTATGAAATGTCAAGGCAAAAAATGCTGTGGAGGAGTTGCTTGCTTTCTTTAACTGTTATGGACTACCCAGGGAGATTCAGTGAGACTAAGGGTCCAATTTTAATGCCAAATTATTTAAAGAGGTCATGGATAGTTTAGGCATCCAATATTTTAAATCAAGTGTATACCATTCTGAATTCCAGGGAGCATTGGAAAGGTGGCATTAGACCCTAAAGATAATGCTGAGGGCTTATTGCCAGGATTACCCAAATGATTGGGAAAAAGATGAGCCTGATGCCATTTTGAAACAAGCCTGTGATTGGGCCAGGATATGGTTTGTTTTGCATTATGTAAACCAAAGATGCTTGGCAATTGTCAGTGATCTATAGTAGACACCACACACAAGCACTGAGCAGCCAACCTTTCAAGGGCCACTTATAGACCCAAAAATTTTGAGGGGAGAATTTATGTAGGACCAGGAAGGCTCGTTTTGGCGTTTTAGATAATATTGCAGCTGCTACTTGCTACCAGCCTTTACCCAACCACCAGTCGCTACTAAGAATAAATAACGCAGCTGCTGGAAATCTGAAACAAACACAGAATGCTGGAGAAACTCAGCTGGTCTGATAGCATCTGTGGAGAGAGCAACAGTCAATGTTTCGCATTTGGTATGATGTCTTCAGAACTGAAAGGTGACAGAATTTTTTTTAATATATACTTTTGACAGAAACAGTGGCTCAGTGCAAAAGACAAAGGGGTTATGAGAATGTGATGTCTGTTATCCATTTTTCTTACATTCTCTTCCCCTTACAACTTTGTCTTGTTTGTGTCTTGTTTACTTCCACTCTCAGTAGAGAAGACCCATTCTGTCACTTTAACACCTTACACCCACTTTTTACATCTTTATCTCTCTCCACCGTGAACCCCTTTTTAGTTGCACTTGGCCACCACATCTGTCAAAACTATAATTTTAAAAATTTTCAACACCTTTCAGTTAACTCTGTTTCTCTCTCCACAGTTGCTGCCAGGCCTGTTGAGTTTCTCCAGCATTCTCTGTGTTTGCCAGTCACCACTCACAACCAGCAAGGAGATCTGTAAAATCTGGCAAATTCACACTGCAGCAAGCTGTTGGGTACTAGCAGATCTCTGGCTACATTTGCAGAAGACACAAACTCAGTACCGTTCAATCTCCTGGCTCCAGCACCAGATGAGCGATGCAGTTGTTCCATTGACTGTGAACCCAGTGAAACCCATTCAGGAGAAATGCAACAATTCACCACAAGTGGTTTCAGGAATGGAGTCTGGAGGGTGTGGGTGTGGGGCTTGGGGAGTTACGCTGCTGGGGATTTAACTACAGAAAGTAGCAGCTGCAAATAAATAGGAAATATTCAAATAAAGAAAAAACACATTATGAATGACAACAGGAAATTCGCACAGCAAAGTTTGGGTAGGTTTTTAATTTTCCAGTAAAGTGCAACCTCAAGAGTTCTGTCTACTGTGGGTTAGATTAGCACAGAAGGAATGAAAAGTAATGCAGTAGCTTTGAACAAAGAATTGTGGTGACCTTTCTGGACCAGAGATTATATCTTTTAAAAAAATGTATATTTCAAGACAACCATAAACTAAGGAATATTCTGCAATTCTCAGCTCTCTGTTTATTTAGATTTATAATTGTGATCAGTAGAAATCTAAAAGGAGCCAATTTCAGGTGAAATAACAAAGTGTAGAGCTGGATGAACACAACAGGCCAAGCAGCATCATAGGAGCAGGAAAGCTTGACGTTTTGGGCCCTAACCCTTCTTCAGAAATGAAGAAGGGTCTAGGCCCGAAACGTCATGCTTTCCTGCTC
>JAHRHZ010000056.1:4594294-4616291 GCA_024137785.1 Ginglymostoma cirratum | reverse complement strand
TGCTTGGCCTGCTGTGTTCATCCAGCCTTACACCTTGTTATCTCAGATTCTCCAGCATCTGCAGTTCCTACTATCTCTGAAACAATTTCAGGTGAAGATGTGCGTTTCAGTCCTGAAGTCCTAAGAAGGTTTGTGACAATGAGGTTTGTAATTAAATCACAATAGACTTGGCTCTAACCTTCTGAGGAGTAGATTATTTGTGGTTTCCAAAATACCTAGAAACTGAAACTGGGAATTATTTTTATACCCATTACTAACATAAGTCTTCCTTTTTAAGGATAGCTCGAGAAATAAAATTTAGTCCCACTGAGGCATGTAATACCAACGTTTTGTATAGAATATAAAACTTATTTCATATTCCACAGAAATGTGAAACTGCTTCATCCCTTCACCATAGACTGAGAGTTGAATGGTCACCCTTTCTCCCCACAGCAAGATTCACAGGTTTCATAATTTGACATGTTTTGTCATTTGCTGTCACAAGGAGAGAGAGAATTTTCAGAAAAAGAAAATAGAAAGACCTGCATTTATATAAACACCTTTCATGACCTCAGGTATCCCAAAGTGCATCACAACTAAGCTTATTTAAAATGTAGTCAGTGTCTGAAAGCAGGAGTCACAGTGGCACATTTACAAACAGCGGATTCCCTCACACAGCAATGTGATCATGCCCTCATAAACTGCTCTAGATGTTGGGAAAAATTGGGTGTTCATTCTGCTGGAATATGACCAGACACAGATAAAGACCAAGATGCTGGGAAATTATCAGAATAAACAGATGATGCCAAAAAGAAACTTTGACCTTTCCCAAGTCAATATCATAATCGATATTTTTTAATGCAATAATTTGCATTGAGATATACTATACATATTTCAAATTTACTCTCAATGATTATATTCTAAATAACCGTGACAAAAAGTAAACAATTTCCATCATCTCTTTTAATGTGTCTGCGCCTTTGGCATGCTTGACAATAGCATGTTCCTTAACAACATTCCCACTATTGTCCAGCTGGGATTTTGAAAAGTACTTTGATTCTATGGAAGGATTAGTTCTCCTAATTTGTGAATTTGTAAACTGAATGATCAGATAATCCATTGATATCATTCTTTTTGTTACCACTCACCCATACATGACTACAGGAACGTGTGTGAAAGGCATAAAGCTGAAGTTAGTACAAACTCGTTGTGTGACTTCTGTAATCTGACACATGTACTAACACAATGACTAGAACAGTCACAATGTTCTGCTCCTTATTGGATATTTTAACTTTTAGCTTGGTTGCAGAACTCTCCGTGCTCAGAATCCTTTTAACAATCTCTGCATGTTTGATGTACAATGCTGCAATAATCCTGAAGCAAAAATATGTTGCTGTTTGGTGATAAAATATGGTCTGCAAGCTATACATAAAAATAGTGGGAATCCGCTTTATGTCATCCCAAAATTACAGTTAATCAGCCAGCTGCTTTGAACGCACTGATTTCTGTCTTTTCACTTCCACTTTTGACCTGATCACTATGTGCTTCTGGTAAACAGCTTGAACAAATTTAAACCAACAGCATTATAGATTGTGCAAGAAATACACAAGAAGAGCCTAATGAAGGAACAGCCTCCTGCTTAAAAAAGGGAAACCTGAAAACAACAGAAGAACAAACAAAATAAACATATTAAACAGGACCTAATTGTTTCTGTGAAAATATATTCAACAAACTTCTTTTTCTGTTTGTAACGTTCTGTATGGTTAGCTTAAACTGTTAGTTTGTGGGTCAGATCAGCACCAGAAGCGTGTGGTTCAGTCCTCATCCTGGCTGAAGTAGAGCAGGTGTCTCCCTCCTTGCCGGCCCTGTTGCACATTCACAACATGAAGCCGTAGAGGAGCAATTCTTGAATTGAGAATGTTACTGTGAGAAGGAGAGCCATAAACATTGTGTTCCAATAATGAGTGAGGTGGATTCTGACGTCTCAATATATTGTGTGTTGGTGTCGTTTTTTTTGAAATCAGAGAACCAAAGGTGGGCAGATGTTCCAAAAATAAAATGCAATCATTTGAACCAGATATTTGCCACAACAAAGTAACATTTCATTCCCTCTATCCCCCTGACTTGGTTGGTAAGTCAACATCACTTGTGGGATCAAACAGCATAAATGAATTGTGCTGAGCTAGCTCATCTCAGGCAGCACAGTGACCAAGATGATTTTTAAAAAAACTGACTAAACTGAATGAAAACTGTTGTTCCTGACCCTAGAGGTTAATCAGTGACTACAGTGGGCGGAAAAGCTCACACAGGATGTCAGGTGAGAGGTAGTTTGACTCAGACTCCTATCTGCTCTCCTGCACCCGTGAACAACAACTTTTCCTTGTGTGATACAAAGTATTTTACACAGAAAGTGACGACGTAGGATTGGACTCCAAGCCATGGAGGGGAAATTATGGGAGGTGGCTGGAAGAGATGCCAAATCAACACATTGCCGGAAGGTTTTGAAAGGACTTTGAGAAGGAGGGAGTCAGGCAAGCTGAGGAAGATAATTGTAGAGAATATGCCCGAACCTGCTGATGACACTGCCATCAATAGGGCAGTGAAAGGGATACATGGGTAGGTAAAGTCGAATGCCTCTTGCGTTTGGACTGGATGCAAGCTCGAAGCAGATTGCAGTGAGATGAAATGCGTACAAGTTTGCACATTTCAAATTGAATCCTGTGGGGAAGAGGAGTCTCATGAAGAAAAATGAATACCAAAGTAAAGGCTAAATGTGACAAAATCCAGAAAGACCAACATGAATAACCTGTAATTCTAAAGTAACCCATTCTCCCTGTTTCCCTTTATGCACTTTACCTTCATTCCCATCTGATAAACAGTATCGTTTCGGAGGATATCCCTCCAGTCAGTTGGTCACATGTAGGGTTTGGCTAATGAGGTATGGCAACCCCTTTCAGCAATCACTCTATTTTCACCCAGATAGTGGTAGGAGTCTGCCTGGGAGGGCAGTTGAGGCGGGAAACCTCACAACTTTAAAAAAAAAATACATTCAACGCTATGGGTGTAGTGCAGGAAAGAGGGACTAGTACAGGTTAGTCATCCATATTTGCTAGTACAGACTCATTGGACCGAAGGGCCTCTTCTGTATTGTATGATTCTATGATTCTCTGATGAAAGTTGTACAAATTCAGTTTTGATAATGAACACTATTTCCTTCTGAGGTGCTTTGACTGATTAAACTGCATTTTCTTTTTATTTTTGTGGAAAATCATGTTGTATCACAGCTGATTGCAAATTACTTTTGAACCAAATTTGGGAAAAATATATAAACTAAGAACTTCAGATGGTGTAGGAATGGATTGGGGGGTTTGAACAGCATCTCTGAGCATGGTACAACTTACTCTATGCTTGGTTGAATTGGATTTGAGTTCAGCAAGCAGAAATAATTCTGTAATAAATTTTTAAGACAGAATCTTCTATTCAGGGCAAGATATATTGGTTGTTCCAGTCAAGTCTAAACGTGTCTCCAGTTTCATCCGAGCAGTTGCCAGGTTTTCAGCTGTTTATATCACGTGGTATTGATGGGTAACAGCAACCCATGGTGAGTGACAGTAGTTCTGCAAAGTAACAGACATAGTAATAAAAGCAGAAGTAGGCCATTCGACCCCCTTGTCCTAGTTTCCCATGCAGTAAGATACTGGCTGATCTGTTTGTGGCTCAACTTCCACATTCTCACATGCCCCGGTAACTTCTGATTCTCTTTGCCTGACAAGAAACTATCTACGTCAAACCTTAAGAATATTCAATAACCCCACTTCCACCACCTATGACAAACATAGTTCTAGATTTACACAATTCTCTGAGAGAACGAGTAATGGTCCTCTTTCCTGTCCAAAGAGAGCGACCCCTAATTTTTAAACAGTCCTCCCTCGTCCCGGACTCAGCCACAACATCAATGTTAACTTGATCAAATGATCAAGCATCATTTCCAAATTCATCTTGTCATGTCCATTCACAATCTTATATACATCAATCAAACCGCCCTTCACTCATTTAAACTCCAGCAGAAAAAAGCCTAGTCTGTCCACCTTTCCTCATAAACCAATTTGCTCATTGCAAGCATCAATCTATTAAACCACCTCCGAACTGCCTTCATGCATATACACCTTTCCTTAAATACGGTGACTAAACCTGAATGCATTGGAGGGAGCACGGAAGAAGTTTACAAAAAGGTCACAGAGATGAGAAACTTCAGTTATGAAGATAGATTGCAAATGTTGAGACTGTGTCCCTGGGTGAGGAGAGGGCTAAGAGGAGATTTGCTAAAGGTTTTCAAAATCATGCGGGAGCTGAACATCATAGGCAGGAAGAAATTGTTCCCTCCCATATAAAGGATCAAGAATGAGACGGCACAGATTTAAAGTGATTTGCAAAAGAAACAAAAGTGATGTGAGAAAACACTTGTTGTAAAGCAAGTAGTTAGAGTATGGAAAACACTGGAATAGTGATTGAGGCAGGCTCAGTTGAGATATTGGAGATAGCAATAGATGATTATTTATATAGAAGCCATGTACTGGATTTCAAATAAAAGGCAGGAGATTCGTACCAATTTCATTATGCTCATTTGGAGAGCTGGTGCAACCACAATGAGTCAACCTCCTTTGACGCCATAAGAATGCAGGTTAATCCGTGCATAACATAATGTACAATCCTGGAATAAAATGTCAAAGGCTCCACTGAATTGACATTAAAGGACCATTGTTTCTGCAATTTCCTCTTAACGGTACAAAGTCAGCATCAGCCACTGCTTCCTGTTATTTTCCTGAGCTTGTCAACTGGCTATTCCAACTGTGAAAACATTTCTAAGTGTTTTGATTGACAGAGGGCTTCTGATGTAATCAGAACCACACTGGAGAATTGTGAAATGTCCTTTCTCTAAGCACCAAACTCAGCATAAAACGAGACATAAAGACCCATTGACTAAAGTCTGACCCCCTGAGATTTTAAACAGTTCTCCCCTGAATGTGATAAAGTGCAGTGTGGTTGAAAAATCCCACATTAATAAGCTGCATATCTGACCTCCTGCCTACTTCCTGGACAACTCAAAGCTGGTACTCAGTCTGCCCAAGAGACCTGTACACGGACCCTCATTTCCCTCTTATCAGTGAAGAGAGATCAGAGCATATCAGATTCCTCCCATGTCCAGAGGGCCAAAGAGTTAAAAATAGGTGTTCCTATTTAAAAAGTAAAAGCATTCTCGTTGCAAGCTTATTCGTTATAGAATATTTTTCATTGAAGCAGTTGGGCAATTATGTGCCTACAATGAGTATAGGAGTTGGGGCATCACGTTGAGGACGTTGGTGAGGCCCCTTCTGGAATAGTGTGCACAGTTCTGGTCACCCCATCATAGGAAGGATATTATTAAACTGGAGAAGGTTCAGAAGTGATTTACCAGAATGTTGCTGGGAATGGAGGATTTGAGTAATAAGAAGAGGCTGGATAGACTGGGAGCTTTTTCACTGGGGTTTGAGGGCTGACCTTATAGAGGTTTATACAATCATGAGGGGCATCGATAAGGTAAATAAGAGTATGTAAGAGTACTGATAGGCAGAGGGATCTGGGTGTACAGGTACACAGGTTACTGAAAGTGGCAATGCAGGTGGAAAAGATAGTCAACAAGGCATATGGCATGCTTGCCTTCATCGGCCAGGGAATTGAGTTTAAAATTGGCAGGTAATGTTGCAGATTTATACAACCTTAGTTAGGCTGCATTTGAAATATTGTGTTCAATTCTGGTCGCCACACTACCAGAAGGATGTGGTGGCTTTGGAGATGGTACAGAAAAGATTTACCAGGATGTTGCCTGGTATGGTGGGCATTAGCTATCAGGAGACATTGGAGAAACTTGAGTTGTTCTCGCTGGAACGACAGAGGTTGAGGGGCGACCTAATAGAGGTCTACAAGATTATGAAGGGCATGTAGAGACTGGACAGTCAGAAGCTTTTTCCCAGGGTGGAAGAGTCAATTACCAGGGGTCATGGATTTAAGGTGCGAGGGGCAAGGTTTAAAGGTGATGTACGAGGCAAGTTTTTTTACACAGAGGGTGGTGGGTGCCTGGAAGGGAGGTAGTGGAAGCACATACTATCGTGACTTTTAAAGGATGTCTTGACAAATACATGAATAGGATGGGAATAGAGGGATACGGTTCCCAGAAGGGTAGGGGGTTTTAGTTGTGACGGGCAGCATGTCGGCGCAGGCTTGGAGGGCCGAAGGGCCTGTTCCTGTACTGCAATTTTCTTTGTTCTTTTATTTGTTCTAAATAGTGACGGCCTTTTCCCAGGGGTGGGGGAATTCAAAATTATGGGGTATATTTTTAAGTTGAGAGGAGAGAGATTTATCAAGGACATGAGGGGCAACTATTTTACACAGAGTGGTTTGTGTGTGGAATGAACTGCCAGAGGAAGCGGGGGATGCAGGTACAGTTACAACATCTAAGAGATATTTGGATAAGTACGCAAATAGGAAAGGTTTGGAGGGATATGGGCCTAACACAGGCAAGTGGGACTAGTTTAGTTTGGGAAAATGGTTGGCATGGACTGGTTGGACCGAAGGGTCTGTTTCCATGCTGTATGAGTCTACGACCCTGTGACTCTATAAATAGATCCTGTTGTTGGTACTTCCTTCACCCATGTGTATGAATACTGTCTTCTCTCTCCTTTAATGTTCCTCCCACAAGTGACTGCCTGCGATGCCCCGTCCCCCAAGAGAAGTAAGAGGTCCTTAGGCATCTCCTATCAATCAATCACACAGTGAATGGGAATAACCATTCTGTCCTGTTTTGAATTGTTCAGGATTTCATGCTTTTAATAATTAATTGCAGAGTATGCCCAGCCTGTAACCTAGTAACTGCTGGGCAGGATTTTTCAGTTCATTCACGGGATGTGGGCATCATTGGCTAGGCCACCATTTATTACCCATCCCTAGTTGCCCTTGAGTAGTTGGTGGTGAGCTGTCTTCTTGAATCTCTACAGTCTATGTGCTGTAAGTAGACTCACAATGTCCTTAGGGATGGAGTTCCAGGATTGTTACATTTCCAAGTCAGGATGGTGAGCGGATTGGAGGGGAATTTGCAGGCAGTTTTAGTGGTTATAATGAGGTCAGCCAGGTGGACCTCATACAATAGAAGTTCCCTGAATGGGGCTGTTAATTTGGTCAAATCAGGGAGCCCTGGCAGACAAATAAGAACAGGAGTATCAGACATCCTGCTCACTCGGAGAGCTGGCTCTGCGGGAGCTGATTCAGTGTTAAGGATTCTCCAGTTGTAAATAAAGGGTGACTTGGTGACGGGATATCAGCCCATGTGGAGTTATTTCAGTGGTGATGAAAGAAAAGCACACTCCTGAAGAAATTCACTTGCAACAGTCATCTTTGAGTTAGGGCAAGTGTTTCTGGCTTAATGTCGTTATTTGGGAAGCTGGACTCATTCAATCCTGCCAGTATGTGGCAGATGACTTTGGGACAGATAAAAAGCAATGAATAATTCTCCTGACAGCTTGTGGACCCGGAGCTTTTTCGGTTATTAGGAACCTAACATTTCCTGAGGCACCAGATGCTAAAACCTTTCAAGACTTGACAGGTTTAGTTAAGGAATATTACGACCCGAAACATTATCTAATTCTGTGGCACTATCAGTTTTACTCAGCAATTCAAAAACCAGGGGAATACATAACAGGGTTTTTGACTAGGTTAAGATGACTGACTGAGGAATGTGACTTCAGTTTAACCCATAATGAGATGATGAGAGACCATTTGGTATGTGGGATTAATGATGTAACCATGCAAAAGTGCCCACTAACTGAAGCCCAGCTGCACTTCAAACAGGCACTACATGTGCCTGTATCATGGAAAATGCGGCAGGAGGAGCATATGAGTTACAGGGTACTCTGTTGGAAGTGGATACCCTCACTAGTCTGACTGATCTTGGGGAACACCACCTGAGTTTTGCATAGCCTCACTCAGGACACATCCTGAACAGAGGGACTGTAGGTCAGTGCCCAGCAAAACCCCAAAACAAAGCCAAGCCTCAGCCAAATGGTTAAAATTTTCTTCAGGATCTGGGCCAGCCAACCATTGTAGTTGCTGCTTGAGACTCAAGGCAGCAAAAGAGTCCCACTACACCGAAATGGGTTAATAGAGTTTATAGGCTGGTATCCAGGAGAGTGCACATCCTGGAAAGTCCAGCTACATCTGGTTTCAAACAGTTAAATTGCTTAGCAACATCCAAATCAGAACCAATCAAAATAAACACCTGATTAAATGGTCACCTGTCTCTACTGGACGTCGATTCTGGCATAGCCGTTTGTGATTGCAGAATCAGTCTTTAACAAAATTCACTTTAGACTTCAACCCTTAAGTTTGTATAACACCTTGGCTAGACTGAGAACCCATACCAGGGAGCATTTACAGAATAAGGGTACAACTTCAGTTCCGGCCTCTTATGAGAAGCAGCTTGTTCAGTTACCACCAATTGTAGTAAAAGGCTCAGGCCTAAACTGATGGAGCAAAATTTGTTGAGAAAAATGCCCCTTGATTGGCCCAACATTTATAGAAAATGGCTGTCGAGTGAAGTTGTAATTAAATACAAGGAGGTTTTTCAGGGAGGTCTAGGGACTATCAAAGAAGTCAAGGCCTCCTTGCGTGTTGATCAAGAAGGAATTCCACAATTCTGCAAGGCCCACCTAGTGCCCTTTGTTTTATGCGCAAAAGTAGAGGCAGAAATCAGAAGGCTGGAAAGCGAAGGAATCATCAAACCGGTCTAGTTTGCTGAATGGGCAGAACTGGTTGTACAGATTACGAAGCCTGACGGGCTGACTTGCTTTAGTGGAGAATTTAAACCAACAGTTAACCACATTTTGCAGCTGGATAAATACCCAATCCCTCACGTAGAGGATTCATATGCAAAGCTGTCAGGGGTCTATCCTTCATGAAGCTGGGCATGAACCATGTGTACCTGCAGTTGTGGTTAGACAAGGATTCCCAGAAGTAGACTACAATTAGCAGCCATAAGGCTTGTACCAATATACGAGACTGCCATTTAGGATATCGTCAGCCTGTGCAATTTTTCAGTGGACGATACAGAACATTTTACAAAGTCTACCTCAGGTCACCATTTATCTAGATGACATGCTAACAACAGGCTAAAACCAATAGGAAACACTTAGTCCTTAGACATTTCTCCTAGGCGGGTGTACACATTAGAAGGGAAAATGTGTGTTCCAGGCACCCCAAGTGACCTACTTGGGCTACAAGTGTGGACAAGACCAGGTTACACCGGTTGGACGATAAAGTGAGGGCAATCAAAGGTGCCCTGGAGCTTGTGTCTTTCCTTACTTAGTGAATTATTACAGAAATTTCATACATAACGTGGCCTCCATCCTTGCACTTTTGTATCAACTCTTAAAAAAGGGTCAGCCTTGGAAATGGTCATGTAGCCAAGCTGTAGTTTTCAGGGCAGTGAAGAAACAGCTATCATCTTCTAAGGTGCTGGCATACTATGCTCCCAGGTGAGATCTTGTATTGACATGCGATGTCTATCTGTATGGCATCAGGGTAGTATTAGCTCATAGGTGGCCCAATGGAGATGAACGCTCAATAGCATATGCATGCAGGACGTTGACTGACGCAGAGTGTAAGTATGCCCAGATAGAGAAGGAAGGTTGGCGTTCATATTTGCAATCAGGAAGATCCCCCAATATTTTTACACACATAAATTTGTAATAATAATGGGCCACAAACCCCATAGCTTCAGGCAGAATTAAGCGGAGGGCTCTAATACTCAGTGCATATAAATACAAGTTGGAACACCTTGTGGAAGGCCAAGTAGCAATAGTGGATGCATTGAGTCGCCTCCCACTGGCAGATACACCACGGGTGGTATTGCCATCGGAAAAGTCCATGATGGTTTTAAATTTTCTGGATGTACTTCCAGTCACAGCTGACAATATCAGGCTTTGGACGCAGAAAGATCCCGGCAAAACTGAAACAATTGATTCAACCAAAAGTGGAAACCAAAGGGCTGTCACAACCAGAATTGAAACCTTTTTGGACCCGGAGAAACCTGATCACTGTAGAGGATGGTATATTATTATGGGGGGGCAAGAGGGATTGTCCCAAGCAAAAGTCACCACTGACTGAACTCCATCAGGGTCATCCAGGGATTTCCAAAATGAAGATGTTGGTGAGAAGTTATTTCTGGTGGCCAGGATTGGATGGAGTCGTAGCTGTGTTGGTGGGGCAGTGCCCTGAGTGCCAACAAGGACAAAAATAACCACCAGCAGCGTCCCACATTCATGGGAATGGCTGGCTAAACCCTGGACTTGGTGACATGTCATCCATGCACATCCTTTCATGGGCTCAATGTTTTTAGTCATAGTGGATGCCCTCTCAAAGTGGCTGGACATGCATAGAGTTCACTTGTCAAACATGGGGCAACGATAGTAAAACTTTGCGCATCTTCTACAATATACGGACTCCCAGAAATGTTGGTCATAGACAACAGGCCATTGTTTACCAGCTGGGAATTTGAGTATTTCCCGAAGTCAAACAGTATTCAACATAGAAGGAAAGCTCCATACCATCCATCATCCAATGGTCTGGCAGAAAGAGCAGTCCAAACTTTGAAGGCAAGCTTAAAGGAACAGCCTACAGCTTCACTAGATCCCAAACTGTTCCAGTTCCTAATTGATTATAGGATCACCCCTCATGCAACTACAGGGATAGCTCCAGCAGAGTTGCTAATGGACAGAAGACTCCGTGCCATGTGAAATCTGACCTACCGAGACCGGGAAGTGGGAGGGGAGGTGAAAAGGCACCTGGAACACCAATGCTGGACACAAGACTCTGCTAAACGAAAGAAACAGTTTACTTCAGGAGACAAAGTTTGGAGTAGGAGCCATGGGAATAGCCCTGCGTGGGTAAGAGGCATTGTCGTCACGATGTCAGGTCCAGTGTCGTATAAAGTTCTGGTAGATGCGACAGTCCTGAACAAGCGCGCAGACCTTTTGAAAGCTGCAAATTTGCAAATGAAGTGGGAGCAAAGCATACCTAGCTCCTCGACTGCATTTCCGGTTGTTCCGGAACACATGTGTACTCCCTCTCCATCAGGCATTGAAGATACATCAGAATCCGAGATGGACATGTTGGATGTTGCCATGTTGACGCCTTTGCCTCCTGAAGAAGAGAATGAATTTCTTCCAAGATGATCTGGGCACAAGAACCGAGCTACAGCGTGTTACACACTATCAGAGGCAGAGTTGGAGGAACCTGACCTTGTGCTGAAAGGCCCCCAGAGTAGCTACAAAGAAAGAACTGGCCTATGTCGTCAGGCTCAGAAGGGGAGTAATGTAGTGACTGTAATGAGGTCAGCCAGGTGGGCCTCATAGAATATGAGCTCCCTGATTGGACCAGGTTAACAGCCCCAATCAGTGAGCCCGGGCTAACAGATAAGGGCAGGAGTATTGCAGGGAGGTGTTGGCCTAGTGGTGTTATCAATGAACTGTTAATCCAGAGACCCAGGTAATGTTCTGGGGACCTGGGTTTGAATCCTACCATGGCAGATGGTGAAATTTGAATTCAATAAAAATTTGGGGTTAAGAATCTAATGATGACCATGAATTGACTGTCAAATGTTGGAAAAACTCATCTGGCTCACTTATGTCCTTTAGGGAAGGAAACTGCCATCCTTACTTGGTCTGGCCTCCATGTGACTCCAGACTCACAGCAATGTGGCAACTACCCTTGGGGCAATTAGGGATGGGCAATAAATGCTGGGTCTAGACAGCGACGCCCACATACTGTGAATGATTAAGGACAAGATCTGTTTAACAAGAGAGAAAACAAAAAAAAAGGCACGTCAGACATCCTGAGATAACAAGGTGTGGAGCTGGATGAACACAGCAGGCCAAGCAGCATCAGAGGAACAGGAAGGCTGGCGTTTCAGGCCTAGACCCTTCTTCAGAAATGGGGGAGGGGAAGGGGGTTCTGAAATAAATAGGGAGAGATTGGGGTTGGATAGAAGAAGGATAGAGGAGAGGATAGGTGGAGAAGAGACAGACAGGTCAAAGAGGCGGGGATGGAGCCAGTAAAGGTGAGTGTAGGTGGGGAGTTAGGGAGGGGATAGGTCAGTCCAGGGAGGACGGACAGGGCAAAGGGGCAGGATGAGGTTAGTAGGTAGGAGATGGGGGTGTGGCTTGAGGTGGGAGGAGGGGATAGGTGGAAGGAAGGACAGGTTAGGGAGGTGGGGATGAGCTGGGCTGGTTTTGGGATGCGGTGGGGGAGGGGAGATTTCGAAGTTTGTGAAGTCCACATTGATACCATTGGGCTGCAGGGTTCCCAAGCTGAATATGATTTGCTGTTCCTGCAGCCTTCGGGAGCCATCGTTGTGGCACTGCAGGAGGCCCAGGATGGACATGTCATCTGAGGAATGGGAGGGGGAGTTGAAATGGTTCGCGACTGGGAGGTGCAGTTATTTAGTGTGAACCGAGCGTAGGTGTTCTGCAAAGCGGTCCCCAAAGCCTCCGCTTGGTTTCCCCAATGCAGAGGAGGCCACAATGGGAACAGCGGATGCAGTATACCACATTAGCAGATGTGCAGGTGAACATCTGCTTGATATGGAAAGTCTTCTTGGGACCTGGGATGGGGGTGAGGGGGGAGGTGTGGGGGCAGGTGTAGCACTTCCTGCGGTTGCAGGGAAAAGTGCTGGGTGTGGTGGGACTGGAGGGGAGTGTGGAGCAGACAAGGGAGTCATGGAGAGAGTTGTCCCTCCGGAAAGCAGATAAGGGTGGGGATGGAAAAATGTCCTTGGTGGTGGGGTCGGATTGCAGATGGCGGAAGTGTCGGAGGATGATGTGTTGGATCTGGAGGTTGGTGGGGTGGTACGTGAGGATGAGGGGGATTCTGTTTTGGTTGTTATTGCGGGGAGGGGCTGTGAGGGATGAGTTGCGGGAAATGTGGGAGACACGCTCGAGAGCGTTCTCGACCACTGAGGCGGGAAAGTTGCGGTCCTTGAAAAACGAGGACATCTGAGATGTACAGGAGTGGAATGCCTCATCCTGGGCGCAGATGCGGCGGAGGCGAAGGAATTGGGAATAGGGGATGGCATTTTTGCACGAAGGTGGGTGAGAGGAGGTGTATTCCAGGTAGCTGTGGGAGTCGGTGGCCTTGAAATGGATATCGGTTTCTAGGTGGTTGCCAGAGATGGAAACAGAGAGGTCCAGGAAGGAGAGAGAGGTATCAGAGATGGTCCAGGTGAACTTAAGGTTGGGGTGGAAGGATTTGGTGAAGTGGATGAAGTGTTCGAGCTCCTCGTGGGAGGACGAGTTGGCGCTGATACAGTCATCAATGTAACGGAGGAAGAGGTGGGGTTTAGGGCCAGCGTAGCTACGGAAGTGGGACTGTTTCACGTAACCTACAAAGAGGCAGGCATAGCTTGGGCCCAAGTGGATACCCATGGCCACCCCCTTTGTCTGTAGGAAGTGGGAGGAATTGAAAGAGAAGTTGTTGAGGGTGAGGACGAGTTCGGCTAAGCGGATGAGGGTGTCAGTGGAGGGGGACTGGTCAGGCCCGTGGGACGGGAAGAAGCGGAGGGCCTTTAGGCCATCTGTATGGGGAATGCAGTTATATAGGGACTGGACGTCCATGGTAAAGATGAGGTGTTGGGAACCGGGGAATTGGAAGTTTTGGAGGAGGTGGAGGGTGTGGGTGGTGTCACGGATGTGGGTAGGGAGTACCTGGACCAAGGGGGAGAAAATGGAGTCGAGATAGGTGGAGATGAGTTCGGTGGGGCAGGAGCAGGCGGAGACAATGGGTCGGCCAGGGCATTCAGGTTTGTGGACTTTGGGAAGGAGATAGAAGCGGGCGGTGCGGGGTTGGGGAACGATGAGATTGGAGGCTATGGGTGGGAGGTCACCTGAAGTGATGTGGTTGTGGATGGTTTGGGAGATGATGGTTTGGTGGTCGGGGGTGGGGTCATCACATCAATCACCTCAACCTCTCCACCCCTCTCACCCACTCCAACCTCTCCCCCACAGAACGTGCAGTCCTCTGCTCCCTCTGCTCCAATCTCAACCTCGCCATAAAACCCGTGGACAAGGAAGGTGCAGTTGTGGTATAGTGCACTGACCTCTACATCACAGAGGCCAGGCGCCAACTCTCCGACACCTCCTCCTACCGCCCCCTTGATTGTGACTCCACCCCCAACCACCAAACCATCATCTCCCAAACCATCCACAACCTCATCACCTCAGGTGACCTCCCACCCATAGCCTCCAACCTCATCATTCCCCAACCCCGCACCGCCCGCTTCTATCTCCTCCCCAAAATCCACAAACCTGAATGCCCTGGTCGACCCATTGTCTCCGTCTGCTCCTGCCCCACTGAACTTATCCCCACCTATCTCAACTGCATTTTCTCCCCCTTGGTCCAGGAACTCCCTACCTACGTCGGTGACACCACCCACACCCTCCACCTCCTCCAAAACTTCCAATTCCCCGGTCCCCTACACCTCATCTTTACCATGGACGTCCAGTCCCTATACACCTGTATTCCCCATACAGATGGCCTAAAGGCCCTCCGCTTCTTCCTGTCCCATAGGCCCGACCAGTCCTCCCCCACTGACACCCTCATCCGCTTAGCCGAACTCGTCCTCACTCTCAACAACTTCTCTTTCAATTCCTCCCACTTCCTACAGACAAAGGGGTTGGCTATGGGTACTCGCATAGGCCCAAGCAACGCCTGCCTCTTTGTAGGTTACGTGAAACAGTCCCACTTCCGTAGCTACACTGGCCCTAAACCCCACCTCTTCCTCCGTTACATTGATGACTGTATCGGCGCCGACTCGTCCTCCCACGAGGAGCTTGAACACTTCATCCACTTCACCAAATCCTTCCACCCCAACCTTAAGTTCACCTGGACCATCTCTAATACCTCTCTCTCCTTCCTGGACCTCTCTGTTTCCATCTCTGACAACCACCTAGAAACCGATATCCATTTCAAGGCCACCGACTCCCACAGCTACCTAGAATACACCTCCTGTCACCCACCTTCGTGCAAGATGCCATTCCCTATTCCCAATTCCTTCGCCTCCGCTGCATCTGCTCACAGGATGAGGCATTCCACTCCCATATATCTCAGACGTCCTCGTTTTTCAAGGACCGCAACTTCCCCCCCGGCAGTGGTTGAGAACGCCTTCGACCGTGTCTCCCACATTTCCCGCAACTCATCCCTCACACCCCCTCCCCGCAATAACAACCAAAACAGAGTATCCCTCATCCTCACGTACCACCCCACCAACCTCCGGATCCAACGCATCATCCTCCGACACTTCCGCCATCTGCAATCCGACACCGCCACCAAAGACATTTTTCCATCCCCACCCTTATCTGCTTTCCAGAGGGACAACTCACTCCGTGACTTCCTTGTCCACTCCACACTCCCCTCCAGCCCCACCACACCCAGCACTTTTCCCTGCAACCGCAGGGAGTGCTACACCTGCACCTACACCTCCTCCCTCACCACAATCCCAGGCCCCAAGAAGACTTTCCACATCAAGCAGATGTTCACCTGCACATCTGCTAATGTGGTATACTGCATCCGCTGTTCCCACTGTGGCCTCCTCTACATCAGGGAAACCATGCGGAGGCTTGGGCACCGCTTTGCAGAACACCTACGCGCCGTTCGCACTAAACAACTGCACCTTCCAGTCGCGAACCATTTCAACACCCCCTCCCATTCCTCAGACCACATATCCATCCTGGGCCTCCTGCAGTGCCACAATGATGCCACCCGAAGGTTGAAAGAACAGCACCTCATATTCCGCTTGGGAACCTGCAGCCCAATGGTATCAATGTGGACTTCACAAGCTTCAAAATCTCCCCTCCCACTACCGCATCCCAAAACCAGCCCAGCTCGTCCCTGCCTCCCTAACCTGTCCTTCCTTCCACCTATCCCCTCCTCCCACCCCAAGCCCCACCCCCATCTCCTACCCGCTAACCTCATCCTGCCCTTTGATGTGTCCGTCCTCCCTGGACTGACCTACCTCCTCCCTAACTCCCCACCTACACTCACCTTTACTGGCTCCATCCCAGCCTCTTTGACTTGTCTGTCTCCTCTCCACCTATCTTCTCCTCTATCCATCTTCTATCCACCTCCCCATCTCTCCTTCTTTATTTCAGAACCCACTTCCCCTCCCCCATTTCTGAAGAAGGGTCTAGGCCTGAAACGCCAGCCTTCCTGCTCCTCTGATGCTGCTTGGCCTGCTGTGTTCATCCAGCTCTACACCTTGTTATCTCAGATTCTCCAGCATCTGCAGTTCCTACTATCTCATGTCAGACATCCTGTTCACTCTGAGGGAGCTGGATCAGTGTCAAGGGCTCTGCATGTGTAAATAAAGGGTGACTTGGTGACAGAACACTGGCCTCTGTGGAGTTATTTCAGTGGTCTTTCCATGTATCTGCTTTCTGGTTGTAGATTTGGAAGGTATTTTCTGAGGAAATTCCATGCAGTGGATCTTGTAGATTTTACACACTGCTGCTACTGAGTGTCGGAATTGGAGGGAGTGGATATTTGTGAATGTAGTGCCAATCAAGTTGGCAGCTTTGTCCTGAATGATGTCAAACTTCTCGAATGTAGTTGAAGCTGCATCCATCCAGGCAAATAGGGAGAATTTCACTGCACTCCTGACTTGTGGCTTGTAAATGGTGGAAAGGCACCTGGCAGTCCAGAAAATACTCACCCAGAGGATGAAGAGGTGCAGCTTCTAAGTCCTGCCTCCCATGGAGGATGTGTTTGGTCACAAAAATAATAACCAGGGTGGAGGAATGAGAGAGGGTTCAGCCAATCATTTAGGATTGCAAACTTGACAGTGGCCAGGAGTCTTATGTAGCATTGTACATTCTTCAGTCAGATCCTGCCTGCTACAAAAATATCTACTACAACATTTTTGTGTAAGTGTCCAGCAAATGGAGGATTTCAGAATGAATGTCGCTCATGTTAAAACGTTACCTCAGAGACACAAATTGATTAAAATGTTTTTATTTTGTTTTGAGTGACTGAGTTGCATGAAGGACTATGATTTTACAAAATTAACTTTTGTTTAGCTTCTATTTAGTGTTCATTATTAATAACCCCAATTCACAGATTGGAGTATGTGATTTATATCTGTATACCTGTCAGAGAGTACAAGAGGTTGTAATTTATTATTACCAGTGTGTACACATGACCCACACTCCAATTCAGTATTGAAGGTTATTGTGTACTGAACATTTTTTTTGTTCATAGTGATTGTGGATTAGTTTATGGAAATAATTCATTACATTACCCACTAAAGAAGTACCTGCAGTGTGAAACTCCCCAGAATTCAATGACATAGAACATTGGATTCCCCAAAATGCCCAAAATCTATTTTTCATTTTACTTCTCTTTTTAAACTCACCCAAAGTGGAATGCAGTCCACCAGAATCAGGTAGGTTACCTTCACCTCAGCTGGATTGGCACAGTCTACAATACAGAAGGATGACAGCTAACATGATTAAGGGCTCTCCTGATTTGCACCAGTTTTTAATTGAATCTGTAAAGTGTGGAAACAGGCCATTCTGCCCAACAAGTCCACACTGACTCTCCTTATCTCTGTAACCCTGCATTTCCCATGGCTAATCCAACTAACCTATGCATCCCTGGACGCAATTGGTGATTTAGCATGGTCAATCCACCTAACCTGCACATCTTTAGACTGTGGGAGGAAAACAGAGCATCCAGGGGAAACCCACACAGACACAGGGAGAATGTCCAAATTCCACACAGTCACCCAAGGCTGGAATTGAACCCAGGTCCCTGGCACCATGAGGCAGCAGCATTAACCACTGAGCTGCCCTATGTTCCATGATAGACCCGGATCAGTTAGGACTATATTCACTGGTGTTTAAGACCATAAGACCATAAGACATAGGAGTGGAAGTAAGGCCATTCAGCTCGAGTCCACTCCGCCATTTAATCATGGCTGATGGGCATTTCAACTCCACCTACCTGCACTCTCCCCGTAGTCCTTGATTCCTTGCGAGATCAAGAATTTATCAATCTCTGCTTGAAGACATTTAACGTCCCGGCCTCCACTGCGCTCCACGGCAATGAATTCCACAGGCCCACCACTCTCTGGCTGAAGAAATGTCTCCTCATTTCCGTTCTAAATTGACCTCCTCTAATTCTAAGGCTGTTCCCACGGGTCCTAGTCTCCCTACCCAACAGAAACAACTTCCCAGCGTCCACCCTTTCTAAGCTATGCATTACCTTGTACGTTTCTATTAGATCTCCCCTCAACCTTCTAAACTCTAATGAATACAATCCCAGGATCCTCAGCTGTTCATCGTATGTTAGGCCTACCATTCCAGGGATCATCCGTGTGAATCTCCGCTGGACACGCTCCAGTGCCAGTATGTCCTTCCTGAGGTGTGGGGCCCAAAATTGGACACAGTATTCTAAATGGGGCCTAACTAGAGCTTTATAAAGTCTCAGAAGCACATCGTTGCTTTTATATTCCAACCCTCTTGAGATAAATGACAACATTCCATTCGCTTTCTTAATCATGGACTCAACCTGCAAGTTAACATTTAGAGAATCCTGTACTAGCACTCCCAGATCCCTTTGTACTTCGGCTTTATGAATTTTCTCACCGTTCAGAAAATAGTCCATGCCTGTATTCTTTTTTGCCAAAGTGCAAGACCTTGCATTTGCTCACGTTGAATTTCATCAGCCATTTCCTGGACCACTCTCCTAAACTGTCTAAATCATTCTGCAGCCTCCCCACCTCCTCCGTACTACCTGCCTGTCCAGCTAACTTCGTATCATCGGCAAACTTCGCCAGAATGCCCCCAGTCCCTTCATCCAGATCATTAATATACAAAGTGAACAGCTGTGGCCCCAACACTGAACCCTGCGGGACACCACTTGTCACCGGTTGCCATTCCGAAAAAGAGCCTTTTATCCCAACTCTCTGCCTTCTGTCAGACAGCCAATCCTCAATCCATGCCAGTAACTCACCTTGAACACCATGGGCCCTCACCTTACTCAGCAGCCTCCCGTGAGGCACCTTATCAAAGGCCTTTTGGAAGTCTAGATAGATAACATCCACTGGGTTTCCCTGGTCTAACCTACTTGTTACCTCTTCAAAGAATTCTAACAGGTTTGTCAGGCACGACCTCCCCTTACTAAATCCATGCTGACTTGTTCTAATCCGACCCTGCACTTCCAAGAATTTAGAAATCTCATCCTTAATGATGGATTCTAGAATTTTACCAACAACCGAGGTTAGGCTAATTGGCCTATAATTTTCCATCTTTTGTCTTGATCCTTTCTTAAACAAGGGGGTTACAACAGCGATTTTCCAATCATCTGGGACTTGCCCTGACTCCAGTGACTTTTGAAAGATCACAAGCAACACCCCCACTATTTCCTCAGCCACCTCCCTCAGAACTCTAGGATGTAGCCCATCGGGGCCAGGAGATTTATCAATTTTTAGACCTTTTAGCTTTTCTAGCACTTTCTCTTTTGTAATGCCTACCATACTCAACTCTGCCCCCTGACTCTCCTTAATTGTTGGGATATTACTCATGTCTTCCACTGTCAGGACTGATGCAAAATACTTATTAAGTTCTTCAGCTATTTCCTTATCTCCCATCACTAGCCTTCCAGCATCAATTTGGAGTGGTCCAATGTCTACTTTTGCCTCTTGTTTGTTTCTTATGTATTGAAAGAAACTTTTACTATCATTTCTAATATTACTGGCTAGCCTACCTTCATATTTGATCCTCTCCTTCCTTATTTCTCTCTTTGTTATCCTCTGTCTGTTCTTGTACCCTTCCCAATCTTCTGATTTCCCAGTGCTCTTGGCCACTATATAGGCTGTCTCTTTTTCTTTGATACATTTCCTGACTTCCTTTGTCAGCCATTGCTGTCTAATCCTCCCCCGGATAATCTTTCTTTTCTTTGGGATGAACCTCTGTATTGTGTCCTCAATTACACCCAGAAACTCCTGCCATTGTTGCTCTACTGTCTTCTCCGCTAGGCTCTGCTTCCAGTCGATTTTCGTTAGTTCCTCTCTCATGCCCCTGTAATTACCTTTAGAAGGACAGTGGGGGAGAAATCTCATAGAAATCTATAACATTCTATCAGAATTAGACAGGGTAAATGCAGGAACGATGTTCCTGATAACTGGGGAATCCAGAACCAGGGGTCACAGTTTATAGATATGGGGATGCCACTTAGAACTAAGATAAGGAAAAAATTCTTCAACCAGAGAATAGTGAGCCTATGGAATCTCTGCCAAAAAAAGTGGTTGAGGCCAAAACATTAAATGTTTTCAAGAAAGAGTTAGATACAGTTCTTAGAGCTAAAGGGAAAGAGAAATGGGAGAAAGTGGCAACAGAAATGGATGATAAGCCACAAACATATTGAATAGCAGAGCAGGCTTGAAGGGCTGAATGGCATACTCTTGCTCCTATTTTTCTTTGAGGAGGTAATGTACAAGCTAGACAAAGGAGAGCCAGTGGACGTGATCCATTCAGATTTCCAGAAGACCTTTGACAAGATGCTGCATAGGAGGCTGCTAAACAAGATAAGAGGCCAGGGTGTTAGGGACAAGACTGGCATGGATAGAGGATTGACTGACTGGCAGGAGGCAGAGAGTGGGAATAAAGGGGTCTTTTCCGGTGGCAGCTGGTAACTAGTGGAATTCCGCAGGGGTCAGTTTTGGGACAACAATTATTCATGTTGTACATTAACGATCTAGACAAAAGAACTACAGACATTGTTGCTAAGTTTGCAGGTGGCATAAAGATAGATGGGGGGCAGATAGTGTTGAGGAAGTGGAGAGGTTGTAGAAGGACTTGGCAGGATTGGAGACTGGACAAAGATGTGGCAGATGGAATTTAATGTGGAAAGTGGAAAGTTATGAACACGGTAGGAAGAATAGAGGCATAGATTTTTCTCTAAATGCTGAAAAGCTTTGGAAATCTGAAGCACAAAGGGACTTAGGAGTCCTAGTTCCAGATTCTCTTAAGGTTAACATGCAGATTTGGTTGGCAATTAGGAAGGGTTTGTTCAATGGAGAGCGGTTGAGGAATCTGGGTCTGTACTCAATGGAGTTTAGAAGGATGAGGGGGGATCTGAATGAAACTTAAAGAATACTGAGAGGCCTGGATAGAGGGGACATGGAGATGATGTTTCTACCAGTAGGAGAGACCAGAACCCAAGGACACAGTGTCTGATTGAAAGGACAATCCTTTAGAACTGAGATGAGGATGAATTCTTTCAGTCAGAGGTTGGTGACTCTGTGGAACACATTGCCACAAAAAGCTGTCAATGCCAGGTCATTGAGTGTATTTAAGACAGAGATAGATAGTTTTTTTGATTAGTAAGGGGATCAAGGGTTACAGAGAGAAGGCAGGAAATGGGGTTGTGAGACATGTCAGCCATAATCGAATGGCAGAGCAGACTCAATGGGCCAAATTTATATGTTATGACCTTATTTTCTATGTTTCTATCGCCTTAGCACTGTCCTCACTGGGTTTGGCAGCTGAGCATAGCCTCAAACCGGCCCCTCTTCCCAATCTGCATGCCTCAGTATGACATTACCAAGTGTGTTTACCTCATTAGTAACCCTTCATTTTAGAAAGACCTTGGGAAAGAGTGAATGAGTCACAATATTGTTACCCCAGAGATAAAAGGTACTGCAGATGCTGGAGAATCCGAGATAACAAGCATGGGGCTGGATGAACACAGCAGGTCAAGCAGCATCATAGGAGCAGGAAAACTTGACGTTTCGGGCCTAAACCCTTCATCAGAAATGGGGGAGGGGAAGAGGGTTCTGAAATAAATAGGGAGAGAGGGGGAGGCGGATAGAGGATGGATGGAGGAGAGGATAGGTGGAGAGGAGGCAGACAAGTCGAAGAGGCGGGGATGGAGCCAGTAA
>JAHRHZ010000056.1:4572073-4587129 GCA_024137785.1 Ginglymostoma cirratum | reverse complement strand
ATCCGGTGACCGGAAGCCGTGAGTGGGTCCTGCCTGGCCATGTTGTGGGATCCGGTCGCAGCACCTTTAGTTATAGAATCAGAAGCAGCGGCAACAGCAGCAGGAGATCAGGGGCGGTCATGGCAGCAAGCACTCAGTTTCTCCCGAGACTGCAGCCTGTGGCCTGACTTGGGTGTCTGCATGGAGATAAGCTTAAATCAGACACTAATATCTGGACGTTTCCTATTTCTTTTGGCTTTGCTTCCTTTATTTCTGCTGTTTTTTTTTAAATTCTGGTTTTATATTCAAGTGTGTAACCGAGATGGCGCCAGTTCTGTCGGTGGAGGCTGGATGGCACCAAAGAGCATCAACTTTCATTCCAGAGGCAGCAGGACAGCACAGGGGCTCGTACCTGGCCACCAGGCCCATGATGGAGCACCTCACAATAAGGACTCTATTGTTTCTTTATTTTCTTTATTCCTTCGTTTATTTTTCTGTTTTTAAGATGGCACTGGAGAGTGGCAACACGATCAACACTTTTCACCGGACTTGTAACAAGATACATGTGACAACGAATCAAT
This sequence comes from Ginglymostoma cirratum, assembly GCA_024137785.1. Taxonomy (NCBI): domain Eukaryota; kingdom Metazoa; phylum Chordata; class Chondrichthyes; order Orectolobiformes; family Ginglymostomatidae; genus Ginglymostoma; species Ginglymostoma cirratum. The sequence continues at coordinate 4,586,569 of JAHRHZ010000056.1, read as the reverse complement.
CAAAGTTTAGCATAATCTATTGCCTTGTTAGCCCTCCCTGAATGCACCACCTCCCACTTTTCCGGGTTGAATTCCTTTAGACACTGCTCTGCCCATCTGACCAGTCCGTTGATATCATCCTCCAGTTTACAGCTATCCTACTCACAATTGAGGTTCTGGAAACTTCTGTGACATCTGTGAATTTCTTCAGCAGGTCACCTACATTTAAGTCAAAATCATTAATGTACACCACAAAGAGCAAGGGCCCCAGCACTAAGCCCGGTGGAACCCCAATAGAATCAGATTTCCAGTCGCAGAAACATCCCTCTGCTATTTTCCTCTGCTTCCAATCTCTCAGCCAATTTTGGATCCAATTGGACATTTTGCCTTGGACTCCATGGAGTCTTACTTATTTACCTACCCTTATCAACACTCCTGGTTACCTCCTCAAAAATTTCAATCGAATTTGTCAAACACCATCTTTCCTTAACAAATCCATGCTATCCTTAATTAATCTGTGCCTCTCCAAGTGCAGATGTATTCTGTCCCTCCGAAATTTTTATAATAATTTCCCCACAGTACGTTGACTGGCCTGTCATTTCTGTTCTATATCTTCTTCCTTTCTTTTTAATCATGAGACAATGTTACCAGTCCATCAGGCCTCTAGCATCTCAGAGAGGATTTGAAAATTACTACCACAGCCACTGCAGTTTCCTCCCTTATCAGCCTAGGGTACACCTCGTTCTGGCCTGTGGATTTATCCACTTTTAAAGTTAATAAACCCTTTCGTATCTTCTCTCTCTCTCTATGTTAACTTCTCGGTCCTCCACCCTGATATCAATACCTGTATTGTCCTGTCCCATTGTGAAGGCCAACGCAAAGTAATTATTGAAGACTGTACCCACATCTTTCAGGTCCAAATACGGATTATCTCTATGGTCCTTAATGAGCTCTATGCTTTCCCTTGTTGTTCTCTTACTCTTTGTATGTTCATAGAATCATAGAATCCCCACAGTGTGGAAACAGGTCCTTCGGCCCAACAAGTCCACACCAAACCTCACAGCATCACACCCAGACCCATATAACCCACCTAATCTACACCTCCCTGAACAGTACGGGCAATTTAGCATGGCCAATCCACCTAACTTGCACATCTTTGGACTGTGGGTGGAAACCAGACACCCGGAGGAAACCCACGCAGAGAATGTGCAAACTCCACATAGACAGTAGCCTGAGGGTGAGATCGAACCGGGGTCCCTGGTGCTGTGAGGCAGCAGTGCTAACCACTGTGCCACCGTGCCACCCCAAAAAAAAACATGTTTGCATTTTTCCTTTATTCCACCTGCAAATGCTTCCTCTTTGCTTTCATAACTTTTTAAAGATCCCCCTGCACTTTATAAACCCCTCCAGGGATTCTGTCATATTGAGGCCTCAGTGTCTGTCACAAGCTCCTCCTCGTTTTGTAACCCTCACCTTTACTTCCTTTGACATCCAGGGGTTTTCTGGTTTTGGTCCCATCTTTTGTCTTTATGGGAACATATTTGCCATACTTTGCTATTTCATCCTTGATTACCTCCTGCTGCTCTGACATATTTTGATCTGCAGGTGTCTTCTCCTGGTCCACTTGGGTCAAATTGTATTTTATCTTCGTAAAATTAGCCTTTAGAACCTTTATTCCCAGCCCAGCCTGATATGCATCCCACCGGCCTAGACTCATTTCTGAATGTTAGGTCCAGAATTACTCCCTCACTTGTTGGATTTCTATATACCATCTAGAAGTTCTCCTGGATGCAATTTAAGAATATTGTTCCTTCCCTAATTTGCATACTACAACTAGCCAAGTTAATATTTCTGTGGTTGAAATCCCTTACTGTTTTTATTCTTACACTTCTCTGAAATCTGATTACATATTTGATCCTCTATCTGTCCCTGACTGTTTAGGGGCCTATGTCACACACCCAACTATCTGTTTACCCCCTTTTGTGTTCTTTACTTTTACTGAAATGATTTATTTAGGGATCCTTCCAAGATATCGTCCCTTCTCATTGTTATAATTGATTCCTTTGTCTATCTTTTCGAGCTTATTTGTCAGGCTCTTTGCATTAAGTTATATTCCATTTAGACTTCTAAACTTGTTTCAGAGATAGTAGGAACTGCCGATGCTGGTGAATCTGTGATAACAAGGTGTGGAGCTGGATGAACACAACAGGCCAAGCAGCATCAGACGAGCAGGAAAGCTGACGTTTTGGGCCTAGAACCTTCTTCTAAACTCACTTCTTTCTTATCTAGTCTATATTTCTTCAGCTTTCAGGGTTTAAACTCTGACCAAAGTTGACCAGGGAGCTCTGCTCAGGTGAGGGCTTATTATAATGAGGTTTGAAATCCAAGTCAATCAGCCATACCCCTGTTCTAGTATTCACTGTCATAGATCTTGTTTATATTTTCTTTGGCCTAAAATCTGTTGTTTTCCACTTTATGAGGGTGTTACCTTGGAGAACTGGAAGACCCATTGTACACTTAATGAGCCACTGAGTTCTTTGACTATGTTATGTTGCTTCCTCCTTTGCCAGAAAGCTGTCAATCTTCCTTCTAAATTTAACATTTTCCAATAAGGATCTTAATGACCACAAGGATTGGTGGCCTGTTGCTGCGTAACTCATGCAGGGAGACTATAAGTCGGTTAACAGCGCCACTCAGTGGCTGGCTCATGATTTGCAATTCATGGAAACATGACGAGCTGAATGCACACAACGTGACATTCACACACATGGGTCGTTCAATGACAAACAACAGCAAGATCCCTGGTGAGTCTTTTTCTGCTCTGTACCCTGAAATGAGAGAGTGATTTGTTGCAATTACAGGACTGACAATTTTCTCCAAAAATATATTCAATCATTAAAATTTGTCAAGGTAAATTACCTAATCGTTCAAATTTAAGTGCAAAATAGGTCTGCTTCTGTCAATACAGTATATGGCACTGTGCGATCCCTCTTAAAATTACAGTTCCGACATTCAGTCCACAAGGGCTGTACAACGGGTTTTACACAAATTCTAGCCCCTTTGTGTTCTGTAGCAGTAAGGGCTTAGTCTGTGGCCTTTTCCCGTAAAGTCTTTGCAGCAGCCCCAAGCTTTATTGTATCCCTCAACACAAACCTTTGAAACATCCCAGGCTGCAACATTTTTCTGCACTGGGGCTGTGGGATGTGGCAACTTTGAGGCAAACCAAAGAGAGTCTTTATCTGAGTTGATGTTTATTGTGGTGTCCCCCACTGGGAACAGTGCATGGAGCAGACACCTTCAGCCACAGCGCTGCTCAGTATCTCTTCATTCCTTTCCAGACCTGCTTTCCAAAAGCACAGTCAAGAAGGAGTAAGACAGTGTTCTCTTCGCCACTGAGGGCAGCACATAGAGACCCCAGGCGCACAGGAAGGATAGGACAGTGAGAGCCTTTCTCACCATTAGTAACTAAAGAATGGCACTGAGTCAGCTAAATAAAGACAGATTGCGATCTGGACTCTGTCCAGGCAACTGGAGAGTATCAGTGGGAAGCATACTCAAGGACACATTTATATAAACTCTGACTGAGGATAATACTGAGATGAGCTTTGGTGTTCTGTACGATCAGCCTGTGGACTTCCAGGGGCCGATATTAGAAAGGTGGTGCCAAAATATCAGCACACCAGGAAAATCATCCTTAATCAGTTAGTCTGCCTACCTCAATTGCATTTTACTCCCCAGTGGCAAGATTGTGTCAGGGGGTGCAAAAACAGATCCGCACCATTTTATTGCCCTCTACTCCATTGTAGCCAATCAGGGACTAATCAAATTTAGCCCTTAGTGTCCAGATTTACACACAACATGCAACAGTCATGCTTCCTGACTTAGGAATTTGTGAAGTAGATCCTGTTTTTGGTCATTGGGGTTGGATATTGAATGCAGGAACAATTCGTATTTTGGAGATATTCAATTTAGCACAACCTTCTGTTATGATTGTCTGCAGACATTTACATTATAGGAATGAGATGTAAGTGAAAGGACATGTAGTTACGTTGTGTTCCAAATTATAACAATTCCCTGAGTAAGGAAGTTTCTCCTCATCACACTCTCTTGCTGGCAATCTTGAAATTGTACCCCTAGTTACTGAAATCCCATATTTTCAAAATCTCATCCATCCCCACAACTCTCTATAATCTCTACACTTACTCTTATATTGGAATTGAAACTTTTGCACACCCTTGATTTTCATCCCTTCACCTTAGTGTATGCCTTAAGCTAGATCAGCCCCTAAGGTCTAGAATAGCCTCTTAAAGACTTCTCTATCTTGAGCTCATCACTCTCTTCACATCTGTCTCTTTGGCCACCTGTGTTCTTTATCTGTCATTGTCAGATAAAGAAAAAACTTATGGAATAAAATGAAATTCACTTCAACTACACCAATGGGGGTTAGTGATGGCTCTTGGCCACAAGATCTGGGTTCATAGGGGTTTAAAGTAAACAAGAATATAATGCTACCATCATTTTGCTGACTGATTTGCAGATTTGCAGTCCTGCTCAAAATCACTAAAGGAGTTTCCCAGCTCAGTCTGCTACAGGCTGTCCAAGAAATCTGAACCAACAAGGTGTCACTTGACGTGTGAAAAGAACATTCAAAATAAGGGACACCCCTTAAAGCACAGGACAATTTTAATTTATCCATTCATGGGGTTAACATGTCACTGGCCAGGCCATCATTTATTGTCCATTCCTCATTGTCCTGGAGGAGATCTTGGAGAGCTACCTTCTTGGACCACTGCAGTTTATCACAGATAGGAACGCCCATACCGTTGTCAAGAAGGAAATTCTAGAACTTTGACCCAGTGACAGTGAAGGAATGGAGATATAACTTCAAATCAGGGTGGTGGGTGACGTTGAAGTCGCAGGTATAAGAACATAAGAACAAGAAGCAGGAGTGGTAATTCAACCCCTCAAGCCTACCCCACCAAGTAATATGATCGTGGCTAATTTTATCACAGCCTCAGCTTCACTTTCCTGTCCACGACTGCAACCTTTTAACATGGCAATAATTAAAATGCTGTCTGTCTCCTCAAGTTTGTTCAGTATCCAGGCATCCACTGCACTCTGGGGTGGTGAATTCCCCAGATTCACGACCCTTTCAAAGAAGTATTTCTTCCTCATTGGTGTTTTAAATTTGCTACCCCTTATCCCAGAACTCTGATTTCAGGTTCTAGATTGGCCACAAGGGGGAAAAATGCACTCTATGTCTACTTTGTCAATTGTCTTTAACATCTTATATACTTTAATTAAATCTCCTCTCACTCTTATACACTCTACTGATTATAGGCCTAAACTGCTCAATCTCTCTCCATAAGACAAACCTTATCTCTTGAATTAATCTTGCAAGCCTTCCCTGAACTGCCCCCTGTGCCTATATTCCATCACACACCTGACCTGTGCCTTGTAGATGGTTGATAGGATTTGGGGAGACAGGGAATGCAATTATCCCCTCCCATGGACAATAGTGAGGGAGGTAGGAGAATGGCAAAAAAGGAAAAATTTTACTCAACATACAGCTTCTGATTTTTTTCAGTTTTCCTCTTAAGGTTTAAATGGCAACTTCAGAATCTCACTATGGAGTTGACTTCCTATCTCCATGCATTTGCATTTTATTAATAGCCCAACTTGCCTTTGTTTCCGCACCACTTCCTATTTCTCTTATCCCGAGAAGCTAGATAGTACAAATTCCCACCATTTAATTCAGAGCAGGCAGCTTGCAGATTGCAACCATTATCCTACTGTATCTTCAACAAAATGCCCCTGTATACTCCATGGCCACTTTAACTCTTTACTATCAGCTTCACCACAGAATTACATCTGCTCTCAAACAATCTCACACTTCAGACCTTTAACACTTTATTTGAAGTTCAGCAACTCTCATGATTGATATGGTTCTGCCAGATCACTTTAAGCACACTCACTCTCTCTCAGACACACACTCACACAAACACACACACACACATTCACTCTCTGTCTCACACACACACACTCTCACACACACACACACTCTCACACACTCCCTCACACACACACACACACTCCCTCACACACACACACACACACGCTCACACACACATTGTCTCTCCAACACACAGTCTACCTCTCTCTCTCTCACACACACACACACCATTCACACATACATGCTCACACTCTCTCACATACACACACAAACATACACACACACAGATTCTCTCTCACACAGACACACACACTCATATATAGACACACTCACTTTTATATACTCACTAACACATACAGCACACATACAAAACACACACACACACATGCACATGCACACGCATCATGCATCATGCATCTACACATGATGCCCCTTATGGCTTTTAGCTTGCTTCCTTTGTGCTCACTTATTTTCTGCATACCCAGGCTTTTCCTTTCTTGTATTGCTTTTTAGTGCATGGGGTCTTCAGTCCTCAGGTACAGGCTGTGAGCCTCTGTGGTTTGCATTTCTTTTTAGTGCATGTGGAGAGGCAGCAGCCTGCCACTTATCGGAGCATTGAACAGTGTCAGGGTGGACATGTCTCTACATAGCAATGGGCTATGTCAATGTCACGGTGACATGTGCCAGTGGCTTCGGCAGCAAACACACCTTGTGCTTCAAGCAACTGACCATGTGTGAAAGTCAAAGAGCGCACCAGTCAGAGATTACTGTCACTGTCAGTCAAGGAGTTCATCAGACTCCAGTGCAGGGAGTTAGCCATGGTCACTCAGGTGCTTGGTCCAAGCAGAGCCCAAGGATCCACTTTCTTGCAGTCCAGGGAATGGGCAATGGTCATTCCTGTTGGTCAAATGTAACCAGTCTGGGGATTACAGATAAATTGGTCAGGGTTTGTGGAGACATCAGTCTTGTGGGAAAGACAGTTGGTGGGGGGTGGGTGGGTAATACTTCCCACAATGAGATAAAGGCAGGAATCGAACGTGCTGACAGTGGCTGGACAAGGAGTGGAAGAGTGATGATGCAGGTACAGGGTAAGTGAAGAGGCTGCAGTAAGTAAATAGATAGCAGATCGCAGGAAGGGTGAGTGAGAGTTATTGAGTGAGTGGACATGAGACACGCAATAGAGAGAGCCGTTGTCTATGAACCTTGGTGAGCTGTGTTTGGAGTAGTAGAAGTAGAATGAGTGGTGAGATTGGGGTAGCAGAGAAAAGGTCATTGCATTTACCCTTACAAAAGGCTGGACATTGCTCCTATCTCGGGCCCAGCACTGACCTGTGCTGCTGTCTGGATCCATCCTGTCTTCCAGTGACTGAATGGGTGTGTAAATATGGAGCCAGCAACGTGAACAATGCACAGACCTGATACTGGGAAAGACTATCACCGCCCCGCTGCACAATTCCACAAGAATAATGCCGACAAATCCAGCCTCACAATTAATGAGGTGGAGAGCAGAAGATTGAGAGAAATGTTGCTGTGAATGCCTGGGAACTAGGCACTGAATCTCACTCAATGATACAGTTTAGCTGAGTTACTGACTGTTATTGTGGCCATTGTGTTCATATGGCTGGCCCTGGGCAGCTTGATTGATGGAAACTGTCAGGATAATGTTTCAGCAGTGGCAATGCCATTGATCTCCAGAGCACCCTGTGAAGTGCTGATTGTTTCTACAACATTAAAGATATTGTATAAATGTAAGATTTCCTTGGTTTTTCTTGCTGTCTCAACATTCAAAATGCTCAGTGCTGCCATGTACTGGCTATTGGATGCCACTACAATAGCTGACCTTGTGTAGAAAGCAGCAGCAGATACTGAGATAACAAGGTGTGGGGCTGGATGAACACAGCAGGCCAAGCAGCATCAGAGGAGCAGGAAAGCTTGACGTTTCGGGCCTAGACCCTTCATCAGAAATGGGGGAGGGAAAGAGGGTTCTGAAATAAATAGGGAGAGAGGGGGAGGCGGATAGAAGATGGATAGAGGAGAGGATAGGTGCTTTCCGGAGGGACCACTCTCTCTGTGACTCCCTTGTCCGCTCCACATACCCCTCCAGCCCCACCACACCCAGCACTTTTCCCTGCAACCGCAGGAAGTGCTACACCTGCCCCCACAACTCCTCCCTCACCCCCACCCCAGGCCTCAAGAAGACTTTCCACATCAAGCAGATGTTCACCTGCACATCTGCCAATGTGGTATACTGCATCCGCTGTACCCGTTGTGGCTTCCTCTACATCGGGGAAACCAAGCGGAGGCTTGGGGACCGCTTTGCAGAACACCTGCGCTCGGTTCGCAACAAACAATTGCACCTCCCAGTCGCGAACCATTTCAACTCCCCCTCCCATTCCTCAGACAACATGTCTATCCTGGGCCTCCTGCAGTACCACAATGATGCCACCCGAAGGCTGCAGGAACAGCAAATCATATTCAGCCTGGGAACCCTGCAGCCCAATGGTATCAATGTGGATTTCACAAGCTTCAAAATCTCCCCTCTCCCAACCGCATCCCAAAACCAGCCCAGCCCATCCCCGCCTCCCTAACCTGTTCTTCCTCTCACCTATCCCCTCCTCCCACCTCAAGCACCACCCCCAGCTCCTACCTACTAACCTCATCCCGCCCCCTTGACTTGTCCATCCTCCTTGGACTGACCTATCTCCTCCCTAACTCCCCACCTACACTCACCTTTACTGGCTCCATCCCCGCCTCTTTGACTTGTCTGTCTCCTCTCCACCTATCCTCTCCTCTATCCATCCTCTATCTGCCTCCCCCTCTCTCCCTATTTATTTCAGAGCCCTTTACCCGTCCCCCATTTCTGATGAAGTGTCTAGGCCCGAAATGTCAAGTTTTCCTGCTCCTATGATGCTGCTTGGCCTGCTGTGTTCATCCAGCTCTACACCTTGTTATCTCAGATTCTCCAGCATCTGCAGTTCCTACTATCTCTACAGCAGATACTGAGCTCACTTTGGTTATGTAAGAGCAACAAAAAGAAACAGAAGCAGCAAATTGAGGGCTCTTGTGGGGCAGTGGTAATGCCTCTACCTCTGGGCCAGGAAGCCTGGCTTCAAGAACTACCAGCTCCAGGTGTATAACATGACATCCCTAAACAGGTTAATTAGGAAAATAGGTAAAAGGTGCAGACTGCCCTGACAGAACAGTTATTTAATCAAACTCCTATCTCCAGGATTACCCTCCACATGACTTGATCAAACGGTGTAAGAAATGCTTATCTTGATCTGCTTACAGCACAAGTCCTTCCTCCTTGTCCTTTACCTCCCCTCCCCACCTCACCTCTTAAATTGTCAACTTGTGTGATATTTATGAATTGAGAGTCAGTCAGTTCAGCTGTGTTTACTTCTTATCACTGTTTGGTGTGTGGATTTCAAATTCACTTGTCTACCAGAAATCTCCTACACAATAATTATAGCTTCACAAAATTAACTACAAGCTCCACAACCAGTGATATGAAAATACCAAAAAGGCATCATTGAGCTTGCAATCCTATCAGCACTTTTGCCTACACTTGGTCGATTTGTTTAAAAGGTAAGAGCCTCTTCAATTTCAGTGGCATCACTATCATCATCCTGGGAGTTATTAGTGACTGGAAGCTGAACTGGACCAGCCATATAAATGCTGTGGCTAAGTCAGGTCAGTGGCGAAGAGTTTTGCAGTGAGTAACTCTGGTTTTGACTCTCCAAAGTCTGTCCACCATCTACAAGGCACAAGTCAGGAGTGGTATGGAATACTCCCCACTTGACCGGATAAGTACAACTCCAACAACACTCAAGGAGCTTGACACAATCCAGGACAAAGCAGCCCACTTAATTGGCACGACATATACAGACATCCACTCCTTCCATTGCCGACGCTCAGTAGCAGCAGTGTGTTCTATTTACAAGATGCACTGCAGAAATTCACCAAGGCTACTTCTTAGACAGCACGTTCGAAACCCATAACCACTTCCATCTGGAAGGTCAAGGACAGCAGATACATGGAAACACCACCCCCTGCAAGTTCCCCCTAAGCTTCACAACTTCCTGACTTTTAAATATTTTGCTGTTCCTTCAGTGTCATTGGATCAAATCCCTCACTTGTGGGTGAGGGAAATCCCTCAAATCCCTCCCTCATATTGTGGGTCTACTGACACCAAGTGGACTGCAGCAGTTCAAGAAGACAGCTCACCGCCACTTCTCAAAGGCAACTAGGTTTGGGTAATAAATGTTGGACCAGCCAGTGACATCCACACCCCATGAATGAACATGTTATAAAAAACAGCAGTCAGTTTGAAAGTTGCCAGGTTTGCAGTGAAATGATCAGAGATTATTAATGTAAACTATATTGCTTGGTAATGAATGTTAATATGATTTAAATTAGGTTATCCAATTGCCTGATTTGCTACTTCTAATTTAGTCCTGAATAGGAGGAACTCCTCCCCAAAAGCAGTGGTATTGTCCTGGCATCTGCCTTGGAGGTGTAAGTGAATTTTTCCAGACAAGGGAGTTAAATCTGCTCGAAGTGACCTTGAGTTTGGCTCCCAGCATTCTCCCATCCAGGTTTCATTGGTATGGAATTAAAAGAAAAGGAGAAACCCACTTGAGTTGGCCATGAATCCACTTAAAATACAAACTGACCCCTAATAAGAACTACTTTCATCCGCAAATCTGGTTTTTCCAACCAGTGCATCTGGTCCCAAGCTGTGAGCAACTTGTCAGGATCACTGAAGCTGCTGCACTATAGGAGGAGCACCTTCAATGTAACTGACAAGCTGCAGAGGCTTTCATCAGTGAAACTGAAAAGCTTCAGGTCTGGTCAGCTGACAAGCTGCTGTGCCGGGCACTTATTCTCCCAGAGAATGCTATCCTTGCCTTGATAGTTGATTTCCAACTTCTAATAGGCTGACAATTCACTCAGCATTTCACTTACCTTCAGCCTCACGTCCTCACTGTGAACCAGCACCATGGCACACAAGCAACTTATGCAGCTGACTCTTTTTTCAACATTCTTACATGGGATGTCAGTGTCATCGGCAAAGCTAGTGTTTGGTGTCTATCCATAATTTCCCTTGAACTGAGTGCTTGTCGAGGGCCATATCAGAGGGTCTTTAAGTGGCAACCACATTGCTCTGGTTCTGGAGTCACATATGTACCAAATTGGGTAAGGACAGCATATTTATTTCCCTAAAAAAATGTGAATCACATGGGTTTTTACAATTGACAAAGATTTGATGGTCACCATTAGATGAGCTTTATTGTTAATTCCAAATGAATTTGAATTTCATCAAGTGCCATTGTGGGATTCATATTGATGCACCCAGAGCATTAGCCTGGGGCTCCGGATTACTAATCTGGTGACATTATCACCACATCTCCTATCTCCAAGAGGCAGGGTAACATCATCAGCAGCACCCCCACACCCACCCCCAACCCAGAGCCATACAAACAAGACCTGGCAGTGTCCTTCAGTCTGATTGCACACTCCTCTGCAGGCTAGAGTAAATGGAGGGGAGACTCCTGACACCAGGTCCACAAGCAGAAGGTCGCCTCTCTTGAGCAGTGTGAGCGCCTCTGAAAGCTCAGGTCTTGAACACAGGGTCACTAGTGATTTCTGCAGCTACCTGGATGTCTTTCACAGTGCTAGTGGTCACCAAGGTTCCTGCAACTGGAGGACTACTGACCCATACCACCCTTACCCTGCACCTTCATCTTCCCCAAACTTCATCCCATCCCAGTCCAGTTTTACCTCACCCAAACTCAAGGACCTTTGTCTTTAGCCAAGTTTTGTGTTCCCTTCCCCTGGCAGGGCAAGAAACAGAAACTTATGAAGCAGCTTATGCAGAGCAAGGAGAGAAGGATGACACTTATGGACGGTCACTATTGTCACATGTGGGAGGGCTGTAGAGTGACAGAGAGTGGAAATGTTGGTTGATGCGAAATATGAGATGCCTGAGGTGTGAAAAATGAGTGGAACTGCAAGCTGTGTTGTCCTGAGGCATGCTTTGTAGAGTGCTGGGCAAATCAGGGTACAGTGAGTGATTTGACACCCTCTCTACTGCCTGCCTGGACGTGGATCCCCAGGCCAATGACTTCAGATTGAGTGACCACACATCTGCTATTGATGCTTTGGCCACTTTTGTCCATGTCTGACAGGTTGAGAGAGAATGTCTACTTTCTCCTGTCCTTTGGTTGCTGAAGCCCCTCATCTCCCACGACTGGGCCTCCCCAGTGTGAACATGGAGGATAGGTATGAGTGGCAAATGAGCTTCCCTTTTCTTTCCAATGATTGCTACAGCCTCAAAGTCTAAGGGCAGCTAAGTCCTTGTACTCCCTGGTGCCATCCTTATAATTGGAAATACTATCTTTGACATTATGGTCGAGATAGAAGCCTCAAGTCTACTCTCTCACTCTCCTGTTTTTTGACTCGTAAATTATCCTAACATTCCACCTTGGACAAGTCTGGAAAATTTCACCCTTGGTATTTTATATGTTCATGCAATGTGGCTGTCACTGGCTGGGCCAGCATTTATTGGCTATCCCTGGTTGCCCCTGCGAAGGTGGTGGTGAGGTAAATTTCCTGCATGGTCTCCAAAACTGCGTGTTTCCATCTCTGTGATATCAACCATCTCCATCCTTGCCTCAGCTCACCTATGACTGAGACCCCATTCCATGTCTAGGTCACCTCTACATTTGAATGCTTCACCGATCTCCTGATTGTGTCCCCATCCTCTACCTACCTTCCAAAATGCTACTTCCTACATTTAACTTGAACAAAGACTCACTCGCCCATCATCTCTGTGCTAAACTGATTCAGAGGCTGGTAGTGTCTTGATTTTGACATTCTCACCCTTGGTTTGAAATCCCTGCATGATCTTAGAACATAGAACACAGAACAATACAGCGCAGAACAGGCCCTTCGGCCCTCGATGTTACGCTGCCCTGTGAACTAATCTAAGCCCATCCCCGTACACTATCCCATCATCATCCATATGCTTATCTTTCCACTCCTTATCTTGAGAACGTCCTTCAGAACTTCCACAACTTCCGGGATGTCTGTGCAGCTCCAATTCTGCCCTCAGGTGCGGCCTTGACTTCAGCTGTTAATGTCATTGAAGTTCAAGCTGCTCCAGATTTATGTTTTGGAATCTCCTACCTTAATCTCTCCGCCTCTGGGTATGTCTTTCTCCTCCATAAATCACTGCTTAAACCTCAGATCAGTGGCCAAGTCACTTGTTTTAACATTCCTTTACATGGCTTATTGTCAAATTTTTATTTGTAATATGCCTCAAAAATGCCCTGAGGCAATACAGTACTGAAGACACGATGTAGATGCATATTGTTGTTCTAAATGTTTATCTACTTTAACAAGATATTCTTGCTTACTTGGGAGTTTTTGGACTGGTAGAACTGTTAGTACAGCAAGTCCTAACCAGCCAGTGGAATGTCTGGCAAATTAGCCTGTACAGCACATTTTATCAGAAATATTGCAACAATTAATACTTGTGCCTTGACATCTGTGAACAGCCCAAGAACTGCACGGGGAGTGGGGGCTGTAGATGAAGATGAAAATGCCTGACCTCTGTACTGGCTGTATGCTTTTTGTCTGCTCTCCTGAAACACAGAGCTAGGCAAGTCAAAGTTTCCCCAGTTAAACATTAATCAGAATAACTTATATTTAACCAAATGAAATATCCAGGTCCCCCCCACACAGTGACTTATAAAACAAAACATGACAAATAACTCTTTGCTTCGAAAGTCATTGCCTTTGACTTCCACCCAGACTCTGCTGCTGGCACTGGTTACCTTGTCTTTCCTGGCCACTATCTCAGTGTTAACTAGACTGTTTCTTACTTCAAGCACCTTCTTAACCTCATCTTCTCCAGTGCCCAGCCAGATGCTTCCACCTCCAGAACTTCCCCTAACTTCCTCCTTTTCTAAATTACATCCACGAATGTGGCATGGAGATAGGGGTTCAGCACATCCAACACTCTTATACGTGTATCCTGACTTGTACCACATTCTGCTCAGTGCCCACTCCACACCTTTCTGAGTAACAACAGCTCGTCAACATGCAAAATCCCCAATTTAAAAATCACATGCTGCTTCTCAAAAGCCTTCACAGTCTTCGTCCTCCGATCTCCGTAATGGAGTCCAGAAAACTCCATTCCTCCCACTCTGACTTCTTTCCTCTCTTTCCATTTCTGCTGGGTCCCTCTTTATCTTTGGCGGTTTTCAAGTTGGCGGAAGCTTTCACTGCAGGCAAGCAAGGACCAGTTTTCTATTCAAACGTCAACGCCTGAATACATCATTGTGGCCACAATATGATTTTGATTTGGAATCTGCAGCACGAGAAAAAGATTCCAAGCCGCAGGTAGAGGAGACAGTGGTTTTACAAAATGAAAACCAAAAGAACTGTGGATGCTGTAAATCAGGAACAAAAACAAAGTTTCTGGAAAAGCTCAGCAGGTCTGGCAGCTTTTGTGGAGGAGAAAACAAGAGTTAACGTTTCGGGTCCGGTGACCCTTC
>JAHRHZ010000056.1:4552732-4571673 GCA_024137785.1 Ginglymostoma cirratum | reverse complement strand
AGTTCTGAGGAAGGGTCACCGGACCCGAAATGTTAACTCTGTTTTCTCCTCCACAGATGCTGCCAGACCTGCTGAGCTTTTCCAGCAACTTTGTTTTTGTTCCTGATTTACAAAATGAGTCTTATTGGAATGACCTAAGGGCTGGAAGCAGACAGGCTGGCCCTTTGTGGTGTGTGAGGGTGAGTACAAAGTGAAATCTGGCTGGCAGCAAGGAGCAACTAGTCACCACCCCACATATCAAGGCCATCAGCCTGGCAACATTGGGACTTCACGTTGAGGTTTTACAGGACATTGGTAAGGCCTCTTCTGGAATACTATGTACAGTTCTGTTTGCCCTGTTATATTATCAAGCTGGAGAGGGCTCTGAAAAGATTTACCAGGATGTTGCTGGGAATGGATGAGGTACGAGGAGAGGCTGGATAGGCTGGGACTTTTTTCCATTGGAGTGTAGGAGGTTGAGGGGCGACCTTATAGAGGTTTATAAAATCATAAGGTGTATAAATGGGGTTAATGGTAGGTGTCTTTTCCCTAAGATGGGGGACTTCAAGACAATGGGGCATATTTTTAAGGTGAGAGGGGAAAGATTTAAAAAAGACATGAGGGGCAACCTTTTTACACTTCAGTGTATGGAATGAACTTCCAGAGGAAGTGGTGGATGCGGGTACAGTTACAACATTTAAAAGACATTTAGATAGGTACATGAATAGGAAAGGCTTGGAGGGATATGGGCCAAACACAGGCAAGTGGGTCAAGTTCATTTTGTGATTATGGTCGGCATGGACTGGTCAGACTGAAGAGTTTGTTTCCATGCTATATAACAACCATGTGATTGTCTCCTGAGTAGCTTGTGAGTGTGAACAATATTGCCAGAAACAGATGGAGCTCCAGAATGTGAGGTGGTGTGTCTCTGTGCGGTAAAAAATACCCGAAGAAAGCCCATTTATTTTTCTTCATCAGTTGCTGTAAGATGTTGCTTTTAACCAATAAGTCTGAAACTCCATAATTTGTGAACCAGTTGCTGTGTTTCCTTCTAGCAAATGAAAACCATCTGGAGAAGAGAAATTGAAGAACAACAAGTCCAGGAAAGCAAAATGGATCATCTCAGCAAAGCATGTGAACAGGAGCCACGGACCTGCCTTCCCAGTTTCTACTCCCACCATGACTCCGATATTTTTGTGTCTGTCCCTGTCTGTCATATGAGTGTGTAGGAAAGTTTCATAAAGGGGGTTAGAGTTTCAACTAGTAGAGTTCTAAGTCAACAGTTTATAATTGCTTACCTATAGCTAGGATCTATTTGTAAGAAATAGCAATTCTGGTTAAGCACTGATATCTGGTCTGTGTTTTTTGTTAACTTGGGTTCACAAAGACAGGCAAATTGGGGACTTTGTGTACTTTGATAAAATCTTCAACTTTTGTAAAGCCTCCAGGAATGGAGGGGCTTGGGTTTCCAGTGCTCTACCGCAGTGAGGCATGACAATGCAGCCAACGTAAGACAGCTAGTGATCTTACTGTTTGGAAGCTATAATGGATGCTCTGCTAGTTTATGGAGCTGCTGCTGACACATAATATCCCAGGGAGACCACGAATAGAGTTGATAGCAGAAACCTTCACTCTCACAGGAACTGATTATCCTGTCACAGTGGACTATTATTCTGCTTTCTTGGAGGTGGATCAGTTGATCAACATCTACCAGAGAGATTGCTGAATTCCAGAAAGCATGGCCACCTAAGATGGTGCCATGTGAGGCAACATTGTGAACTTTTCAATGACTCTTGTACTTCTGTACTTGAGTACAAATGACAATAAAGGATGTTGTATTCTATTCTATATTCTGGAATGTTTCAGCTGCTATGGCTTTCCATACATTGTGATTGGCAATTATGGCCCTCAGTTCAGCCTTTTGAAAAATTATTGGAAATATCATCACTATACATCCTCTTCACACTATCATAGATAGGCTGAGGCAGCAGTGACAACCACAAAAGGAATCAAAGAAATTGAGCAAATCCAGCACAGGTGCATACAAGGCAGGAAATAGAGAATATGAATCGAACAGTCAACCAACAGGTCAGGTGAGAATGTTCGAAGAGAGTAAAATGAGAAAGGGTCTGTATCTGATGCAGGCAGGAACAAAACAGATGAACTGAGAGTGCAAATATGAATGAATAAGAACAATCTGGTACAACATGGATTGGGCCCTGAATCTTGAAGGGTACAGAACATTCAAGAATTACAGGCAAGTAGGAAAAGGTGAAGGGAGTGGGATGATCTGTTAGTTAATTATTAGCACAATACAGACAGATGAGTTAACGTTAGGAAACAATAATTTGGAAATAGGTTGGGTAGAAATGAGAAAGGATAAAGGCCGGAAGACACCTTTAGGATTGATGTAAAGGCTCCCGACAGCAACAACGCAGGGTTGGGTACAAAGGAAAAGTAATAAGAACAGGTTAGAATGGCACAACGATAGTCAAAGGAAATTTTAATCTACATATTAATTGGTGAAGTCAAATGGGTAAAGGCAGCTGAGAGGAAGAGCTCATAGAATATTTTCAGGATATTTTTATAGAACAGTACAATCTGGAGCCAACTAATCAGCAGTCAATGCAAGATCTTGTTTTATAGAACATAGAACATAGAACATTACAGCGCAGTACAGGCCCTTCGGCCCTCGATGTTGCGCCGACCTGTGAAACCAATCTGAAGTCCATCTAACCTACACTATTCCATTATCTCATATTAAAGACCCCGCTCCCGAACCCACAACTCAGGTAGCAGTGAACATAATAACATTGAATTTTACATTTAATTTGAGGGGGAGAGAACAATGGATCTGAGATTTTTTTTAATATAATTAGGGGCAATATTGAGGACATGGGAACAGAGCTGGCTCAAGTGAATTGTCTATCTGGGTTAAAGGAGAGGTCAATAGAAATGTTGCTGCAGACACTTAAGGGAATACTTCAGAATATGCAGAATAATTATAATCCACACAAGAAAATTCCAAGGGATGGACTACCATACATTATTAATTATAGTATTAGGGATAGTATTGGTCACTTTATTTAAGGAAGGATATCCATCTGTTGGAGGAAGTTCAGAGAAACCTCTACCTAGAATGGGCAGGTTGACTTATGAGGGAAGGTTAGACAAGCTACAGAACTCCTGTGCCTACTGGAGTTCAGAAGAGTTAGGCCGGACTTGATGGAATCATATAAAATCCTGAAGGGTCTTGGCAGGGTATATGCAGAGAGAATGTGTCCACTTATGGGAGAATCTAGATTGAAAGGTCACTATATAAAAACCAGGAGTCACCTGGTTAAAACAGATGAGGCATTTATTTTTTCTCTCAGAAGGCTGTCTCTGAAAAAGTGTGGGGAAGAACAGTCCTTGAATCTTTCTAAAGCACAGGAGACAGATTCATACTCCTTAGATTAACTACCTTGAATTTGGTCAGTGATCAGGGATAGAAGGCGTGAGGGTGAATTTGCGAGGCAAGTAGAGAGATCCAGGTGGTAGTGCTGAAAGAGCCTCAGCCCTTGAGCTTGTCTAACAGGTTAGAGATTGTTGCTCCCTGTGTGGATGAGTTAGGGGCTAAAGGGAGGAAGAACAAACTGGCCACAGCACCATGGTACAGGGAGCCATTCAAGAGGGGGAAGAAAAGAGAAATGTGGTTGTAATCAGGGATAGTATAGTCATGAAAATAGACACTGTTCTCCGTGCCCAGGATCGAGAGTTCCAAAAATGAGGGAGGGCTCAGCAAAGGTTATTGAAGTTTCCAGAACAAGTAACAGGACAGAGATTATGGAAAGGGTAAGGAATTTAAGTTTAGGCACAGAAGCTAAGAGAGCATCTATAAGAGGGGAGCAGTTAACACAGGTCTGATGGTGCTGTACTTAAATGCATGGAGCATATGGAAGAAGATGAATGAGCTTGTAATGCAGATTGAGATTGGCGGGTATGATGTTGTGGGGACCTCAGACGTGGCTGCCACAGGATCAAGGCTAGGAGCTAAATTTCCAAGGAGATGTGTTCCATCGAAAGGACACGTGGAAGCAAGAGGGGTGGGGTTGCCTTGTTAGTGAGAAATGAAATTAAATCAATAGCAAGAAAT
Organism: Ginglymostoma cirratum; assembly: GCA_024137785.1. Classification (NCBI taxonomy): domain Eukaryota; kingdom Metazoa; phylum Chordata; class Chondrichthyes; order Orectolobiformes; family Ginglymostomatidae; genus Ginglymostoma; species Ginglymostoma cirratum. Next base: position 4,567,559 of record JAHRHZ010000056.1, on the reverse strand, counting down.
GATATTGAGTCAGAAAGCACAGAATCCTCATGAATAGAGTTGAGAAACAGCAAAAGAAAAAAGACACTGATGGCAGTTATGTACAGTCCTCCTAGCAGTAATCAGGAGATAGAAGAGGCATGTAAGAAAGGCACTGTTACAATAATCATGGAGGACTACAATACGGAGGTGGACTGGGAATGTCTACAGGACAGTTTCACGGAATAGCTTATGGTAGAGCCCCCCACTAGGGAACTGAAAATTCCAGATTTAGTGATGTGTAATGAGGTAGGCTTATTAGGGAGCTTAAGGTGAAGGAAGGTCAGTGACCATAATATTGTAGAATTGACCCTGCAGTTTGACAGGGAGAAGGTGGAATCAGATATAATGGCATTGTAATTTAGTAAGGTTACATACAAAGACATGTGGGAGGAGCTGGCCAAAGTTGATTGTTAGGGGATCCTAGCAGGGAAGACAGTGGAGCAGCAATGGCAGGGGTTTCTGCGGGTAATTCAGAAGGTGGACCAGAAATTCATCCCAAGGAAGAAGAAATATACTAAGAAAGGATGTGGCAACCATGGCTGACAAGGGAAGTCAGGGACAGCATAGGAACAAAAGAAAAATCAACAATGTGGTTAGGATAAGAAGGAAGCCAGAGGATTGGGAAGCCTTTAAAAACCTGCAGAAGACGAGTAAAATAGCAAAAAGGGGAAGCAGATGAAATATGAGTAAGCTAGCTGGTCATTTAAAAGAAGATTACAAAAGATTTTTTAGATATATAAAGGGTAAGAGAGAGGCAAGAGTGGACATTGGACTGCTGGAAAATAAGGCTGGAGAAGTAATAATGGGGAATGGTGGAGGAACTGAAAAGGTACTTTGCAGCAGTTTACATGGTGCAAGATACTCGTAGCATACCAGAACTTCAAGTGGGTCAGGGGTAGATGTGAGTGTAGTGGCCATCACTCAGGAGTAGCTGAAAGGTCTGAAGATAGATAAAACACCTGGACCATACACAGAATTCTGAAGGAGATAACTGAGGAGATTGTAGAGGCATTAGTGGTGTCTTTCAGGAATCACTGGAGTCAGGGAGTGTCCCCAAGGACTGGAAAACAATTAATGTAATATTCCTGTTAAAGAAGGGAGGGATACAGAATATGAAAAATTACAAGCAGTTCGTGTTGGAGAAGCATTTTAAAGAGGAGTCTGAGTCCCATGCTCTGTAGCACAGATCAATATTTATTCAGAGCTCCTTTACCAGACATGCTGGAGAGGCCAAAGACTGCTCTGAATCTGGTTTTCACATGGGGGCCAGTTGTCCACTTAAATACGGCTCAGGTTGGAGATCAGTGACACTAACCTTACCCCATAAAGTACAGCATATTAATACATGTCTAATACATAATGGTTACATGCAATTTTGACATCAGTGCTTGCCACATCCCATCTGAACTAAGCATCCAATACTGTGAATATATAACCAATGATGGACAACTTCTCGGTCAACCTTAGGTGCTCCCAACATGTGATATTTGTCAGACTCCCTATCACCTGTCCTTGGGCTGTTATAATTATTGACCACATTCCAACACCGACTGTAATGTCCTTTCCTGGACATTTGCCAGCTGTAATGTATACTAATGATTTTTCAAATTTGCTCATGCAATTCATATCACTTGCTGATCTTAGTACAGAACATTAAAAAGAATGTTAATTTCTACCAATTGTTTTAATATTTGTAATATCATCTCCAATACAAAGTTATTTCTAACGTTATACATAATTAAACCTAATACTATGATTCTGTGACAAATCTAACAAATTCAGGAACAGCTTCCCTCTTCTCCAACTTGTGAAATGACAGTTGTTTATTTTCTCCAGGTCATAGTGACTCAGTTTCAAAATTGTTTCTGCCCCCGTTGCTACGTTATTTGTCTCTTGGTACTCTTTGGAGGTTATCTGGTTTGTATCGTTTTGTTGTTCTAATCTTCTTTCTGACAGAGATAAATGTTTCTTCAAGGGTTTTCTTTAATGGAAACTAATCTCTGCATCCAAGGCTAACTGCCTTCAGAAGTTTAATCCCCCAATATCTAATAAATGTCAACTTCTTGTCCAAATATGTGTCTAATATGTAATTATAACTATTTAAAAAGCCTCATTCCATGTAGATCAAGCTTTCCCTTTCTATTTCATATAATAATTGGAAATCTCAAATCAGATTATTTTCATCTGGATTGCCTTATCAGGGTCTTAATTTTTGCATTCTAGTCCCATTTTACTAAGACTTAGAGACATTTTGTCGTCTGGTTGTGAAAGTTTGACCTATATGAAATGCTACATCAGCTAAAATCTCCTTCAATTGTCGTGTCAGTTTAAAAGAAAACCCCTAATAGGCATATTGTCATATTCAGCCATGGGCAACTGCAACAGTTAGCCTGACCTCAGTCTTTGTTAAGATTTTAGGGTCCTTTATTAAGGACAAGATTTCAGTGTACTTGAAAGTGCATGGTACAATAGGGCTGAGTCAGCACAGCTTTGTCAAGGGGACTTCATGCCTGACAAATTTATTAGAATTCTTTGAGGACGTGACAAACAAGTTAGACAAAGGAAAGCCAGTGGTCATGATCTATTTGGATTTTCAGAAAGCCTTTGAAAAAGTGCCACACAGGTGGCTGCTAAATAAGACAAGAGACCATGGCTTTAGAGGCAAGGTACTGGCATGGATAGAAGTTTAGCTGACTGGCAGAAGGCAGAGAGTGGGTACAAAGGTATCTTTTTCAGGATGGCAGCCAGTGACTAGTGGAGTTCTGCAGGGGTCATTGTTGAGACACAACTATTCACTTTATACGTTACTGATCTGGATGAAAGAACCAAGGGCATTGCTTCTAAGCTTGCAGATGACACAAAGATAGGTGGTGGGACAGGTAGTGTTGAGGAAGTGAGGAGGCTGCAGATGGATTTGAACAGACTAGGAGAGCGGGTAAAGGTGTGACAGATAGAATACAACATGGGAAAGTGTGAGGTTATACACTTTGGTAGGAAGAATAGAAGTGGAGGCTATTTTCTAAATGGGGAAAGGCTTTGGAAATCTGAAGCACAAAGCGACAGAGGCAGTTAGGAAGACAAATGCAATGTTACCATTCATTTTGAGAGGGCTAAAATGTAAGAGCAGAGAAATACTGCTGGGGCTGTATAAGACTCTGGTCAGACCATGGTTGGAATATTGTGAGCTGCTGTGGGTTCATACCTAAGAAAGGATGTGCTGGCGCTGAAAGGGGATCCAGGAGAATTTTATAAGATTGATCCCAGGATGAAGGGCTTGTCATATGAGGGGTGGTTGATTACGCTGTGTCGGTACTAGATGGAGTTTAGAAGGATGAGAGGGGATCTGATCAAAAATTACAGACTAGTGAGAGGCTGACATGAAGATGTTTGTACTAGTCTGAGAGACTAGGACCCAAGGTCACAGAATCAGAGTGAAGAGATGAACCTTTAGAACTGAGTTGAGGAGGAATTTCTTCAGCCAGAGGGTGGTTAATCTGTGACACAGGAGGCTGTTGAGGCCATGTCATTGAATGTATTTAAGGCAAAGGTAGATAGATTCTTGATTAGTAAGGGGATTACAGGTTACAGAGAGAAGGCAGGAAAATGGGCTAAGAAATGTATCAGCCATGATCAAATGGTAGTGCAGACTCGGTGGGCCAAATGGCCTAATTCAGCTCCTATATTTTAGAATCTTGTAGTCAAACAGACACAAACAGTCCAATGGCCACCTGTATAATAGCCATTCAATGAATCCATGCTATGTTGCAGCGAGTGAGTCTATACTTCTTCAGAGGGTGCATTATTGAAGCCCCCACAGATCACAATCATTAGGAAACCTTCTACACTTTTGGAGTGACTCAAACTCTTGTAAAAGTTATGCCGTGTTGAATGAAGTATACATTTTATAAAATGATATACTGCCTTCATAATCATGGTCAAATACTCCCCCATGGCCCTGAAAAACCCATTTGAATGTCACCTTTCTCTATAATAAAAAACTCATAATTTTTTAAAAAAAGAGAATTCCATGTTTGTTTACTTTTATGTTAATCCAATCAGAATAAGTTATTTTGCCATCTGAAATTTTAAATTAATCATCAAGGAATTCAATTTAACGTCCTGGTTTGCTGTTGCGTGAATATTTCAAACAATTGGCTGCTTACCTCCGTACTGGCATGTGGCTAGTTCGTGTCACTGGGTCCTTTTGTCTTGCCATCAGATTTTAAATTGCCAGTTGTTAAAGGGAGAGCCAGTCCCACAGAGATCCCAAACCTTTTGTGCGTAGCTTTCTTTGAGGTCAGCGGCAAACACTGTCATTTTGCTGACAGCCACAAGCACAGGCTTATTTTTAATTTTTCCTCTCATTTACTTCATTTTTTTTCTAACTATTCATTTTCCAACAGTTCTTGAACCAAAGCTCCCATTTCCGCACACTGACACAAGTCACTTATAAATAGCAAAGATTTGCCTGAATGTAAATAGCATTAATTTTTGTGCACCCGCCAGTATTTGCAGAATTTCACAATAACCGACTTGGATATGCAGTTGCACTTTTAGTGACGGGAAGAAAAAAAATGGTGTGTACCTTTTAAGGGATAAGGGCTATTAAAAGGGAAGTGACAAGATTAGACTACAGAACTTCCCAGTGTTGAGAAAGACTTTGCTCAGAGACTGAAAGTACAAGACAAAAATGTAGGGAAACAGAATTAAGTTTGTAGGCAGGAGTATGCCAGCACGTGACTTGAAATGTTAATGCTCCATGTGGTTTTCACAGGGTGAGTGGTCCTAGTTGCCAATGAAGGATGGCCATTAACTGCTTTGCAACACACTTAGAAAAGAACAAAGCCAGTAAGGAGACCACAGACCCTTCTGTCACTGGTTATTCCACTATTATGCTGTCTGGTAGCTTCTGATATTCTCACAGACATCAGCAATGTTAATTTTGCAATCATGCAGCTACGAGGCTGCGGCCATGGCCTATATGTCAAAACTGAGTTAAGCACGCAGTTAAACATTTGATTAAATGCTTTACATATGTGATGATAAACATCAAAATTACAAGAGATGCTTTGCTGCAGAAGCTGCACACATTATAGCAGGTGAGTTTGCATTCTTTAATTCAAAAGCTAAATAGAAAGTAAATAAATCTAGTACAAGTGATATGATTGCATAGGACAATTTCCTTTATCCATTATTTAGTCTTAGTCTCTAACACCTCAGCTGAGCCTTAGACTGTCTGCTAAACCATATTCTCAGAAGGCAGTTCTGCACAATCTTTGCTGTTTAAGCACTGGATTTATTTTGGCGATGTCTTGGCAGGCTTGACCAAGCAGAATTTCCTCTGATATGGATGCTTGTTGTTCAGCACCACCAAAAAAACATGGCAACGTGTGGTTGGGATACTTCAAAAGAATCAGTTAGCATTGCACTTAGTCATGTATCCATATGATTTCTTTGTGCCATCAAATTCATATTTAGTTGTGAATAGGCATTTCCTAGTGCAAACATGCTCTCCTAAAGTGAAGCACAATGACCTCAGGTCAATGCTGGGGACTGGGCACAGAATCTCAGGTTCAGCCTCCTCCCTTTTCTCCAAAAAAGCTTTCATACTGAATGGGAAGTATATTGGTGATGCCTGCAAAGCTGTCAGAAAAACAGCAGAACAATTAGAACCAAGGTGCAACAGAAACCAATGTGTCAGCAGAAAATAAAAGCACACAAAGCAGAAATGGCCTTAAAACTGTGAGAGAGAGAGAATCAGACAGACATTGTTTGAACAGTTTCCTGTTGTGGGTCAACTGATGCATTGTTCCTCAGCAGTGTGGCAGTATGATATGTTGAGATAGCTCTGAGGTATATGTTACCAAAGTTTTACAATCTTTTATCTCATGTATTGCCATGCTGCGTGTAGCCCAGAAACTAACTTGACAGGTTTCACTGAGAGATAGTCCAGTGCAATTGAATTGATAATCATCCCTTTGCCAAAGCAGGAGACAGTCTATTTTCCACAACTGTTTATTTGCAATGAGATAGTTCAGCACTTCAGTCTACTCTCTTCCCTTGCTAACCAACTTCCCCTCACTGTGGAAAACCAACGTTTTTGTTTGTAAACCTGCCACCAAATTACTCAATTAAACAACTAAACAAGTAACGAGCCCTGCCCACCATACAATAATAACAAAAAGAAGGAAGAAGAGTTAAGAAGGAAAACCAATAATTGATATTTTCAAAACAACTCATACAGAGATGTTTGGCACACCTCAGGAACAGGTGGAAAGTGACACTACCACTGTGCCATAAGAGCCTCAGGACTTGAATGGAACCTTTGCTCCAACAAGTATCAACTGTTCCCTAATTTCTTTGGAGCATGCCCTGGTCCATTCTTAAAGAAATCATCAATCACAAGACTGTTAAGGATGCATTTTGGTGTGTTTACAGCATGGTGCAGTGATGGTGCCCTTACCCGTCCGCTAGGAGGCCCAAGTTCATGACCCAGCTGCTCCAGAGTTGTGTGATAACATCTCTGAGCAGGAGATTACTAAAATAGTTCCCAACGCTTTAGATTTTTCATGCATTACATAGAATATGCAGAGCTGGAATGGGTCATTTGGCTCACCCAGTGGTCTCTCACAGGGTCTTTGTAGAAAAATGTACTTTCATTGCTTAAAACTTTCAATAAGCCAGCATATAAAAAATGAAAGTTGATTTTGAACAGCGAACTCTTTTGATTATTTTTGTGGCCTCAACTAGTTCCTTGTCTTGTCATGTTGTGAATAGTTGCCATGTTTCCAAAGTGGTGGTGATATTATCCATCTCCATTATCAGAGTGCATGATCAGAATTTAAACAAAATATATTCATCATTCATCCATTTCTGAAAGAAAGGCAAAATTTCAATCTATGTTTGACCTAAAGCAAAATTAAATCAATTTCCTCTTGCATGCTCTCATCCTCTCTCTCTCTGGAAATCTCTCCCCATCTTCCCTGCTCATATTTTCACATTGCCCATAAATCAGCTGGCAATTCTGCTGAACAGGAACGCATTGCGAAGCAAGCCTAGTTGAAGTAAGGTCATGAATCCATGAATATTTGGTTCAGCACTGTTTACAGGTATAAAATGAAAACCTCACAACCGTATAACTATAGCAACTGAATTGGGGGAAATTGAGGTGAACGTACAAGCATTTTCTTAGCCGCATGTTATGTTTGGTCCGCTTTGCGTATCGCTTAATGTGTCATAAATTTGTTCTATGCATGAATAGTAGGGTGGATACCAGCTGGATGTTCCCTCTTGTGGCCAAGATAAAATTAGGAGGACATAATTTCAGAATAAGAGCACTCACTTTTAAAACAAAGATGAGGAAGATTTTTATTTCTCTCAAAGTATCTCTGGAATGGGGAATTTTCTTCCCCAGAAGGTAGTGGAGGCTCAGTTTGTAAGGCTGGAATTGTAAGGCTGATAAGCAAGTTGGTCAAGGGCTATGGGGTATAGGCAGGAAAGTGATCTTATTGAATTGTGGACCAAATTTGAGACAATAAATGACCAAGTTCCGCTCCCATTTTCCTAGAAGGTAGAATTGACCTACGTGTTTTAAGTAAATTCCGGGTAATGTGAAGTGAGGTACCTGAGTTCATGAATTCAATAATGAAGGATAACAAAAAATATGTGGACAATATTGTAAGATTTGACAGTTGGGATTGTGATATATGAACTCATTAAAGTTAAAAGACTGAGTTTGTGGATGTGACAACTAATGTTTTTGTCATCTCCTATTTGAAGTAATAAGATGGTACAGGAAGCCATGTAACACCCTGTCATTATGCATGAGTCTCTGATTAGTCTTGTGCAAGCCCTGAACAAGAATGTTTTGGAGCATTTCCCTTCACATACAGACTCTTTGGAGACATGTCATTGGTCTTTTCTCATGCCCTGAGCTGTCCAATGATGCAGATTGTGCTTGAAGTACAAAATGTTCTAGAATAATTCTGAAAGCTTAACAAGGAGGCAGCACATGGATCACCAATTAACCAGATGCCCACAAGCAAAGAAGAGTTATTATTTGAGTCTTATTTGAAAGGGTTTGCCTTCATGTAAGGTCTAAGTTAATTACAGTTAAATACGACATTCATTCTATTCTTCTTTTACTTAGGTTACTATGAGGGATCCTCCTTTCTTAACCTCTCCCCTTACCTGAGGTGTGGTGATCTTCAAGTTAAACCACCACCAGTCATCCCTCTGTATTGAGAGAGCTGTCCTATGGTCTGGTAAGACTATAGCAACGCTACCCTTATTTAGTAGAATATATACTTACACACTAAAGACCTGTTTGTCTGCCTTTTCACATGGTATATCCTTGCAATGCCCTTTCATCAATAGAATATTGTAGCATGTCTTTTTCATGTCCGCACAAACTGAAAGCCTAGTTTAAACAGAAACATAGAAAATAGGGACAGGAGTAGGCCATTCAGCCCTCTGAGCCTGCTCTACCATTCAATATTATCATGACTAATTGTCCAACTCAGTCCCTGTTTCTGCCTTCTTCACATACCTTTTGATTCCTTGAGCCCTAAAAGCCCTAATCTCATTAGGCATCGGTTAGCTCAGTTGGTTGTCTGGCTGGTTGGCAATGCAGCATGATACCACAGTGTGGGTTTGTTTCTGGCTGCAGTGACTATGAAGGACTCTCTTTCTCAATCTTTCTCCTCGCCTGAGGTGTGTCGACCCTCTGGATAAGGAACGACCAGTCATCTCTTTCTAATGAACGAGTAGCGTTATAGTCCGGTAAGACCATGATGACTCATCTTTATCTAACTCCTTCATGAAAATATTCAATGTTTTGGCCTCAACCAATTTCCATGGAAGAGAATTCCACAGACTCACCACTTTCTGGGTGAAGACATTTTTGCTTATCTCCATCCTAAACGGCCAACACCAAATCCTTAGACAAGGGCCGCATGCAGCCTTTTGGGATACTAGTTGCGGCCTTCTGCCTATTTGTCTGCAAATACTAAATCCGCCTTTTTAAATCTGTGTACCATTTTTAAAATTTTTACTGGTAACCCGGCCCTGTCAAAAATTAAGAAAAGAACATTAAAGGAAGAGAACAGAGTATTCAATGAAGAATGGGAATTGCGGTATTATGTAGCTGCTGTGAAAGATTAAATGATGCGCTTGGTCTGCGATGCCGTAATTGCAACAGTGAAAAAATACAATGCATATCAGCATTATGCAACTCATAAGGATCACAATTATGCTAAACTGGAAGGAGAACCCCAAAGGTCTGCACTGAAGAAAATGAAAGATCAAAAGCAGCAGCGGCAAGTATTTAAAACCATGTCAGGACAAGGGACTGGCACCACTGTAGCAACTTATAAGGTAGCATATATACTTGGAAGTAGAGGTAAGCCATTGAGTGATGTGGAAACCATAAAAGAATGCATTGTTGAAGTTGTAGGATGTTTAGATTCAGATAAGGTTAATAAGTACAAACAACTACCTCTTTCAAGATGGACTATAACTGACCGGCAATATGAATTAGCCCTCAATGTAACAGAACAACTTCATACAATATGCCAAAGCGAAGACATTTGCTAGTCGATCGTCTTGGATGAATCCACTGACATTACTGACTCAGCGCAAGTGTTATTTTTTATTTGTGTCATAATTGCGGGCTTTCATTTCCATGAGGAGTTATTGGCTTTGGGTACCCTTACGGCGAGGTCATGTGGAATTGACATCTTCACTATCTTCAAAGAAAAATGCTGTGAAGGTGAAACTGAATTTATGTAATTTAGAAAGTGTATGCACAGACGGTGCATCTTCCAAGAGAGGAAAACGTGAAGGATTTGTTGCATTACTATGAAAAGAATTGCCAGTTCCAAATACTTTAATTTTGTTTCATTGACTTTTGCATCAACAGAATCCCTGTGCCAAATCTACTGTTTTAAGAGACATGTTAAATAAAGTTATAGGTATTGTAAACTACATTCAAGCAAATGCATCATGGCATTGCCAATTTCGCAACATGCTTCAGCTCAATGATAAAACATTCAGTGTGGATCTGCTATACCATTCTAAAGAGCTCTGGTTGTCACATGACCAAATACTTGTAAAACTTTTATCTTTGTAAAAGCAAATCACAAGATTTTTTGAGGAACTGAATAAATCATGTAAATTGTCAAAAGAGGATTTCTGCAGAAATGTTGCATTTTTGTGTGATATAATGTCAAAGCAAAATGATCTTTTTTTTTTGCAAGGTAAAACTAAATTTATATATGATATGTAGCTAAAAATCCAGGCATTTCGGAAAAGTTGACCTTGATCAAAACTCTCATTATCCGATCGGAACTTACAGCTGAACACTTTCCTGAGCTGGCAAAGGAAATTAATGAACAGGATATGAGCAAATCATCGAGCAAGTGCAATGTGATGGAATACACAGCTGTTCTAGACTCCCTGATTGAAGAATACTATGAAACGTTTGCAGATTTTGAGAAACATGATCTCACACTGAAACTAGCTTTTCAACCACACCTGGTTGATGTCTCCACCTGATGACTTATAGATGGAAATTATTGAACTCTCAGAAGATAATATTCTGAAGTCTCTATTTGACGCTAAGAAGAATCTAATTAAAATATGGAAAAATGCCGTTGAATACCCACGTCTACATTAACATGCTCATCGAATGCTGTCTTGTTTTGGCACAACCTAAAATTAGTAAATACGTCGACAAAAATATGACATTTTGTTGCATATGTTACATTCTCAGCATGCGGCCTAATAGGATCTTGGTTGAATAAAATGTGGCCTTCCAATGTAAAATATTTCTACATCCCTGCCTTAGACTGTGACCCCTGGTTCTTGACTCCCGGCCATCAGGAGCATCCTTCCTGCATTTATGCTGTCTAGTCCTGACAGAATTTTATAGGTTTCCATGGGATCCCCATGATAATTTTTTTGTTGCTGTCAATGGTATCCTGGGTGGCTTTCCATCTTCCAAACTCCATAAATCGAAACTCATCCCAATCCTGTTCCCTGTATCAAAACTCTCACTGAATTCTGTTTACCCATCACCCCCGTGCACACCGACCAATACTGGCTTCGTCCAGTAATGCTTCAATTTTTAAATCCTCATCTTTAATTTGAATCCCTTCATGGCCTCAGCTCAGTGACAGGCCATAGGTTTGAAAAAATATTTTTTAAATAGTAAATAATGACTAAAAGAATAATGAGGGAGAAATTAGAGTAGATAAGAAAGCTTGCTAGAAATACTTAAACAGATATTTAGAGTATCCACATTAAGGAAAATGGTAAGTAAAATGAGCAATGGTCCTCTGCAGAATAGATTTGGGGAATTAATAATGAACAATAAGGAAATAGAAAATGCACTAAACAAATATTTTGCATTTCTTTACAGTAGGGGATATAAAAAACATTCCAGAAATAAGCGTGCATCAAGCGATGAAAGGAAGGGATCATCAGGAAAGGACACAGGCAAAATTATTAGCACTAAATGCTAACAAGTCTCAAATTTATGATGGAGTTCATCCTAACATCTTAAAAGAAGTATCTTCCAACAACAGATGCATGGTTTTAGCTTTTCAAAATTCCTCAATATTGATGATCCCTTGGTATGGTGATAGAGGAGGAAACTCTGTCACTAGAAACATTCAAAACTAATAAGGAAGAAGTGTTAGTGTTGAATAGACTTTTGGAAATTAATGTTGAGAAGGCTCCAGGACCTGGTGTGATGCATCCAAGGATAATGAAGGAAGTGAACTGTGGAAATCGCTGAGGCACTGATCGTAATTTTTCAGTTCCACCTAGACTTAGGATAGGTGCCAGAAGACTTGAGAATTTAAAAATATATACCCTTGTTCATAAAAGGTTGTAAGAATAATCTCATCAATTACAGATGAATCAATTTAAATCAGTGGGAGAGAAGCCCCTGGAAACAATTATTCGGGATAGAATTAATAACAACATGGAAAAAAGTAGATGATAAGGAAGTGACAACGTGGATTTCTAAAATGGAAATTATATTTAACTAATTTCCTGGTTTTATTTTTGAAGAGGCAGCTGAAAAGGTAAATAAGGGTAACTAATTTGTTGATGTGATGTATGTGGACCTTTTGCCATACCGCAGACTTGTGAGAAAAGTTACAACCCATGGAATAGCAATGTGGATACAAAATTGGCTGAGTGATAGGAAGCAGTGGGTAATGGTTTATGGATTTTTTTGGGAGTGGAAGCAGGATCATTGAATATTTTTAAAGCAGTAATAGATAGATACATGATTAACAAGGGACTCAAAGGTTATCGGGGGCGTGGAGAACGTGTTTCTTGAAAATCAGTTCGTTATACATCTGATGATGTAAGCATGGTATAAAAGGAAGCGTGTGACATGGAGACAGAGAGGAGTAACAGTCAATACTTAGAGAGACCTGGTTCTGACTAAAACTGTAGTAACGTACATTAGCGAATAAGGGGTTGAAATTACTATACCATGCCTATGGTAAGAGTAGCGTACAGTAGACCAGACAATGTTTTCCAATTGAACCAATACTAAGCAAACTGGGATAAACCAAGCCAGATATAAAATGCAGACCTGACTGTGCTAACAGAAGACTTTTCTGTGGTCAATCACATCCCAACCAAATGGGTAAGCAGGAAAGTGGAGATGAGACCACAATCAGAAAAACTGTGAGCTTATCAAATGGTGAAGCAGGCTTGATGGGCTGAATGGCCTATTCCTGTTCATAATTCATATGCTCACTCCCACCTCTCTGTAACATAGTCTAGTCTGACAATTCTCTGAGATATTTGCATTCCAATTCTCATCCTCTCACTTTAATCACTACAGCATTTGTAGCTGTACCTTCAGCTACCAAAGCCCCAAACTCTATAATTCCCTATCTAAGCCTACACATGTCTTTATGTCTCTTCCCTCCTATTGAGACACTCTTTAGAGCCTACTTCATTAAATTTATGGCCATCTATCATTCTGGCTCCATACCGTTTGATGCCAAATTTCACTTGATAATGAAGTGCCTTGTGAGGTCTTACTGAGTTGCATACTGTTGTTTAATGTAACATCAGACAAGAGGAAGAGAAAGATTGGAAGGTAGGCTAGTTACCGCCATTTGGATAAGATGCAAAATTAGTGCATGTGTAATTGAAACTGAAGAAAACCACAACCAGACAACACAGATCTAGTGCAAGCACACACATGAAAATATGCTTGCAAATGCTTAAATATTAGAGGAAAGGGAAGCCCTAACAGTACAGCAAAATATGAGATTTTAAGAGAAAACTGAAGTAAAAACAGATCGTGTCAGAACCGCAAAGTATGCCCACAAGCAACCATCAGAGAAGAGTCAAAACTCTTCAGCACTAACTGATTATCTTCAACAAAGGCAGTAAACTGTGTTTGGTTGATGTGCCCAAGCAGACTAAGGTATGCTTATGTTCTGGGTCATCTCTATGTCCTTGTTTAAAAAAAGAGTATAAGGATGAGCCTAGGAATTATAAACCAGTCAGTTTAACTTTGGTAGTGCTAAAACTCTAGAAACAATAATTCCAGCTAGAATTAATAGTCACACGGACAGATGTGGGTGAATTAGGGAGATCCAGCGTGGACTTCTGAAGGGAAAATCGCATTTGGCTAACATACTGGGCTTATTTGAAGAGGGAACGGAGAGGGCTTTTGAGAGTAATGCTACTGATAGAGTGAACATGAATTTCCAAAAGTTGTTCGATACGGTGCCTCACAACAGATTTGTGATAAAAAGATACAGCTCATGGAATAAAAAAGACAGTTGAAATATGGACACAAAATTGGGTGACTGATAAGAAACAGAGAATACTGGTTAATGGTGTTTTGCAGGCTGGAAATCATAGAAACCCAACAGTGTGGAAACAGACCATTTGGCCCAACAAGTCCACACCACCCCTCCAAAGAGCATCCCACCTTGACCCACTCCCCAACCCCTACATTTCCCTTGTCTAACCCATCTAACCTAAACACCCCTGGGCACTATGGGCAATTTAGCATAGCTAATCCACCTACCCTACACATCTTTGGACTGTGGGAGGAAACCCAAGCAGACATGGGGAGAACATGCAAACTCCACACAGACAGTCGCCTGAAGCCAGAATCAAACCTGGGTCCCTAGCACTGTGAGGCAGCAATGCTAACCACTGAGCCACTGTGCCATCCCACCGTATGGGGGAGGTAGTGGCCTAGTGGTATGGAAGAAGGTGTGTTGTGGAGATTCCCCCAGACATTCGTGCTTTCTCTGACTTAAAGATTTAGATTTTGGAATATGGGAGAAATTTCACATTTTGGGAGCATTGTAAACTGGGAGGAGGACAGTGTACAGTTTCAAAAGGACAAATTGGTGTGGTGGTTGGCTTAGTGGTAGGTGAAGTTCAGCGTGGAGAAATGTGAGGAATTAACTTTGGCATAAAGAATTTAGAGAGACAGTATAATATAAAGGGTATTGCTCTATAATATGTGCAGGTTGAGAGACTTGGGCGTACACGTGCAAAAGGTGGCAGGGAAGATGAAGAGAGTGTTCAATAAAACATTTTTTTATTTGTTCACAGTATGACAACATCACTGGCCAGGCAGCATTTATTGCCCATTCCTAATTGCCCAGAGGGCAGTTAAGAGTCAACCAAATTGCTGTGGGTCTGGAATCACATGTGGGCAAGGATGGCAGTTTACTTCCCTAAAGGACATTAGTGAACAAGATTGGTTTTTCCATTGTTAGACTCTTAATTCCAGCTGTTTTTAAACTAA
>JAHRHZ010000056.1:4540836-4552332 GCA_024137785.1 Ginglymostoma cirratum | reverse complement strand
ACCTTTCTGAAGAAGGGTCTAGGCCCAAAACGTCAGCTTTCCTGCTCCTATGATGCTGCTTGGCCTGCTGTGTTCATCCAGCTCTACACCTTGTTATCTCAGATTCTCCAGCATCTGCAGTTCCTACTATCTCTCCCCAGAACATTATCTGGGTCTCTGGATTAACAGTCCTGTAATAATACCACTAGGCCATCACCTCCCCCATACAGTATTCTAGGCTTTATATATAGTACAAAGAGCAGGGAAGTTATATTGAGCCCATATAAGACACTACTTAGACCTGGGCTAGACTATTGTGAACAATTCCAGGCACTGCAATTCAGGAAGGATGTGTTCAATCAAGGTAGTGAAGAGCTGTCCAATGTCAGAGCTTTTTTGGGAAAGAAAAATTCACTGGCACCAAGCTTGTGAAAGAAATGGAAGATTAAGCTGATAGATTTAGACTTGCAAACATTGTCGACAACATGTTGAGCCAACAGGCTGGCGTTTTTGACATACATTCCATGCAGTAAAACAAAACATTCTAAATGCTGGAAAACCCCAGAGCTGATTTTATACTATCTCTCTGAGAAACCTGTCACGTTAAGTACTGAACTATACACAGCATGTCAAGACATGAGATAAAAGATTGTAAAACTTTGACTAACGTGCACCTCATAAATATCTCAGCAGTATCACACTGCAACACTGATGAACAACAATGCATCAGTTGGCCCACAACAGGAAACACTTTAGACAAAGTCTTTCTCTGATAGTGATAAGCACATTGAAGCAGTGTTGAAGATGCATCGTTGTTCTTCTTCTCATGTAGAACATGAATGCTGCAAGAGATGATTTTTCCAGTCTATTACTAATTAAACATTTCTTTTTGAGTGACTCCTCAACTCTGTAAATATTGGCACATGGTCTGGGACTGTTTGGAATACCTGATTCAGCTTCTGAGAGATAATATCAGGTATCCAAATATAAACAATAATATAATTACACAAATCACATTATTAGCATGTAGCACATAAATAGTATGCAAATAAATCCACAAATACAGAGAAAATATAGAATGTAGATTTTTGAGCTGTCAGCATGTCAGATCCTGGAACAACAGACATCTTATAGAGATTTTCTAATCAACCTGTTCAGAGATGTTACGACAGACCACTGGAGATTATAAATACCCTTAAAAGGCCTGTTCGTATCCTGCTTGAAACAGCTATGACCCAATGTTGTTGATAGTTTTATTTTCACTTTTCTGAAATAGCACAGGGTTAAATCATTCCTAGCCAGGGCAGGAATGGCAATATTGTAATTTCCATATATGGTAATAATTAGCTTTTAAAGCTAACAGTCAGCTTTTCAAGTCTTGCATCAGCTTGACAACATTTCAAAAGAACCTTTAAATAAGCTTTTCATTGGTTTTGGTTCCAGTTAGTAATCTCCGTTGGAGGCAGGCTGGGGGAGGGAGGAGACAATGTGGAAACGTATCAGCTTTGGATGCGATTAAATACTCTTGAAACAGAGCAAAACATCAGTATTTATTGGATGTAAAAAAAATCCCTGAGTTTGTTTAATTGAATTGTATTTGTGTACAGGATCCAAATGATGACTTTGTGAAATGGAATAATGAAGGAGAAGGTAATGTTTATGTAATCAAATGATAATTGAGGCAACAAAAACAGAAGGTGCTGGAGAGACCTAGCAGGTCTGTCAGCATCCGTGGAGAAAGAGACAGAGTTAACATTTCGAGTCCGGGTCCCTTCTCTATATAATTGAGATAATGTTTGACTAAGTGATAGCTGAGTCAATGTCAAAAATCCAAAGACATAATTTTTCCATTCTTCTGCATGACATAAGTATGAAAACAGTTATCTGTTCTCCACATGCTAGTCACTCTGGTTCTACTATATAAGCATCTTTGAGTTTATTGAGTGTATATTTCATAGAACCCCTGTGGAAGTAGGCCATTTGGCTCATTGAGTCCACACCAACTCTCCAAAGAGCATCTTATCCAGACTCAACCCTTACTCTATCCCTGTAACCCTACATTTCCTTGTGACTAATCTACCTAGCCGGTAAATCCCTGGACACTATGGGCAATTTAGCATTGACAATCCACCTAACCTGCACACCTTTAGGCTGTGGGAGGAAACCAGAGCACCCAGGGGAAACATACACGGACACAGGATGAATATGCAAACTCCACACAGTCACCTGAGGGTGGAATTGAGTCCGGGTCCCTACCAACTTGAGGCAGCAGTGTTAACTACTGTGGTGCATCATTAATCTTCCTTCTATACACAATCAATCAGCAAAGTAAAGTAGCATGCATGTGGTAAATTTGCATGTGATGGAGTCTTAATGTTTCAGAAGACTTCCATTTTTTATTTGTAGGACTTTTAAATATTGAGTGAATTTCGGCAAAAGCAGCTAATTATATCCTAAGACCCTTGACATATATGCTTGGAAGGACTTGTATTATTCTTATGCATAGTGAGTCACATGGACTGGCAAGACCATTATGATAGAAATAGTGTATGATCGAAAATAGAATTGATTAAACAATTCAGCATTCTTACTGATGTCCGATGTCCTGGTGGTTATGCAAATACACTTCCAGCAGGAATTGATCAAGGGCAAACTGAAGTCAGAACCTTTGTAGTTCTCTTCTTCCCTCAATCTGGAGAACAATAATGTCAGCTACAGCTGTCCTACCCAATGTTCAGTTCATGGACTGAACTAGATTGGGAATCAGGACTTGGCCAATTGTTCTCACTGTGAACTAAGTAAGCCTGTTGAGTCACTGCGCAAAGGAGATGCATTTTTTTAAACTAATTGTGCCTGTGCAGTGCTGTGGAATTTATTTGCAGAGGTTCTGTGTTTCGTTACTCAGTGGGGCCACAGTTTATAATTTAGGTGAATTATCATTCTGCGTCCTAATTGGGTACTGCCAATTGTCACAGTAGACAAGGAGGTAGTGTGTAGACTGTGTGGAGTTTGCTCATTTGCCCTATGCCCGCGTACATTTCCTCTGGGTGCTCTGGTTTCCTCCCACAGTCCAAAGGTGTGCAGATTATGTGGATTGCCAATGCTAAATTGCTCATAGTGCCCAGGGATTTACCAGCTAGGTAGATAAGTCGCAAGGAAATGCAGGGTTACAGGGATAGAGTAGGGGATGAGTCTGATGGGATGCTCTTCAGAGGGTTGGTATGGAGGAACTGGTTGCTATTGCTCAAAGTGGAAAAATAATCTGATTCAGATGAGATGTAACCTAAAGTGCTGAGAGAAGTAGGATTGGAAATTGCAGAGGCTCAGCATTCAATCTATCACTCATCCTTAGACATGGAAGTAGTGCCACAGGACTGGAAAATTGGCAAATGTTACAGCCCTGTTCACATATCAGGGGAAGAATTAAACCAAATAACTGCAGGCTAGATTCCATAATTGCGGCAAGGAATTTCTTACAGATAATAATCAGGAAGAAAATGAATTGGAATCAGTTTTCAGCAGTCTTTTTGTCATATGATCCTGTGTCTCCAAGAATGCTGTTTACATATTTAACTTTACACTGCAGCATTGTTCTTAGAGCTGAGGAGGATATGGTCACAATTTAATTGAGCCATGAAAAATCATGAATGGCCTTGATGGAGTGAGTAAAGACATAAGCCTGTTTTTTTTAATTGACAGAAGAGTCTGTAGCCAGAGGACTTAAAGTAAAGGCATATGAGCTAGTGAGGGCATGTGATGACGAGAACTTTATTTAAAACAGCCAATTGTTTTGATATAGAATGCATTACCTGAATGACTGGTGAAAGCAGTTTCAGTAAAATGCTTTGAAAGAAAATTCATAAGAACGTAAGAACATAAGAACCAGGAGTGGGAGTAGGCCATTTGGCCCCTCGAGCCTGCCTGACCATTTAATAAGATCATGGCTGATCTTTTTGAGACTCAGCTCCACTTACCCGCCCACTCACAACCCTTAATTCCTTTACTGTTCAAAAATTTATCTAGCCTTGCCTTAGAAACATTCAGCGAGGGAGCTTCAACCGCTTCACTGGGCAGGGAATTCCACAGATTCACAACCCTTTGGGTGAAGAAGTTCCTCCTGACCTCAGTCCTACATCTGCTTCCCCTTATTTTGAGGCGATGCCCTCCAGTCCTAATTTCACCTGCTAGCGGAAACAACCTCCCTGCCTCCACCTTATCTAGTTCCTTCATAATCTTATATGTTTCTGTAAGATCTCCCCTCATTCTTCTGAACTCCAATGAGTATATTCCCAGTCTACTCAGTCTCTCCTCATAATCCAACCCTCTCAACTCTGGACTCAACCAAGTGAATCTCCTCTGCACCCCCTCCAGTGCTCAATACTTGGAGAAGAGAATTGAAGAGCTATAAGGAAAGTCCAGGGAAGGGTGACTAATGGACACCTCATTCCAAGAGTTGCCATGGGCACAATGTATAGATATGATCCCAGGCTGCTGAATATTTCATGCTCCAAAATTGTAATGGCCTTCTTTGCACACTTAAAAATATAATGTAGCTATCTTCATAAAGAGACACCTTGAGTGTGTTTCAACTTCAGCTTGCGATCAAATGGAAGCTATATTCCGCACAATAACTAATCAAACATACTAAAGCTTTGGAGGATGAGATGGTGACCTTGTCTCAATTATACTGTTAAAGTAGTGGTAAACATGTACCATCAATATTCTACTTCTATCCTCTAATTTTAATACCTGAGACTTTCATTGGCTAAAGTTACTTTAAAAGTGGACAATCACTGCCCTAAAATAGCTGCTGTGATCACATAGTAAGGCTACGTCAAGCTCATGAAACCATTAATAAACAAAAACCAGTCTGAATCAAAATTAACAACATTATAAAAGGCACTGAAACTCTGTTCCATATCTACTGGTTGATTCACACCATCCTGGGAGTTATGTGTTGAGCTGCATGTCTCCTGCAGACCCTTCCAGTTTGAATAAAACAATGATGACAGACACTGGGATCTACAGTGGAACGGTATTTCAGGCAAAAGGTTTTTGAGCAGCAAAACAGTGGAAAACAGAACTGCAAATTGGCAACAACCATAAGCTCTTCTCTCCTGCATTGCTCAACCTTGAAATCAGTGCCCAGTAGAAAAGCAACTTGGAACACCTACTATTCATTGAGAACTCAAGATACAAACAGTGCCACTGCTGCAGAATATCAGTGACAACTAAACTGGCCCCAGGTTTAAAAATCTAATACATCAAGGACTCTAAGAACTTTGAAGTACAATTGCCTGTTCCCTCCTGTCTGTACTAGGCACTCTCTTCCTCCTTTTCTAATTATCCGCATTGTGTGTTTATTGTCAAGTTTTTACTTTTTATTGAGCACTAGGTTATAAAACTCTTTCATTCACTTAAGAAAAACTTGTAATTTTGATCAAGTTACTTATGTTTTGATAGAAGTATGACAGCTGCATGCTAAAGAGAAAATAAATATATTTTTGTGACCAAACCTAAAGTTGTTAAAAAGA
Organism: Ginglymostoma cirratum; assembly: GCA_024137785.1. NCBI lineage: Eukaryota > Metazoa > Chordata > Chondrichthyes > Orectolobiformes > Ginglymostomatidae > Ginglymostoma > Ginglymostoma cirratum. The sequence continues at coordinate 4,546,819 of JAHRHZ010000056.1, read as the reverse complement.
GGGCAGCCAAATCTGCCTCGTCACCTGGTTGTCACAATATTCTCAGGTGTACTTCGCAACAACACTAAAGTAATGATACATTTGCATGTTTAGATGCCTAACCGTTAGAAATGTCTTTTTTCCACTAGCAGAATTGATTGCTTCGTGATGATAAACAGCTTGGTGGAAAATGCTAAGTGGAATTTTTTTGAGTGAAGTGAATGAAAATCTACCAAAAGTATCTGACCACCTCTTTTCTGGAAGATTACCCCACCTACACATCCCTTTGTCTTCTTTGATGCAGACTAAGAGTGAAAAATACAATTTTCTGAAAGTTTCTTGACTATTGTCAATGTGATCAATGGCACATTTTATTGCTTTTAAACTGTGGGCTGTGTGAAAGAATTTTAACATTACAAATGACTTGGACTAGTTAATTCTGTAATTGTAATAATATAGTGTATTTTACAAAGCAGATTTGCCTTCCTTCTTTCTTTTTATTGATTCAATGCTTTAGCATAAAGAAACTCCATGGCACATCTGCATATACTCACCACTGGTAGGCCTAATCTCTGGCAGGCTCTTTTTCCTTGCACCTCTAATTGGAGTCACAAAGCTTCCTGACGTACTTTAAATTGTCTAAATTCTTTAGAAACTTTCTGCCAAAGCCTGCTGTTATTGCAAGTTGAAAGGCATTACTGAAGCTACCTCATTCACCTCATGTCCAAGTGATTTGGAGAGTTACGAGAGCTGACTGTCTGCTTCCAAGAAGTCCTAGCACCTAAATGATGTATCTTGTAGCATTGTAATGAAGTGATAAAGTAAGCTCAGTGGACTCTCTACAGAGCTGGTGTTGCTAAAGCACAGATTAGACTGAAGAGAAAAACAGGAAATGCTGAGCAGGTCAGACACCTGTGAAGGGGTTTACTGTGTCTTTCCTGTATTTTCTGTTTTTATTTCAGAATTCCAGCATCCATGGTATTTTAGTTTCACTATAAGCTTAATGCCATTTAAATCAAAAGCAAATCGATTCTGAAGTTTCACTGACAATATTAGTAGGTTTATCGTAAACATTGTTGAAGTGATCATTCTCATTTTGTGATCTACTTATTAAAATTTGCAGATTTCTTTCATCAACCTGTCCAGATATGTTATGGCACACCTCTGCAGCAGGTGGGATTTGAACCTAGGCCTCCTCACTGAAAGGTAGAGACAGTACCACAGCAAGAACTAAAATTTGCATGCTTGTAATCAAGTAGCTCTGAGCTTCATATTTACAATATTCACACATTCAAAAAAAAACTACCTTATTTTAGTGAATTAAACTCTGCTGAACAAAGAAACAGTTGCAATAATGACTCTTGAGTCTCATTAACTAGGAACCATTCTGTATCTGAAAGAGTTAATAGATCTATACTAGCAAAAGTTGAATAATGCTCCTATCTCCTTCAATGTTGTGTTTTATTCCCATGATATCAAATAAACTTGGTCTGTGGATGTGTAAACATAAAACTACTTGACACATTTTAAAGATATACTGAACAACTCAGGCCCAAGCTGGCAAAAATACTTTTTTTTGCAGGTTTAAGGTTCTGTTGGTTGAACTCAAAGTGGCTAAGTCCACATGACAACTCACTAATATTTAATGGCTGTTTAAACTGCACTGGGCCAAAAAGTAATAAAAATACATAGATGCTTTTGTTTAAAACTGACCCTTGGTCTGTATTGGTAATGGAGTGATTGCTCTTTTTTTCTAACAAAAGAGTTGATTTTTTGCAGCGTCCAGTTCTGCAATCTCCTCTAGTATGATTAACAGATGAGCTTGGACATTGAAATTTGGTAAGTTATTTCAAACACAGCGGACTGGCTGCCAAACTGCACCTTGCCCTCGGCTACTAACCTCATGTGACCTTCCTACGTGGGCAGTGAGCAGCATTCAACAATAGGAACTTTGGCAAATTCCTTCCTCCATCTTGAAGTCAAGTCGGTTGAGGTCAGCAGCAGTTGCAGTCAACCTGGCTGAGATCAGCCAACTGAGCAGAGACTGTGGAACGGCCCTGAAACCTTGCTGTTCTGTATGGTTCAAATAGTCACCGCATCACCAAGAGAACCAGTCCCCTTTAGCTGTTGACGATTGTTTCCCAAATGAATTACGTGCAAAGAAAAGGCTAGCGTAAGTAAATCCAGCAGTGTGAAGAAAAACTGCTTTTAAGGTGAATATTTCTGTTCTTCACTAAATCCATCTTCAGAGACGTCAACAGCAAGCTCTGTCCAAGTGAGAGAGCTGGATGATGTATTAAAGTCAGTGAATTTCTTACAGATATAAAGTGAAAGGAGAAAATAAATTCTGCTCCTCTACTTCTCATAATAAGTCCTGCACGGGCATGTTGCAGAGGCAGCAGGAAGAGATCAGGGAGGCGGCAGCTTGAGCAGCAGTGATGGCATCGCAGCCCAAATGTAGGAAGAGCGAGTGATGAGGGCGCTCTCCTGGTATCTATGGCCAGTGGCATCGAGAACAGGAAGCCGAGGTCTCCCAGAGAGCAAGCTAAGCAGAGGACTCATCAAAGACGGTTGCACTTTTAACTTTATTCCTTCACTTTTCTATTTTATATTAAGAAGGACTTTAATATTAACAATTAACATTTTATTTTTCTACTTATTCTACGAAGGTAATGTTTAACATCGTTTAACTTTTTTTGTTCTACTATTTTTGTACCTAATTTTTTGTACATAGGTACCTTTGTACTTTAGTTGGCACTGTGTGTGGCAACGTTGTGCACTTTTCATTGTACTCCTTTACTTCTGTACTTGAGTGCACATGGCAATAAAATCTAAATCTAAATTTACATGAAAACACCATGCAGACAGGTTGGTGCTGGATTAGGGCTGACTCCAGGCAGAAAAGAACACAGGGGAGGATTGGAAAATGAGGTAATAGTTGAAATTCCAAAAGCAAAATGCAGCAAATGCTGGAACCTTGAAATAAAAGTAGAAGAGTCCACATATACTCAGTGGATCAGGTAGCATCTGTGGAAAGAGAAGAACAGAGTTAACATTTCGAGTTGAAGACCCTGTATCTCAGCTTTGGCTTTAGTATTTGCTAATAATTTGGCATCTTACAAGAGAAATTACTCAGGATTCTCCCAATCTCACACTGTAACTTTTTCAAAAGTTTCACAGTAAAGGAATGTATAAATGATTGTTTTCCTGGGGTTTCTGCCAAAGTCACAGCAGGAGATCCCAAATAAAGTTCGGGGGCGGAGGGGAGGGGGGGGACATATAAAAAGAAGCATATTTTAGCAATTTTTCAAGAATCTTTTCAGAAACTAGTTCTTCCACTTTGATATTGGGCAATTGGAGCCTGCTGAAAACAGGAACAAAAATAACAAGAATAAAGATGGGGTGGTGCTACTGAAAGCTCAGCTTTTCAAAAAAGTATGAAAGAAATGCTGTTTTCTCATTGTTTTTCAAAATGGTAGCATAAAGTACTGGAAAATATGAGTCCTTTCTCATCCCAAAATTGAACTTGGTAGGTTTGCAATCTAACTCATGTTAAATTGTAAAATTGATTCTTTACATTTCTTCAAAATCAATGGTTTTTGATTGTTTTTAAAATGTTGATGAACAAGATTATTTCACACTTTTTAGGTTACTGTGCTCTATGATTAGGAACTAAGGCACGGTTTCAGAAAGGGAAAAGAAGAACTTATATTTAAAGCTAACAAGGTGTAGAGCTGGAGGAACACAGCAAGCCAAGCAGCATCAGAGGAACAGGAAAGCTGACGTTTCAGGTCTGGACCGTTCTTCAGAAAAAAGCTTGTATTAAAACATGCCTTTCACAGGCTCAGAATGGCCTAAGCACTTTACAGTCAATAAAATACTTTCGTTGGTTTAATTTAGGAAACATGGCAGCCAAGATCAGATAGGCAACAATGAGGTAAGTAACCAGAATTTTTTAAAATTAACTTAGAAATAAATGTTTTCCCAGGGTGCATTCCTGCTCTTCCTTAAATACTGCTGTAACATCCACCGGAGAGGGGAAGCAAGGGCTCTGTTTTATTGCAGGAATCCCAGTAATTCTTGTTTTGTGTTTTGAGGTTTTCTGAAGGGCTACATTCTAATTTTCTAGGAATGCGTTTCCTTTTGCACTAGCTCCTTTATTGGGTGGTGCTGCTGTCGTCAGACGTCCCTCACTTCAAGGGCGATGTCTAGGTATTCGGGCTGATTCTCAACCCTTGGTTCTTTGGGCACATGGGCCACAATGTTGAGTGAAGTACCGGATCCAGACAGCAGGATATTCTTTCCTTCTTTGCCACCACTCTGCCTCATTATCAAGGTGTTTGTCCTCATTATCGAGGTGTTTGAGTTCAATGGACAAGTTGTCTCCATCTTTATCAATTCGTAGAAACTCCTCCCAGTCATTAACGTCAATGCTGCTGCGCTTCAGGAAAAGCTTCAGAGTGTCCTTGTAGCATTTCCTTTGCCCTGTGCAGGAAAGCTGCCCATTTGTAAGTTGAAAAAGCAGCACCTGGTGGCAGAGTCACATTTCAGTCAATTGGACACAACGTCCAGTCGATCAAATGAATGTTTAAAAATCCAGGTTCAAGAAGGAGATTTCCAATGAATCTGGAGAGTGTGGCAGCGGGGTTACTCTGCCCATAAATGATCTATACGGCTGTTTTGTGTTGTTGATGTACAGAAAAGCAGTACAGGACATCAACTGCTCTCGACACTGGGACTTCTTTTGTCAACTTGTGGAGGTCTCTGTGGGCAAACACTCATGGCCGTAGTTTGCAGAAGGTTGATCTGGTGCAGCTGATCTGGTGTTGGATCTTTGCACCAACACTGGCATTTTGAGAGAGGGGGCCATCCTGTCATGGGAAGTGCTCAACATATTACAGAGTCTCTTCTTCAACATATATGAGCTGGGGAATTTGAACAACCACAACTTAGTTGAAATATGAGAGATAAAAGGTACTGCAGATGCTGGAGAATCCAAGATAACAAGGTGTGGAGCTGGATGAACACAGCAGGCCAAGCAGCATCAAAGGAGCAGGAAAGCTTGACGTTTCAGGCCTAGACCCTTCATCAGAAATGCCCCTGAGGTTTGTCCGGACGGAGGAGGGTAACGTCTTCAGGGTAGGCATCCTTAGAAGAGGCTTTGCAGTGGGGTTAAAATTGTATCAGAGATAAAAGGTACTGCAGATGCTGGAGAATCCAAGACAACAAGGTGTGGAGCTGGATGAACACAGCAGGCCAAGCAGCATCATAAGAGCAGGAAAGCTTGACGTTTCGGGCCTAGACCCTTCAATGCTGTGTTCATCCAGCTCCACACCTTGTTACCTTAGTTGAAATATGAGTTTTGTTGTAGCAACATTCCAGGACAAGTCAAATCTCTTGAGTGTAGAATTAAAGGTGTCAAGTGTCTTTCAGACAAAAGAATCTTTCACATAACATTGTCTGATGTGGGGACCTAGGTGAGCTGTCCTCGTCCACATGATATTGATGGATTGGTGGGCAAATGCTATGACATGCTGAGCGATAATGAAACAGACCATCTTGCCACTACAGCCTCTGTCTTCACAGACAGTTAGAGGAACAGTCTTACTTCACCTCTTCTACCTTTGAGGACTTTTGGACCATCCTTTGCCTGACACCATCCCCTGACCTTTCTGCCATGGGTGTTCCTACAGGGAGCAAAGAATTACTGACAGAATCAAAGTGTCGTTGGAATGCATAACGTGGTGATCCATGGAGCGGATTTGGTGATACAGTCACATGTTATTTCAGCTGATAGAGAAGCAGAATTAGAGGATCCATCAGCATCCTCACTAATCATCACTGCTCCATTGCAGCTTTAGTACAAATGCAGTGTCAGGACACTACAATAAAGTAGACTGCTTGAAGGAGATAACAAGCGTGGGGCTGGATGATCACAGCAGGTCAAGCAGCATCATAGGAGCAGGAAAACTTGACGTTTCGGGCCTAAACCCTTCATCAGAAA
>JAHRHZ010000056.1:4449616-4535836 GCA_024137785.1 Ginglymostoma cirratum | reverse complement strand
CTAAACCCTTCATCAGAAGGGTTTAGGCCCGAAACGTCAAGTTTTCCTGCTCCTATGATGCTGCTTGACCTGCTGTGTTCATCCAGCCCCATGCTTGTTATCTAAGTAAGACTGTCTCACTGCTAATAAGGTTATGCTTTCCCATGGAGGTCATGATCAACTTACATTGCAATGCTGTCTGTCCAATGTGTGCAGGCTAAATTTTCACTGATGTTTTCAAATTGCATTAGTAAATAGTGCAAAGAAAAAAGCTATTGTATTACATTTAAAAGTCATATTTTCTAACCTTCTATTGATATGATATATTGATATTCTATTACACATTGTTAAATGGAAAAAGTTTATTTCTTTTGTGTTCATGGGATGTAACAACTGAGAGCAAGACCAGCTCTAATCACCCTTGTAAAAGTGAGCCACTACAGTCTATATGGTGTAAATCATCTCCAATTCTATTAGGGAGGGAAGTCCTGAATTTTGCTTCAATTTAAACCTTTGTCTACGAACATTTGATGGTAATTACCTGGGATTTCCATCCTACTGAGAACACACTTTCAAAACAAATGATGATCTTACTTAATTTTTTGAGTTAAAATCACTGCTATTTCATTCTTTAAGAATAATATTGACTTTAAAAAATGTAACATAATGGATTGTTATATTGGAGTGCCAGCCAAGAGATTTTACTCATCAGAGTAGGGATAATGCATTGGCTCGAAACTCCATTTACAGCTTCTGCTAAGAACCAGGTGAATTAAAATGAATTAATTTTGGGAAGGGAAGAGATGCACTGTTTAACTGATAGACTTTACTTTCAGCACAAATTTCATATGTGATGCTGTGATGAACATCAGATGCTGAATCCACATTGGCTCTAGTTATCACTGTAAGGCTAACTAAGTGTTACTGCAGCACCAAACAATTTGAGTAGGTCTTTGGTATTACAATTGTTACTTTAGTAATTTTACAACAGGAATTTAGTGTCGAACTTACACCAACGCAAAACTAAATTTGCAATGGAGTCATAGAATGATTACAGCACAGAAGGAGGCAATTCGGCCCATCATGTCCAGGCTCGCTTTCTACATGAGCAACTCAGTTTGTCCTACTTCTTTACTTCTCCCCAATCCCCAGTAACTTTATTTCCTCTTCAGAATATTGTAATGTGTACTAACTGAGTTATCTACAAACTCCTTTGAATGACCCTTTGAAAACAAATATTCTAAAGACAACTCAGAAGAAAGGTTTATATTAATTTGCAGCAAGTAATCACATTATATTTCTCACAACACTGTAAGGCAATGCTTCCCAAATACCTCTCTGCTCTGATCTCATTTTGAGGATTGATAGCTGTCAAGATCACAGTGGGAACTGTGAGATCCTGGGCCTGTTGGTGCTGAGATTCAACTGATATATCTCTGTCAAAATTCCACCAGTGACCATTGTTGCCACAATAACTCAAGAGTCTGATCCCAAAATTCCAGCTTGTGACATCACTTGGAGTCTGGATCCCCACTTTCGGAATTCCTTCAGGTACGTGAAAGTTTTATTAATTCAGTACATTTGCTGTGTTTGACACAATTGAAGTCAATCTGCAGTTTTCGTACTGATTATCAAAATAATGCCTGCCTGTCACTTCATTATTACCATCCCCCTGCCAGAACTGTGTCGGTTGCTCAAACAGCACCCTGCCCTCAGTTTCCAAAGGCTGTATTGACCTTTATGCAGTTATTAGTTGGTACATCTGATGTACCACTTACCATTCAACTAATTCACAACTTTACACAATTCTTAACATGCCTTAACATGCAATAGGCTTCTCCTGATTTGACATTGTAGCAAGAGTGGATGTTCACAGAATAAGCGGAACCATCAAAATGATAGCTGAAAGGAAAACAGATTGGTGGAAGCAAAAACAAAGAAGTTTGTATCAACTTTAAATTGTGTAAAGGTCCTTAGGTTTACCCTTTCCCCAAGCTGGTTTTATGATCAATAGCTACAAAGTAGAGTTAAAGTTCTGCACAGTAAAAAAGATAATTATATTGTTTTGAAGTCTTTGCCATTGTCCCTTCAAGTCAACTGTTAGCATTTGCCACTGACAGCAGGATCTTCACCCTGTTAACATGTGCAAGTTGTAATAAATGGTTTTGTACAAACTCAGGTTCTTTTGTTAGTCACTGGTGAATCAGTAATGTTGAAATCTAATGGCTGCAAGAAGTTTGTGCAACTTGAGTTGCAATTCCTCATCAAGGGGAAGCAGCTCTGTAGAAAACTGATTAAAGGAAAGAGACTGGATTTATGTAGCACTTTTACAACCTCATTTTGCTCCAAAGCAGTTTACAATCAATGAAATACTTTTGAAGGATAATGTTAATGTCAGGTGAGGAGATGATTAAATTCTTCAGAGATAAAAGGTACTGCAGATGCTGGAGACTCCCAACGGCGAATCTAACCCGCCCTCTACTGACCCCTTCTCCCGCCTCCAACACAAGCCCTCCCCCGGACACCACCCCAAGGCCTCCTACCCTCCCTCGACCTCTTCATCTCCAACTGCCGTCGAGACATCAATCGCCTCAACCTCTCCACGCCTCTCAAACACTCCAACCTCTCCCCCGCAGAACGTGCAGCCCTCCGCTCCCTCCGCTCCAATCCCAACCTCACCATAAAACCCGCGGACAAGGGACGGGCAGTTGTAGTATGGCGCACTGACCTCTACATTGCTGAGGCCAGGCGCCAACTCTCTGACACCTCCTCCTACCGCCCCCTGGATCATGACCCCACCCCCCGAGCACCAAACCATCATCTCCCAAACCATCCACAACCTCATCACCTCAGGTGACCTCCCACCCACAGCCTCCAACCTCATCGTTCCCCAACCCCACACTGCCCGCTTCTATCTCCTCCCCAAAATCCACAAACCTGAATGCCCTGGTCGACCCATTGTCTCCGCCTGCTCCTGCCCCACAGAACTCATCTCCACCTACCTAGACTCCATTTTCACCCCTTGGTCCAGGAACTCCCTACCTACGTCCGTGACACCACCCACACCCTCCACCTGCTCCAGAACTTCCAATTCCCTGGTCCCCAACACCTCATTTTTACTATGGACGTCCAGTCCCTATGTATCTGTATTCCCCATGCTGATGGCCTAAAGGCCCTCCTCTTCTTCCTGTCCCGCAGAACTGACCAATCCCCCTCCACTGACACCCTCATCCGCTTGGCCGAACTCGTCCTCACCCTCAACAATTTTTCTTTCAATTCCTCCCACTTCCTACAGACAAAGGGGGTGGCCATGGGTACCCGCATCGGCCCAAGCTATGCCTGCCTCTTTGTAGGTTACGTGGAACAATCCCTCTTCCGTACCTACACTGGCACTAAACCCCACCTCTTCCTCCGTTACATTGATGACTGCATCGGCGCCGCCTCGTGCTCCCACGAGGAGCTCGAACAGTTCATCCACTTCACCAACACCTTCCACCCCAACCTGAAGTTCACCTGGACCATCTCCAACACTTCTCTCTCCTTCCTGGACCTCTCTGTCTCCATCTCGGGCAACCACCTAGAAACCGATGTCCATTTCAAGCCCACTGACTCCCACAGCTACCTGGAATACACCTCTTCCCACCCACCCTCCTGCAAAAATGCCATCCCCTATTCCCAATTCCTTCGCCTCCGCCGCATCTGCTCCCAGGATGAGACATTCCACTCCCATACATCTCAAATGTCCTCATTCTTCAAGGACCGCAACTTCCCCCCCACAGTGGTCGAGAACGCCCTCGACCGTGTCTCCCACATTTCCCGGAACACATTCCTCATGCCCCGTCCCCGCAATAATAACCAAAAAAGAATCCCCCTCGTCCTCACGTACCACCCCACCAACCTCCGGATCCAACGCATCATCCTCCGACACTTCCGCCATCTGCAATCAGACCCCACCACCAAAGACATTTTTCCCTCCCCACCCTTATCTGCTTTCCGGAGGGACCACTCCCTCCGTGACTCCCTTGTCCGCTCCACACTCCCCTCCAGCCCCACCACACCCGGCACTTTTCCCTGTAACCGCAGGAAGTGCTACACCTGCCCCCACACCTCCTCCCTCACCCCAATCCCAGGCCCCAAGAAGACTTTCCACATCAGGCAGATGTTCACCTGCACATCTGCCAATGTGGTATACTGCATCCGCTGTACCCGTTGTGGCTTCCTCTACATCGGGGAAACCAAGTGGAGGCTTGGGGACTGCTTTGCAGAACACCTGCGCTCAGTTTGCAACAAACAACTGCACCTCCCAGTCGCGAACCATTTCAACTCCCCCTCCCATTCCTCAGATGACATGTCCATCCTGGGCCTCCTGCAATGCCACAGCGATGCCACCCGAAGGCTGCAGGAACAGCAAATCATATTCAGCCTGGGAACCCTGCAGCCCAATGGCATCAATGTGGATTTCACAAGCTTCAAAATCTCCCCTCCCCCAACCGCCTCCCAAAACCAGCCCAGCTCATCTCCACCTCCCTAACCTGTTTTTCCTCTCACCTATCCCCTCCTCCCACCTCAAGCCACACCCCCATCTCCTATCTACTAACATCATCCCGCCCCCTTGACCTGTCTGTCCTCCCTGGACTGACCTATCTCCTCCCCACCCCCCTACCTACACTCACCTTTACTGGCTCCATCCCCACCTCTTCGACTTGTCTGCCTCCTCTCCACCTATCCTCTCCTCTATCCATCCTCTATCCGCCTCCCCCTCTCTCCCTATTTATTTCAGAACCCTCTTCCCCTCCCCCATTTCTGATGAAGGGTTTAGGCCCGAAACATCAATTTTTCCTGCTCCTATGATGCTGCTTGGCCTGCTGTGTTCATACAGCCCCATGCTTGATTAAATTCTTCCCTTCTTTTCTTCCCCCTTGTTTGACTGCAACAGGTTTCCATGCTTTGAAAAGGATATTGTTATGGACAAGACGAAAGCCATTCAACAATATTAAGAATATAGCCTAGACCCTAACCTTTTCTTACTTTAAAGTGGAAGGTTTTGCGTTCCAGATGCAATTTGATTGATCATACTATTCAACTTTAAGTAAAACACACCTTGTTTTTGACTACAGTTAAAATACAGACAAAACAAAAATAAAAGAATTGGCTTAACTGAACTCTATCAAAATGCTTAACAAAACTATGTATCTATATATCTAAACTACCACTAATTAACTGTTCCAACAGAGTAATATCCCGTAAACACACCCTTGGCAAAGGCAAATTCAGTTATATAGTTTGAATCAAATGCAATTCTAGTAGCAGGAAGAGAACCCCAGCTTTTAGCTGTAACAGAGAGAGGAATAAAAGCTTCCACATTCAGCTTCAAGATCCCAGCAACTGCAGAAAGCCAAAACTAAAAATCCGGGTTCAGTGGGAGCTTGACTTCTGCTTCTATTGTTCCAATTTTAAAAAACCCAAGGCCTGACAAGCTGTTTACTTTATTGGATATGAACAGACTGGTCAACATCTCTGAATCAATTTCTATTCGTTAAAAAAAGAACAAAATACGCCACTTACAGGCATTTTATCATCACATTTTGCTTGACAACTTAGTGAATACTTAACTGATTGTGCTCTGTGATCATAAAAGGACAAAGTGGACAGGTTTTCTTTAGCTTTTTTGAAAGAGAAGATGGTTTTTTTAAAATTGTACCTAACCTAGCCTGAGTAAAGTATTAAAACTCTCTGACATCTCTCACTCTCTTTCTCTCACACACACACACACAATTCATTCTAATGCAAACTTATTACAGGAGGAAGGATCAATTCCATAATATAAAGATCAGTAAAATTAAAATCCATATAGCTCTTAAAGGTTAATGACTTGGCACCTCTCGCTGAACATGGTGTTTTCATTGCTTCCGTGACCAGGTAATTTGAAAATATAAAAACTGCCTTCCACAGGGACCGTTCCCTCCATAACACTCTGGTCCACTCTTCCTTCACTCCCTACACCCTCTGACTGTCCCACGGCACCGTCCCCTGCAACTGCTGAAGGTGTAATACCTGCCCATTTACCACCTCCCTCCCCAGTATCCAAGGACCCAAATATACCTTCCAGGTAAAGCAGCACTTTACCTGCACTCCCCACAACCGAGTCTACTGCATTTGCTGCTCACAACGTGGTCTGCTCTCAATTGGGGAAACAAAGTGTAGACTGGGTGACTGCTTTGTAGAACACCTACGTTCTGCCCGCAAAAAAGCTTTAAGTTGTCTGCCACTTTAACACACCACCCTGTTCCCTGGCCAACATCTCTGTCTCAGGCTTGCTGCAGTGCTCCAGTGAGGTTCAGCACAATCTGGAAGAACATACCTCATTTTCCGCTTAGGGGCCCTGCAGGTCACCATACTCAATATCAATTTTAATAATTTTGGGGCCTAAACTCCTGCATGTCTTAGCCCCCTACCCTACACACCAGGCCTCGTTATCACATAGCCTGTCATTACATGCTACCTTTTGTTAGCCATTAACAGTCCCCATTAACAGCTAATCACCCTCCTAGCCAAATCGTTATCGACTCCTTTATCAGTCCAACTGTTCTTCTGTCTCTTTGGGCTCTATCCCCACCTATTGTTTAATCCTTACCCTCTGCCCCCTCCCCCCCTATCTTCTACATATAAACTGACATTTTCCCAGCTACCATCAGTTCTGAGGAAGGGTCACTGGACCCAAAAATTTAACACTGATTTTTCTTCACAGATACTGCCAGAGCTACTACTACTGCTAAGTTTTTCCAGCGACTTCTGTTTTTGTTCCTTTAAACAGATAGCCAGATGATTTATCTGTTCTACTGGAGATAGCAAAACTGGATCAATTTCTTTCAAAACGTTGTCCCTACAGAAGCTGGACTATCAAAATCAGTAGGCAGGGTTCAAATACTTGTAGGTTGAATGGAGCGAGAGAGAGAGAGAGAGAGACAGAGAGAGACAGAAGTATCTGGTTTTGAGTTTTGTTCATACAGAGTTTCAGTTTCTTGCTTTGTTCTGTAGGGAAAATAGAGTCTTAAAACATGAAAAGGCTTAGCTTGTCACATACCTTCTTTTTCCAAATGAGCAGTGACTCAAATATGGTCATAGTTAGTGGATTCCAGTTCCCTAGTATACATGATGAGATTATCCCTGAGCCCATTATTTTAACAGCCAGGTTCCCACTGTCTATTTGAATATGTATAATAGTTTCTCTCCATTTGGTTCAGTTTCCCAGATGCTTATCTGGTTGCTTTGCTGATGTTGTAGCAGATGGCCCCCATTCATCATCTTTCAAGGTCACTGAACCCAGTGTGGGTTAATGCAGGCGGACTGTCTCCACATTAATATTTTCTGGAATGCAGGACATACAGTGATGCAAATTTGTAAACAGCCTTGACTGTGATTATAACTCACTAGAATGTGACTTTAGTTTTGTTTTAAAGTCTACTGTGGTTTTCCAGCCAACAGATTCAAAAATCATGTTTTTCAATACAAAGGACAGTTTCATAACTGTAGTCAATATTGAAATGTAGGAAATGTGGCAGCCAATTTCTGCAAAGTTAGCTCCCACAAACCACAGCAATAATTTGCAGACAACGCATGAAGTACCAAAATGAAAGATGGTTGATTTGCATTTTTGGAATATTGCGTACATGATCTTTTCATGTGTGATCTTGTCCAAACTGGTTCACCAGTTGCACAGGTTACAATTCTAACCTGCAAGGCGACCAGCAGAAACACGCTGTGTTGAAGAATATTGATTGGATTTTGATCATTTTTAACTGGGATCTGACACAGGAAGCCAAGCTAGCTCTTCTGCTCCCTGCAGTGGAAGCTTAGCCATTCCTCCTCCCAGGTTGTCGTGTGTCAAACTTGACATTCCCAGGAAATCCCTAAATTAAACTTGGCACTTTTACTTCTGTGTATAAAGTTTGCGAGGAATTGGAGGAGGTCATAAGGCCTCTCAAATCTGATCTGCTTTTGTTTTGTCCTTTCATGGGATATACACATCCCCAGTAACTCCAGCATTTGTTGCCCATTCCTAATTGCTCTTGAGAAGGTAGTGGTGAGTTCCCTTCTTGAACTGTTACAGTCCACCTGGGGTGGGCAGATGAGAGGGCATTCTGGGATTTTCACTCCTCGGCAGTGAATGAAGAGCAATTTGGTTCCAAAGTCAGGATGGTGTGTGACTTGGAGGGAAACCTGCAGACCACATCGTAGGTCACTGTACAATGGTGTACCGACAACACTTGGACTTCAGAAGGTCAAGGATGCAGCTCACCACCTTCTAAAGGACATTTTGGGATTGGCATTAAATGTAGGCCTAGCCAGTGATGCTCACATCCCATGAACGAAAGTTTAAAAAAACTCATGGTTGGATTTTTATTTCAACTTTCACTTCCCAGCCTATTCCCATATCTGTTGGTCCCTTTGTGTCCAAAAGTCAATCATTCTCAGTGCAGAATATTCTCAATGACTTGAGTATTCATAGCTCTCTGGGATACTGGATTCCGAAAACTCACGACTCCCTAAATGAAGAAATTTCTCTTCAACTCGATCTTAAATGGCTGTACTTTAACCTGAGACTAGTAGCCAACACCTCACCGGTTAGTAATGTTAGCAATAGTATTCTAAAATGCCTTGTTGCCTTTAGGGGATTTAATCATTATGAGCACCAAAAGTTTGAAGTGATTTTCTTATATTTTAGCTCTCATTCTGGGACCACTAGTGTTTTAGCCGTATATTTGACTTAGTTATATCAGTATTGACTGGAACTAATGGAACATTTTCACTTTGCTCACATGATGTGGGTATTACTGGCTAGGAGCGTCTGGAGTCATATATAGCTAAGACTAGCAGATTTCTTTTCCTAAAGGAGTTGGGAAACCTGATGGATTTTACAACAATTAACTTTGGCGACATGTTTGCCATTAGACTCACATTTTAATTCCAGATTTTATTGAATTCAAATTTCACCAACTGCCATGCTGAGAAATGAATCAATATCTTCAGGTAATTAGCCAAGGGTTCTGGATTACTGATCCAACAGCGTTACCACCAGACCATCATCTCCCCTTACGGGGCAGGCTTTACATAGTTCTAGCAAATGATACAATTAATTTTTTTTCACTGTGTTCAGCATACACTGTTTGAGTGAGCTGCCAACTTAGTTTGAGACTGATAAACATGAGGACCATGAGAGCAAGTAAAGCCAAAAAAACCCTCTGATTTAAACCTCTTTCCTTTGGCAAGTACTGGCAAAGGCTGTATTTCACCTCCAAGGCATATTGGCATGACCCTATTTACCTTGAGGAAACCATTAAATAGCTTATCTAACAGAGAACACAACTCAACCTATGTTTTGCATGTTTCCCTTTTCATGGAAACAAGCTTCTTTGACTTTCAGGCTGATTATTTGAAACTGACAGCTAAGTAAATCACACATATCTGTATGGTAGCTTCTGAATCACAGGCAAAATATTACACTGAAAATGTACTTGCTGCAGAAGTATTGGAATCTTAAGAAGTGAACAGAAGTTTCAGCAGAAAAGTTTGAAATTTGAATGAAAGGTTTAGCAATATTCATTAGTGTGCTGGTTTAGTTTTTCCAGTCCCACGGAGACAGGGACAGTGCTGGGAAACAGGTTGGGATGACTCCTTAACCCCATACCCACTGCTGGTGATGTTTCTAGGAATGGGCTATTGACTGAATCAACAGTTTGCTCCATGGATACTGGCAGTCCATAAAGCCAACTAAGGCTGCAATCAAAGACCAACTTACCACGACTGTACCATGACTTTTTGGAGTCAAGCTGGCCTCTTGCTTAGTCAGGAGCCTGGCAACGAACTGGACTGGCTTCACTGTGAGGAATCTGAGACACAACTCAATTGAGGAGTCATATTTATTTGTCAATGTTTATTCTCAAGGCTAATCTATCCTCAGTTGGTGAGCAGACTCTTGCAGAAACTTCATTGACACTGGGGTCTCCAGTAATGCTTGCCTTGCTTCAATGGCAGCCACGCCCTGAATGCTTTCAAGAAGTATCACTGGATTTGAAATGTTAACTCTGTTTCTCTCTTCACAGATGCATTCAGACTTGCTAAGGTTCTCCAGCATTTTCTGTTTTTGTTTGACCCTCAGTGTACCTCCCTAGCGTCGCTGCCACTCCTGCTGATCACCAAGTCTCACCCACAGTATGAAGGCAGATGGCAACCATCTCTACGGGCCCCACTGATTGGATTAGCTGACATTGAAACTTGGCTTATGTCCCTAGTTGGATCTGGCTATAGGATGATGCTGGTTTTTAACAAGCCACCACTGAGCAGATGACTTCCATGTCTGACCTTTCATTCTTTTAGAGTCACTGATTATGTCTAAACCAGAGGTGGGTAAATTCCTGACTAATGAGGGAATAAAAGGGTATTGTGGTCAGACAGGATTTTGAGAAGCTGAGGTAACAATCTGATCAGCCACGATCCTACTGAATGGCACAGTAGAAACAGAAGGGCTGAATGGCCTTTTTTCTGAAGAAGGGTATCGACCCGAAACGTCAGCTTTCCTGCTTCTCTGATGCTGCTTGGCCTGCAGTGTTCATCCAGCTTTACACCTTGTTATCTCTAGCTGAATGGCCTTCTCTTGTTCCTAATTTGTATCAAAAGTGGAAATTACTGGAGAAATTCAGCAGGTCCGGCAGCATCTGTGGAAAGAAAACAAAGTTAGCATTTCTGGTTCAGAAGCCCTTCCTCAAAACTAATTGTGTGTAACTCAATGTTGAGATTGGTACGCCAGTGGCAAACTTCAGTGCACTGTTTCAGGTCTGTCTCTTTACTTACGACTTCTGATGGAAGGTCGTTGATCTGGAAAGTTAACTCTGTCTCTCCACAGATGTTGTCTGACCTTCCAAGCAGTTCAAGCAGTTTTGGTTCTCATTTCAGATTTCCAGCATCCACAGTATTTTGCATTAGATTAAAAACAACTACATCCTGATTTAGCATTTTGCGATATAAATAATCTTTGCCAATTATAATTGTCTGAAACATGTAGGTAGCGCAATCATTACTGCCCAGGACAGTTTGACACCCACAGTCTATCTGCACCGATGGATTGTCATTGAAGTGTTTAAGCCAAAATATGCAGTATGGTATTTCAGTTAAACACTTAGCAAATGGTTATTCAGCAGGTAACCACTGTCAAGGTCATGCATTTGTAAACCTTTGTCCCACAGATGACAACCTGTCTGAATAATAGTAATAATGTAGTTTTTTTACAAATAACAGATAAAGTTGGCATTCGTTACTATTTATGGCATATATTGCAGCTGCATAATAACTGCCACGTTGGACCATGTTTAGTTTTAAATTCTATGTGAAGCATTTCACTGTTTTTAGAATGGGATAAATTGCAGCATTTCTCTTTTCTCGCATTGTCTGTAAATTTTTTAAAAATATGACAGAACTCTGGCTGATTTCATCTCTCCCCTTCAGGAACTGACAGTCCAATAGCAGCGCTGCTCCTGTACTACCTGAGCTGAACTTTGTGGCGCAGCACAGACGGAATGAATCATCAATAATCTTCCTTGGCTGGGGTTTAATAGACCATGCCCAAGTAGGCCTGGTGGCAAACAGGCAAACCCCAAGAAGGCCCTCTGGCCTATTCCGACCAGCAGAAAAACTGACTTCCATTTTGTCAGGAATGGACAATCCACCCATCGGCTCATTGAGCCATTATTGAGCCATATACAGACCATTATGCTGAGCCCACTAGGAATTTATGGTTTCTCAGGGATTCTTCCAAACTCACAAGAGTTTCCCAAGGCTCCTGCAGCCCGTGGAACGATCCCTCTTCCAAAGGGATTCAGTGCTTCATCAAAGGAATCAGGAAGGGGGATGCTCATTGAAAACTACCTCCTTTCTCCACTCCTCACTGATAATTCCCAACTAGATCATACTCGCAATGTGATATTCTTGGATGAAAGCTTCATTGCATTACCAGCAGTAGCCACTGCACTTAATGGGGCTGCCTTAATGTGGAACTTCCCATCTCTGATTGACTGTTGAAAAAGGACAGGGTTGATCCTGTTGCATGGCTCCCTGGGCAGACTGTCAAAGCCATTTGGCAGAATGCATCATCGCCAGAACTTTCCAGCAAGTATCAAGACACAGCTTGACTGGTGGTGGGAAGGACACTGCCTGTTAAAACTTTCATGTATGTCTAGACTCTCTACACTAGCACACACAGCCCTCAAAGCAGCTGATTGGGGGTTCCAGAGACTGTCACACACCTCTTGCTGGAATGCGCCTTTGTAAAGAAGATCTAGAGAAAGATCCAGTCATTTTCGTTGAGGTTCATCCCAAGCAGCTCCGTGATGCAGGACTCTGTGCTCTATGGTCTGTTGCCTGGAATGCACACCGATGAAAACATTTACTGTGCCTGGAGAATGATCAACTTGGTGAAAGACGCTCTTTCATCCATCCAAAACTTATCAGTCTTCCAGAGCAAGGAATTGTCCCTGACTGAGTGTTGCAGACAGGCACATTCCAAGGACCAGGATTACGTGCTGAGAGATGCACTAAAGCTTGGAGCAGCTGCCACTAAGGTGCAGTGGGCAACACAGTCGCACAGAGGTTAGCACTGCTGCCTCTCTGTTCCAGGAACCTGGGTTCGATTCCACACTCAGGCAACTGTGTATGGAGTTTGCACATTCTCCCCATGTCGGTGGGTTTCTGCCGGGTGCTCTGGTTTCCACCCACAGTCCAAAGATGTGCGGGTCAGGTGTATTGGCCATGCTAAATTACCCACAGTGTTTAGGGATGTGTAGATGAGATGGCTTAGCCATAGGAAATGCAGAGTTACATGGATAGGGCAGGGGGATGGGTCTGGGTGGGATGCTGTTTGGAGGGTCAGTGTGGACTTGTTGCGCTGAATTGCCTGTTTCCACACTGTAGAGATTCTATGGAAAGACCACCGTCTAAGGTCTTTCGCCCAAAGTACAAGCATCTGTTCAGTTGTCAGACCCTCTTGGTTCCTCCAAACGACAATAGCTTCCTGCCTAAGTGGAAAATGCCTTTGTGTTTTGCAACTGTAGAGAAGCTCTGAGAAATGTCAAAATTCCAATGTCTTGTTTATTTTTTACTCTGCAAGGACTGTACAGAACTGAGTTAGAACATTTGTATATACTGATGGAGGATTTTATGAATAAAGTATATTTTTGAAATAAAAGTGATTGCTGATTAACTGTTACCACTCATGAACTGGATGTCTGCCCTGTTGATAACTTACTGGAAGCCCTAACAATACCCACTGGGTGTCCCTTGGACAAATGACATGGCGTTCTTGCCAATTCCCCACCATTGAGCTGAATTCAGCCCCTTATCTCAATTTTGTTTCCATATAATTAAATATTGAAAATATTGTGATTGAACAACAAAACCTATATATGAAAAAGCCTAACATAGCAGGCTAAAATATTTAAAGAAAGACTTGCATTTTTACAGCATTACCTCAGTGCTTCCCAAAGTGTTTTAAAATTAGTGAAGTACTTTTAAACTGTTGTCAATGTTGTAATGTATGTAATGTGGCTGTCAACTTACACATAACAATGTAATACCGGCCAGGTTTTCAGCTTTTGTGATGTTGATTGAGGGATAAACATTGGCCAGATCACCAGGGAATCTCCATTGATTGTATTCAGAATAATGCCATGTGGTCTTTTAGTATAATTGATGTATCCAACAAAACCTTGACTGAACATCTCATTTGAAAGATAACTCTTTCAACGTTGTACTGCAAGGTCAGCATGGCACTTTCTGCTCAGGTCTCTGGCGTGGGTCCTGAACCCAGACCTTTCTGACTCAGAGAGTGGGGCCAACTGAGCCACAGTTAACAAATATATTGAACGAACACCTGTGGAGATTACGAGATAACAAGCATGGGGCTGGATGAACACAGCAGGTCAAGCAGCATCATAGGAGCAGGAAAACTTGACGTTTTGGGCCTAAACCCTTCATCAGATTACACTGTATCTTAAATTAAATCCAATTTAAATTTCACACTCAAAACTGTCTCATTCAAAGTCTGTCTGCATTAGCAAAATAAAACTGGTTTTGATAAGACAAGTGCATAAACACTTTACAATAACTAGCTAATTACTGAATAGAGTAAACAACATAATTAGTTCAATACTGCTAAAAGCAGGAACTTTAAGTATGATGAATGCCTGGAATCATAAATTGCCTGTTATCTACTAATGACAGTAAAGAATGTTCTGCTGTGTTTTATGGTGACAAAGGAGCTTTAGTTGACTGAAGCACAAAGTGCAGCCTCACACTTCAATCTTCTGACTGTCCCCATTCTACCTAAAACAAAACCTTGAACAATTCATATTACTATGTCTCACTTCCATCTTTTAAATTGAACCAGTGTTGTTCCTTTTTGAAAGAGCTCCCCAATTCTCACATGCATCGTACCGTGAGATATGAAAGGGTCCAAAGCAACTTGTCAGTCCTATTATGTAACTGCTAACATTTTAGATTTATTCTAAAAATACAGAATTGTTACAGCATAGAGTGAGGCCATTCCACCCATCATATAGAAGCATAGAAGATAGGATAGGAGGCCATTCAGCCATTCGAGCCTAATACTGCTTTCTCCCCATAACCTTTGATCCCATTCACCCCAAGTGCTATATCTAGTTGCCTCTTGAATACATTCAATGCTTTGGCATCAACTACTTCCTGTGGTGATGAATTCCATATCACTCTTTGGGTGAAGAAATGTTTCTTCATCTCCGTCCTAAATCATCAATCCTGAATCCTGGTACTGTGACCCCTGTTTCTGGATACACTCACCATCGGGAACATCCTCCTGCATCTATCCTATCTAGTCCTATTAGAATTTTATAAGTCTCTATGAGATCCCCCCCTCTGAACTCTAGTAAAAACAACCCCAATTCAGTCAATCTCTCCTCATTCGTCAGACCCACCATCCCCAGAATCTGCCTGGTAAATCTTTGCTGCACTTTCTCAAGAGCAAGATCATTGTTTCTCAGAAAAGGATACCAAAATTGTACACAATATTCCAGGTGTGGTCTCACTAAGACCCTGTACAACTACAGCAACGCATCCCTGCTCCTGTATTCAAAACCTCTCGCGATGAAGGCCAACATACTATTTGCCTTCTTTACCTCCTGCTGCACCTGCACGCTTACCTTCTGTACTGAAAGAACAATTGATTAAGTATCATTCTCTCACCTTATTCCCATACCCCTGCACTTTCTTCCTTTTCAGATAACTATCCAATTCCTTTTTGATTGCTTTAAGTAAACCTGCCTTCACCTCACACAAGGGCAGTGCATTCTAGAATTTGACTACTCACTACATGAAAATGTTTTCCTCGTGCCTTTTTTGTTTCTTTTACCAATTACGTTAAATCCGTGCCCTGTTGTTCTCAATCCTTGCACAAATTGGAACAGTTTCTCCTTTTCTATGCTGCCCAGACAGAGATATTTTGAATACTTCCATCAAGTTTCTTCTCCAAGGAAAATGAACCTAACTTCTCAAATCTATCTTCATAACTGAAGTTCCTCATTGCCAGAATCATTCTCATTATATTTTTCTGCACTGGCTCCAATGCCTTCACATCCTTCCTAAAACTCAGTGCAGAAAGGAGTTGCAATACTCTAGCTGAGGTCAAACTAGTACACAAGTTCAACATAACCTCCTTGCTCTTCTACTTTATACCTCTACTAATGAAAGCTTAGATACTGTATGTTTTTTTAAACCACACTCTGAATTTGTCCTGTGGCTTCAATAACATAAATGTATACACTGAAGTACCTCTACTTCTGCACCCCCTTTATTGTATCCTTTACTTTATATTGTCTCTGCATGCTTTCTTACGAAAATGGATCACTCCACATTTCTCTGCCACCAATCTGTCCATTCTACCAACTTATCTATAACTTCTATAGTTCACAATGCTTCCAAATTTCATATCATCCACGAAGTGTTGAAATTTTTCCCCATTTAACCAATTAGCTGTTTTCCAATTCCTATCTCACTTTGTTGACACTCTTCAGCTCAATAGATTGAGGTGCAACTTTCCTTATGGTGCTGAACCTGTTTGCTAAGGAGACCCATGCCAGTACCACCCAGATTCCACTGGTTCGATTTTCAATCCAGATTCAGAAATCCTTATGCCCAGATCATTATGAGGTCCCAACTCTGTGCTGAATCTCAGAGATTATTTTCACCTACAAATCACCCAATTGGGCTAGAGGTGAACCGATGAACTTAAAAAATCATTTTAGAGTTGCAGGTGTTGCTGGAAAGACCAACAATTTATTGCCAATCCCTAAGTGCCCTTGAGAAGATGCTTGGGATGGAAGGTGTAGGTATACCCTACAGTGCTGTTAGGAGTAGAGTTCCAGGATTTTCACTCAGCAGTAGCTAGAGTTAATGAAAGTGTTCCAAGTCAGGATAATGTACAACTTAGAGAGGAACTCTTCTAGCTCCCTAAAATATATCAACAGAAACTCATACCTTTTTTGATCTATGGTGTCAGTACCAAATCTAGATTATAATTTTCAAAGTGTGAGTACATTAATCTTCTCTACATGGGCAACTGAAAATCAAAACACATGTACCTCCCTGGGTCTATAGTACACGCTCAACAACATGTCTTCCCCTTTTGTATTTTATTACTTCTACCCCTACAGCTTAAATCGATGGGGATAACACTGCTTCCTGCAGAACCCAGTAGGTCAATGACCTCCACTCCAAAAAAGACCCAATTATTCCTCCTCTTTGATTCCTGTCAGCTCCCAATGCTCACATGCCAGCATATTGCTCTCAAGTCCATGTGCTTTAATCCTGTATACTAACTGCTTATTTGGAACTTTATCAAAAGTTTTCTAAAAATTTAAATATGCTACGTCCATTGGTTCTCCTTTATCTATTCTACTAGTTACATCCTGTTAAAAACTCTGGTAGGTTTGCAAAACACAAATTCCCTTTTATAAGTCCATATTGACTTTGTCTATCCCTTTGGTATTTTCAAAGTGTCCTATTACTACATCCTTAATAATAGACTCTAATATTTCCCTATACTGACGTAAAGCAGCAGGTCTGTAATTCCCTGATTTCTCTCTCCCTCCTTTTTTAAACAGTGGGGTTATATTTGACATCCTTCAATTTGCCATAACTATGCCAACATTAATAGAATTTTGGAAGAAGACAACTAAACTATCCACGATTTCAATGCCACTTGTTATAGGACACAAGGATGTAGATTATCGGGGCCTAATCACAGGATTTATCAACATTCAGTCCCATTAATTTCTTCAGCACTTCTTTAAAAAAATATTAATTTCTCTTTCCCAAGAGTCTGTTGGGAAATAATTTTTGTATTCTTCAGTGAAGACTAAAGCGGCTGTTTCATTGTTCTATTTCCTTGTTCTCTATCATCAATTATCCCGTTTCAGACTGTAAGAGGCCTCCATTTGTCTGCACTTTATTTTGTTTTTACATACTAATAGACAGTCTTACAGCCCACTTTTATGTTCCTTGCAAGTTTGCTCTCATATAACAAGGTGAAAATCTGGATAAACACAGCAGGCCAAGCAGCATCAGAGGAGCAGGATAGCTGGCATTTTGGGTCTGGACCCTTCTTCAGAATTTTCAGAATGTTCATCCAGCTCTACACCTTGTTATCTCAGATTCTCCAGCATCGACAGTTCCTACTATCTCTGTTCTCATATACTCTTTTTTCCACACTTAATATAACAGGTTTAAATTAGTGTCACAGGGGGCAGGAATCAGAGCAGTACGTCAGGAAGTAAAATGACCAAGGAGGAATCAGAGACTAAGGCCAGTAAGACCTAGAGGAAGAACAGGCAGGGAAAGATGACTGAACATGGCAGGACTGGTGTTCTAAGGTACATTTATTTTACATGAGTATGATAGGTAAGGCAGATGAATTTAGAACTTGGCTTAATATATTTAACTATGATGTTGTAGCTATTGCAAAGACTTGATTGAGAGAGGGACAAGACTGGTAGCTTAACATTCCAGGATTTAGATGTTTCAGGGGAGATAGAAAGGGATGTAAGAGAGTTGGGGCTGTTATGTTACTGATAAGGGAGAATATCACAGCTGTATTGAGGAAGGACACCTTGAAGGGCTCATCCAGCCAGGCTATATGGTTACAGCTCAAGGGTGTAATCACTTTGATGGGATCGTATTACAGGCCTTCCAATAGCCAGCAAGCAAGACAGGAACAGATATGTGGGCAGACTATGGAAAAAAATAAAAACACAGGGTTGTTGTGGGGGTGATTTTAACTTCACCTATATTAACTGAGACTTACTTAGTACCAGAGGCCTGGTTGGGGACTGGGGGTGAGGATTTTTTAAGTATGTCTAGGACAGTTTCTTCAAACAACATGTAAGTAGTCAAACTAGGGAAGGGCCATACTAGAGATAACAAGGTGTAGAGCTGGATGAACACAGCAGGCCAAGCAGCATCAGAGGAGCAGGAAGGCTGACGTTTCGGGCCTACACCCTTCTTCAGAAAAGGCCATACTAGGCCTTGTATTGGGCCATGTGGCCAGCCAGGTGATCAATGTTTCAGTGGCGGAGCATTTCAGGAACAGAAACCAAAATGCCATAAGTTTTAAACTACTTATGGTTAAGGATCAGAGTAGTCCCCCAGTGAAAGTACTAAATTAGGGAAGGCTAACTACCACAATATTAGGTAGGAACTGGGGAATGTTGATTCAGGAGGCTGTTTGAGGCTAAATCTACATCTGGCAGGTGGGAATCTTTCAAAGGCCAGTTCAGGACCAGCATGTTCTGTGGGAATGAAGGACATGGACGGCAAGATTCAGGAACCTTGGATGACAACAGAAATTGAGAGCTTAATCAAAAAGAGAAAGGAGACATACGTAAGATTTAGAAAACGGAAGACAGACAGGACCCTCAAAGAATAAAAAGATAACAGGAAAGGAATCAAATAAGGAATTAGGAGGGCTAAAAGAGGGCATGAAATGTCTTTGGCAAACAGGATTAAGGAAAATCCCAAGGCGTTACAGATACTTTTATATATATATAGGAGCAGGAGGATAGCAGGGGAAAGGGTAGGTCCACTCAAGAGCAAAGGACAGTATTTGTGCATGGAGCCGGAGGAAGTATAACAAATACTTTGTGTCGGTATTCACAAAGTAGAATGACATGGTGGATGGTGAGTCTTGGGATGGATATATTGATGTTCTGGGAAATGTCAATATGAAAAAGGAGGAGGTACTAAGTGTTTTAAAGGCATTGAGGTAGACAAGTCACTCGGACCTGATAGGATCCATCCCAGAATGCTGAGGGAGGTGGATAAGGACATTTCTGGGGTTTGTACAAAATCTTTATATCCTCGTTAGTCACAAGATATGTCCCAGGAGAACAGCCAACATTGTTCCTTTGCTTAAGGGAGCACAACATGGATAGCTGGGGAAATTACAGGCTGGTGAGCCTTATGGCAGTGGTAGGGAAATTATTGGAGAAGATTGCTAGGGATAGGATTTACTCACATTTAGAAAAGTATGGATTTATTAAGGATAGGCAGCATGGTTTTGAGCAGGGAAGGTCATGTTTAACAAACTTGATTGAGTTTTTTGAGAAAGTGACAAAGATGATTGATGAGGGCAGGGTTTTGAATGTTTTCTACATAGTCTTTAGAACGGCCTTTGACAAGGTCCCTCATGACAGGCTGACACAAAAAGTGAAGTCACATGTCATTCGTGGTGAGCAGATAAGATGGATATGAACTGGTTTAGGCATAGAAGACAGAGAGTGGCAGTGGAAGGGTGTGTTTCTGACTGGAGATGTGTGACCAGTGCTGTTCCACAGGGATCAGTGCTCGGCCCCCTATTGTATATGATATATATAAATGACCTGAAAGAGAATGTCAGTGACCCTGAATAGTAAGTTTGTGGATGACACAAAGATTGAGAGAGCTGCGGATGGTGAGAAGGATTGCCAGAGGAAACAGCAGGATATAGATAGGCTGGAGACTTGGGCAGGGAAATGACAGATAGAGTTTAATCCAGATAAATGTGAGGTGATGCATTTTGAAAGACCTATAGCAGGAGTGAAGTATATAATAAGCGGTAGAACACTTATTTTACATACCTTCTAGCTAAGCAATCCCTTCACCTACTCCTGTTCTTGCCGCAATGTGCCACTACAGTAATCCTGAGATTACAACCAGAGTTTATCATTTCCTAGTTTTCTATATTCTGCTCACAGGATCTCAACACTCTTTTTATCTATGACATTGGTAATGAAATGGACTACAACCTCTGGCTGTTCTCCCTCCCCTTCAGAATGTCCCACTGCCACTGAGGAACATCCTTGACCCTGGCATCAGAGGCACAACATACCATACTAACAAGTCAGACCTTATCCAACACGTTACAAGTGTAGACTTCCACCAGTGACTGCTGGGTTTCAAAATTTTTTAAAAATGTGAATCTTTGAAACTATATATCTCCTTTTCCAAAGGGTGCCATGGAAAAGGTTGCACACGTGACTCAGGACTGAAGATGGGAAATTATGATCCTGATACTTACCAGTTAAGCTCATTGAGGCAAGTGGAAGTGATACTTAAAGATCCTGCTGTTTGTGGTTCTTACCACAAGTTTCAAATGTATTGTTGGCAACAATCAGCATCTAAACTAACTAATGTAAGCCTCAAATTGCAAAATATAATTTATTCCAATTCGAACATTAATATTCCAAAAGATCAATTAACACATTGCTAATTAATATAAACCAAATTGTAATTATGTACTTTTTTGAAGACACATTAAATGAATGATATCTGTCTAATATTTTGAAGTATTGTCTCTGAAAAATATGATTTTGCTATGAGTTGCTGCAGCAATAGGACCTTTTAGCTTTCAATGTATTGCAGTAACTGATTCATTATTGTAAATCCATGGTCCAGCTATATAGCTGTCTGGACATGCTATTATGTTATCCTATTATTGGAAAAAATTTGAACTATTCAGGGTATTCAATTGACTTTCAGAGAATAGCACACTCCTCCAGGGATTCTATTGAAGGCTGAGATGGCAAAGGCATTAAAGGAAATGACAATAATTAACAAATTAGGAAACTACTGTTATGAAGAAGGATCACTTGGACCTGAAATATTAACTCCACTTTCCGTCCAAAGATGCTGCAAGACGTCCTGTGTTTTTCCAGCAATTTCTGGTTTTGTTCCTGATTTCTAGCATCCGCAGTTCTTTGGTTTTGTTCTTTTTCCTGTAAGTGAAAGCACGTCACTTCTAGTATGTGTAAATGATCTACATTGCGAACTTGACTGATTATCTTAAGTTCATGTAGCTATTAGTACCTCATGCACTAATGGACATTCCATAATGTCCAATTAAGGAATCACATCCAGCAGTCAACATTTTTAGTTGGGTTTGCAAGTGCAACTGTTTGAGTACAGTCTGTACTCTGCCTATTATCAACAACCAAAAGATGGTGTTTGATTCAATCAGCCAGCCATTGGGACCTACGTACCTGGCATCATGCTGCCATTGAAATTCGTACATCATGTTGCCAATCATGTGGTGTACAGAACATCTCTTTGGATCGATGGCACATACTATTCATGAAATATTCCACTAGTATATGCTCATTTATGCTTGCTAAAAGCGCCACATATTCATCACAGAGACCCATTCGCTGAAAACAAAAGAAATAATTGGATGTCTAACAAAGTTTTAAATTATTTGGGAGTCTATAATTCCCTGTTGCTTTCTTCATGACAATGCCTCAGCAAAACAGATTAACTTGTCAACTATTAAGCATCCCTTTCTCCCATGTGGAAATCGTTGAGATCCTTTAAAACTTGGCATTCTTGCATTTGTCCTGATCAGTGCAAGATGAAAGGTTTTGGCAACATGTCTCTCTGTTCAGCGATAAACGAAATATTTGATCATTTAACTCAGTGTTTGTGGGATCATACTATGCACAAATCATTTTCTGCCTTTCCTAACATTACAGCAGTAACTGCAGTCAAAACTAAAGCATTGGTTGTGAAAAGTGCTATGTAAATAGAAATTCTCTCCCTTCCTTTCTGAAAGTTTGACTTAAAAAATGTGTTCCTATTTTGAAATGACAATATTTTTAACATAAGACACTAATTAAAACATATTCAAGCATATTTGAGTTAAAATTGACTGTGAATAAATTAATTGGCATAAATGAAGCTAGTTCTCACATGTTCACATTAAGGAAGTCTAGAAACAGAATTTAAACAAGCACTTGATATGCCAGAACAGTCTGAAACTGAAAGTCAGGGCACAGGGCCATCTTCCAGCATGGCTTCACTATTTTAAACTGTGAAATTAAGTTAGCCACAAGTGGTTGAATATTAAATATTAATTTACCTGTTTTTATATGTATGAAATATTTATGATTTTAAATAGTAACAAACATAATAGCAAAAATTAACATGCAGGAGATAGAGCAAGATGCAAAACAAGAGAGACAGAGAAAGGAGAAATTAAGGTCCTTGATCAGGGCTAAAAGTAGGCTGTCAGTCATCTGATGCAGAGGTCGCATCCTCCTTCAGGCTTCCTCCTGACTGAACAATTTCTCTAAAAATGGAGGACTCAGCAGTACCAGGCTTGTACATTCCTGTCAGCTCTCACAGTCCTCTGATGTTTAAATGGCAGCTTTGCCTCACTTCAGGTCAGGCTTTCAATGTTAATTTAATATCAAGGGTAGCCCAGTGGAATAGAAACAGTAAGTGGAGATTTAAAACCAGCAACTGGAGCCTAGGCTGTCATTGGACAGGAGAGTTGCCACTCATATATCAGCATAGGAAGAATGGAGGAACAGCTGATACTGTTTGATATGTGAAAGAACAGAGAAGGAGCACTTGTAAGCGCCAAGAGGCGTGGAAGTAAAAATTATTAGTGGATGGTTGACGACAACAACCAGAATACTAACTTTTATTTATAGACCAGCTTTAATGTTAAAATATTCCTTAGAAGGACAATCGAAAAATGAATACATAGGGAGATTATTAGGAGCATCTGAAGTCTTGGTCAAGGAAGTGGGACTCGGGAAGCCCTGAAAAAGAGAGTGAAAAATGGCAAGTTTGATGAGATTTAGGGAAATGTGGGGTCTCAGCACCTGAAGCCACTGTTGGTCTTGGTGGAGTGAATGACAGGGATACACAACAGACCATCAAATTATATAGGATTCACAGCAGAGAAACAGGCCATTCAGCCAAACCAATCCTTGCTGGTGCTTATGCTTCCCTGGAGCCTTCTTCCACCTAAATCTATGACTGTATCCGTCAATTCTCTTTCCCTCATGTATTTGCCTAGTTTCACTTTAAATGTACCATACTGCTTGCTTTATCTTTTTAGGTAAAGAAATTTCCTCTGAATTCCCTATTGCATTTCTAGGTGATTGTCCTGTATTAATGGCCTCACATTATGCTAATACCACAAGATGAACATCCCTTTTCCACGCTATCTATCAAAACCTCTAAGAAGCTGAAAGACCTCTATTAGGTCACCACTCAGCCTGTCTTTTATTTTGAGAGAAGGGGACTAGCCTATTCATCCTTTGCTGATATATATACAGCACAGATCTGGTATCATCCACGTCTTATCAAGGTCAGAAGTCACACAACACCAGGTTACAGTCCAACAGGTTTATTTGAAACCACAAGCATTTGGAGTGCTGCTCCTTCGTCAGGTGAAGTCCTGAACTTCACCTCACAAAAGAGCTGTGCTCCAAAAGCTTGTGATTTCAAATAAACCTGTTGACCCAGAAAAACCAAAAGAACTGCGGATGCTGTAAATCGGGAACAAAAACAAAGTTGCTGGAACAGCTCAGCACGTTTGGCAGCATCTGTGAAGGGGAAAACAGAGTTAACGTTTTGGGTCCGGTGACCCTTCCTCAGAACCTACAGACCCTTCCTCTGAGGGTCCCGAAACGTTAGCTCTGTTTTTTCCTCCACAGGTGCTGCCAGACCTGCTGAGCTTTTCCAGCAACTTTGTTTTTGTTCCTGTTGATCTACAACCTGGTGTCATGTGACTTTTGATCTTGTCCAACAGCAGCACCTCCACATCAAATCTTATCAAAGTTTTGACAAGAAAACACACATATTTCCACTTGTGTAGCAGGACAAAACTAAAGGGCATCAATATAAGATAATAATGGAGCAATTGAAAAGAACTTCTTTATTTAAAGAGTAGTGAGAAGGTGGAACCTGCCAGCACTCATGATAGTTGAGCTGAATATTATAAATGCACTTCAGGGGAAACTAAATAGTTGTCATGGTCACCATCACTGAGACTTCCTTCATATTCCAGATTTTAAGTGGTGGTATTCAGAGTTTTCTCCAAAATTTCCAGCACGTGTTTTTGGAAAATTAGTTCTGAATTGCTAAAGTTCTGGTAAACCATTTGAACTACTGTATTCCCAATCTGATGGCAAACTGCACAGACTTTTTTTATTTCAAAAATTTACTTAATTCATAAAAATATCTTCATGTACACGCATAGTCAATAAAGTAGTTCGGCTCTGTATGATAGTATATGAAGAAACAAACAAACATTGTAGTTTGACTTTATCCAACAAACTTACTTCTACAGATTATATTTACATGCATTTTAGGCACTGTGAGGGTTTGATAACTGAAGACCTCCCCATTTAACTTCAACAGAAAGACCTTAGACAGTGGTCTTCCCCACTGCACTTTGATGGCAGCTGCCCCAAGCTTTAGGGTGTCCCTCAGCATGTAGTCCTGGACCTTGGAATGTGGCAATCTGCAACACTCAGTCAAGGTCAACTCCTTGCTCTGGAAGACCAATAAGTTTTGGGCTGACCAAAGAGCGTCTTTCACCAAGTTGAGGGCCCTCCAGGCATGGTCAATATTAGTCTTAGTGTGCGTCCCAGGGAACAAACCGTGGAACACAGAATCCTGCATCACGGAGCTGCTCAGGGTGAACCTTGACAAAAACCACTGCATCTTTCTCCAGACTTCTTTTGCAAAGGCACATTCCAGTAGGAGATATCTTACAGTCTCTGCCTCCTACAGCTGCTTCAGCTGGGCTCCCAAAAGCCCAGTTTTGCCTCACCTTGGCAATGCACTCTTCCCAAGAGCCTGCGCATGCGCCAGCCCCTCCGAAAAATATCCCCAGCACCTTTGGGTAATCTGTCCTGATGGTGAACAGGATAAAGGATCAGTCGACCCAGTTCCCAAAGAACATGATCTTGCTCTTGCCTCGAATCACCTTGGCTCCCAAAGCCAGCTCGAACCGGTTGCAGATCCCATGAGTCTGCATACTGACAGCTGTTCTGAGCAGAAATGGTGGCATCATCCATATGCAGGGAGGCTTTGACCTGCAGGCCTCTGCTGCCTGGAAGAGTCACCCGTCTCAGGCCCGCATCCTTCCTGATGGACTCGGCCAAAGGCTCTATATGACAGAT
The DNA here is from genome assembly GCA_024137785.1 of Ginglymostoma cirratum. Classification (NCBI taxonomy): domain Eukaryota; kingdom Metazoa; phylum Chordata; class Chondrichthyes; order Orectolobiformes; family Ginglymostomatidae; genus Ginglymostoma; species Ginglymostoma cirratum. The sequence goes on along the minus strand of JAHRHZ010000056.1, from coordinate 4,510,328 downwards.
AAACAAGGCAGGAGAGAGTGAACAAAAATAAAAGTTGCTGGAAAAGCTCAGCAGGTCTGGCAGCATCTGTGAAGAAAAAAATCAGAGTTAACGTTTTGGGTTCGGTAACCCTTTCTTCCAATGGGGAGAGAGTGAGTAGTCCTGCCTGACTCCAGATTATCTTTTCAATTATCTGCTCCAAAATCAGCCTCTTCAGGAAGTAGCCACCTATGTTCAGATGCAGAAAAACCATTTTACAGTGCAGAGTGAGTCTACCTTGGGATGTATGAAAAGGAAGCACATCAATGAATCCACAGGTAATTCATCTGAAGACAAGCAAATTCATTATATCCATTCAAACCAAATTCTATCTGCACAAACATGTTTCATTTTAGTAAATGCAAATTAAAACAACATTTCTACGAACCATACTGGCTAGACTGGAGTTATACAGCCACTCCCATTGTCAGAAACCTACCCAAACAACGAAGACCTAACTAATTACTTTTGTGAGATATCTCCACTGTGCAGAGAAACATTAAATAAAGAACAAAGAGGTGGAGTGAACCACAGAGAATTCTGATGATTGCAACATGATTTTGGATACAAGGCAGTTTCACCATGTAATGAATTGAAAGAGCAAATTAACTTTTAGATTACATCACTCCCCTGTCCATCTGCAACAATGCAATTTTACCAGATTGCTGAAGGCTAAGGTGCATAATACTTGCAGTAATAGCAAAAGCTATTTTTAAACTATGTCAACTCAAATGACCTTATCCATACAGGAACGTTAAAGGATGTTGAAGTAAAGATTCAAACTCATTCTCATATTATGGCAGAACTGCTGAATTGTCATCAAACCCTATGCCTGTAGTTGATTTATTTTATGAATTGGAGAAGAAACATTGCTGGTAAATGAGAAAAGTGCAAAACTGTGAGACTAAATGGATTGATTTTGGAAACAGCTGGTGAGGACTCGATGGGTTGACTGGTTTCCTTTTATGCTGTATTATCCTACGATTCTTTTCCACGCATGTTCTCCACTTTCTTCAATGTTTTTCATTAAAATATTCCTTCACATTACTTTATTTCCCAGCCAAACTACTTGATGCTAACTACTTGACTCCAACTTCTCCCTCAGCTCTCTTTGTGAAGAGGTGGCTCATTGCATTCCCAATTAAAACCAGTGGTTTGAATTGGAAAACATCTCCTGTGGCAACAACTTAGCCTGTTTAACTAAAGCCACATTTTGCTCAATGAAGAAAAGCCGTTCTACACTTACAACTGAAAGTATACCTACAATAAATGGATGAACCCCACTGACTTAAAAGTAACAGAACCACATTATTAAATCTCAGGAATGATTTTAATTTTTGGCAGTTGTAGAAAACAGATGGTAGCAAGTGATTTCTTATTGTACTTAAAGCCACTGGAGAGAAAAATCAGTCAGGTGTTTTCCTTTCAAATCTCCAGCACAATATTCTTTAGTTTTTGTCTATTTTCCCAGTGTTGAGAGCGAATGTCAGCTCTAATCCCTGGTGACCTCAATATAAACCAAATAATAAAACCACTAAAATCTATGGCAGGTCTTTGGTTCATTGTCAGCTGATGCTTCATCCTGAGCTACTTTCCCGGCAGTTTTTGCCAGTGGTGATTTGCCATTGCTTTCTACTCTCAGGGGTATGTCAGAAGGCAGGCCCCAAATCTACCACAGCCAGAATGAGGATCAACTTCACTGTATTGACAGGTTATTCTGAATTGAGCTAATTGACTCCTTAAATAATAAACCTTAATACAGCATTAATGAATGTGAAATTTGAGGGAGGCTAAATGGGCTGAAAAACTACAAATATAACACATTGATCCAAGGACGAATGAATAAACGGGCATATAGCATCTGTACTGTGTAAAAACGGAGGCCTTGTTAAAATCCAGTGAAATGCAGAAAAGCTAGCAATATGTAATAACCTTACTATTAATGTAGTCTGTAATTATTCTTCATGCTGTTCGATAATGGATTCTAAGTAACACTTAATACTGGGTGCAATGAGTTTCTGAAATATTGTGAGTACCTAGGGGCCCCAAGAATTCTTAAATTTTTCTTTTCACGCCCCATTTGACAGAGGTAAGAACATCCCTTCAGACTCAGTTCACAGACAAATGTTATGGGTTAAACCAGAAGAAATTGTTTGAAGTTGACCTTTTGTGACTGTCCAAAAAGAGGCGATCAGTAAACTTGTCAGAGTCCCCCTGTAGGTTATAGAGAAGCACGTGGTCAAATGCCAAATGTGTAGCCTCTATAGGGCAACTTTCAAAGCCCAGGTTGCACAACAAAATCCTACATCACACTGAAATTTTAAGCTGGCACCATACAATTCTCCAACAACAACACTATTTCTAACCACCATCCAATTTACTTAAACTCACTGACACAACTAATGTATCATGGGTTCTGTGTAACAGTTGCAATGTATCTAAAGTGGCAATGAGAATGGATTTTGAATTTGTCTGAGTCCCTGTACCATGCAATATTTGTGAAACATTAACACAGATCTATTGGCATTGAACCACACAAGGGAGAAAAATTTCAGGTACAATGCCCAACAGTGATTCTTCCCATTCCACCTCTCCATCCATCCTGGTCCAACATGATCCGGTCCTGTCTCCTTCCCCTCCAACCATGCCAGTCTTGATTCTGCTCACCCACAAGAGCAGCTGGCTGTATCACCATGGAATTATGCCATCAGACTGTTCTCTAAGAGGAGGCTGGTGATGCCACTGAGCTGGGAGTGGGGGTAGGGACAGGTGAGTTGCATGGGGTGGTGAGAGTGCGATTTGAGGTGTTACTATGGTCGCAAATCTAAAGTCCAAAAGTCTCCTGGACTGTCAGTTGCTGAGTTAGGAGATCTAAGCCCCAATTTCAGTAAACTAACAAGCAAGGTAGGCAATCCGCATCACCCCACATTAAATGGTGCAAAAAATCACAAAACATTCCTTTCACACTTGCGTCTACTACTAAAGGGTCTGATAAAGGAGCAGCTATTAGTAACTGTGTTGTAAAAAAGAGGTAGTTGCAAATTGAACTTTGCAACAGTCAAGTTCTGTTGCAAACAATGGCAGCAACAGAGCAAAAGTAGTATGAATGTAGTTACTTCAGAAGCAAAAGAAAATAACTTTAAACACTTCAATGTACCATCAACCACAAGTTTAAAATCGAACTACTAAAAAACCAAAACACAAAATCCCAAAAATAAATGTTGTTTAAGGGCCCATAAGGCAGAAGGAGGTAATAAAGACCCAGTGATTTCTGAATGAAGTGTATGAACTTCTGTACGAATTTTCCAAAAAGTCAGAAATAATTTCTCTCGCTGAACTCAGTGCTTTGTGAACTAGATAATTTGAGTGGTTTACCCAGTTCATATCCCAAAATGCATGAGTGTCATCTGTAAGTGTGCCATGACTTAATTGGGTCTTAATTGGTAGTACTATGCCACATAAGATGTTTGTGACATTGCGTTTATGCGCCTTATTACATCCTGTCTTTCATCTGGACTTGATACAGTCAATAAGCTAATCTTCAAAGTTTACAAGAATCTGAACTGTCAGTTAATGTGGTTGCCCCACCTTCAATGTATTAGCAATTAGGGGCAGTCTCTATTGCACTCTGCAGTCTGTTTACATGGAACCACTGACCCACCCATGTCTCATCATTGAGCACTGTTACATAAGTCTGTTCACAGAACAGAAACAGAAATCTAAACTAAACCTGATAGGTGAATAAATAACTGAGCTTTCTGTAAATAAGTCAGCTTTGTGACTGCAGTCTCATCTAAGTTTAAAAACATCACTGCAGGAATTGAGCCCGGGGTGTACTTTCACACTTAGGGATTTTAAACTAGAGCGAGAAAAGAATGCAGATGAGTTGTTGACAGGCCGTTGTGGGTGGAAGGGTTTCATTGGTGGGTTGGGTGTAAGAGGAGAGATCTAGTTATTGAACTCTATGAGTTTGATTTTCATGGTCAGGAAATAATTTATTAACTCCTGGTCCCACGAGGGAACACTATGACTTACTCACAGGGCTTCTTTATCCTTCCCACCACCTGTTGACCTGCTTCATCCTGGCAGGAAAGACATAGATTTCCCCTCTCAAATATTTAAGATGCCGTTTTAACATCACAGGTCTCCAATAATTTGTATTTATGCATGCGGCAGCTGACTGATGCACTTATCAGGTACAAAAACCTGAACTCTAAGGCTTGAAATCAGTGGACACATAGCAAGAAATGGCACTGCTCAAATATAACTGCCTGTCCACTCCGTTCTTGCAAAGTTGGATGTGTTAAAATTCAGTGCATGTTTGAAGGAACACTCTATTGTTGGATGAGGCATTAATAGATTTTATACAGCTTTTAAGGACTTACAAGATTCAATCTCATTTTGTCAAAGAAGAACAGAGGGGACTTTCTCCAGTACCCTGGATGTTATCCTTGTCTCAAACAATGCCAAGAATACTGATACATCTGTTTTTATTTTGTGCGGTAAACGGTACTTTGCCTTGAACAAAGTGGCTACTGTGTTTGCGTTGCAGAGACTACAGTTTAGTTTCAGAATAAGAAAATATATACATGGAAGCAGATTTTTACAACACATTTAGTTTGTCAGTCACCAAAAGAACTTACCATTTTCTTCAATAACAATGATAAAAATGAATATGCACAATGTAACAGAAATAACCATTGTTTTGGAACAAAAGTTTTGCTGTGTTTACTGGGAAGGTTCCAGGACCAGGTTGTGGAAACATACTATTTAGTTAGTTTTTTAGTTCTAAAAATTTTTAAAAAATGCTTAATTAATAAAAGCCGTCAAGTGGTTGTGGGAGCTGAGGGGCAGGGCCATGGGAATATAAATTGGTGAGTAAAGTGATTCATTAGGCATGGCCCAGTGTCAGGAAGTGGTGGTTTCAAGTTGTGCTATAAAGATTTGAGCACATAAATTTGGACTAAAAATCAAATTCAGTACAGTACAGCATTGTTGGAGCCGCTGTTTTTTAAATGACGGGCTAAACAGATATCTTGTTCCTTGTGGATGTAATAGTACCCATCACATTGAACAGGAATAATGAAGATATGCCTATGAATCTCTCAACCAGTATTACCTAAAAGAAATTACAAGTCATTATCCATTTAATATTTGTGGCAATTTGCCATGTGCAAATTAACTGCCATTTTCCCTATATTACGACATTCCAAATGTACTTCATTGTCTGTAAAACACTGGGAAACTCTGAGATCATGAAATGCATTATGTGACTAAAAGGTTTTTAAACCTTGGCGTCAGGGGATTTGTTTTGATTCATTTCTTCTTATATATTTTTCCTCTCCTCCCTAAATATTTTATTCTGCATTAGACTGATGACAGAAACTCACTGGCATCTTGCCCTAGAGTCCACAATTCATGTTTGAGTTTTGACAGTGATTGTCACCATCGTCTATAAACACAGGATGAGTCATGAGGACTCCATTACTGGTCAGATCAATTCTAAGCTGAAATGATTTCACATATGGACAGCCTGCACAGGACAGAGTTTCAATGATACAGAGAACATTTGCATGGGATAACCAACTGAGGCCAAACCTGGGTATTTTTTCCTTTGCTTAACCTAGAAAGTAAGAATTGAATTAAATGAATAAGTCCGGAAACAAGTGAAAAGGTTCATTTACCTTGGAGAGGTTATGACATGATGGGAAATGTGATTGTGAGATCTGAAACAGGATTTAGATAGTTGGACTAGCTTTGACAGAATAAAGGACTGTGAACATCAAAGAAATTGAACCTCAAATTTAGAAAAATAACATCAATATATTTTATCATTCATGCTATTTGCCTTAGAGGCTTGGACAACAAACAAAGAGACTTGCGATGTGGATGTATAGGATGTTCTGCATATTCTACACAGATGGAAGGATTATTGAGCAAGTGCTGGAAATGGCTGGAGAAAGGAGAAATATAGTGGAGAACATCAAAAGGAGAAAAATGCAGCATTTCAGTCGAATTCTTACAGCATAAGGTAGGCAGAGACCGTTAATAGAGGAGAAGACTGATTGAACATGCAAGGGAGGGAAGCAGAGGAGGAAACAGATGACAGATAAAATGTATTGAATGCAGCTGACTTTTGCAGAATTAGTAAGAGAACACAGAACGCACATTGATAGACAATGCCGTATGTTACGTCTCATGGTCTGTATGTTAGTATGTCTTTAAGAGATGTGGTCATGACATCATCACTATTATAACATGTGACCTGAGGGTTTCAGGATCTTGTACTTGGATCGCTTTAAGTACGACACATTACAAGAAACATGATACTCTGCCTAAACAATGGCTTAATATTAGCCCGGATACTGGTACTTTCATACATAATAGCTTGCTGTAATAAATGTCTGTTGGATTCTTCAAAACCATGATATCCAGGTCAAGTTTTGTATGTTAAGAGGGGCAGCAAGTTTTGATGTATCGAGTTAAAACCCTATCTAGATGTAAAACCCACATCAAAGATCATCACCCACATCTGGGAAGAAGTGACCCAAAAAAGGACAAACCAAGGACGTACTTCTATTTTACTACCTATCCAGTTGAGATCATCTCACAAGCCATGCAGTAAGGAAAAAAAAAATCTGGCAACAACTTGCTTGCCTGATCTCTTGTGCATCTCTAATTTCCTCATTTAAAAATTAGGACTCATGCAGCTGAAAGCAATGTAGCCAAAGTACTGGATTTCACTCTGTAACCCTCTCTGCCTATTTCTCCTCCTTTAAGTTACTTACATAGAAACCATCTTCATTGCTCCAGCGTTTGGTCACCTCTAATATCACATATTAATGCAAAATATCAAGGAATTAAAATTTCATTTTGAGAGTGACAGTATCCCTACCCCAGGCCAGAATGTTTGTTTTTATATCTCATTTGCCATGAAGATGTGTTATAACATGTTTGAACAGGTTAACTAAAATCAGGAGTTTCTGTATTCAATGTTGCCTCTAAGCTGTGCGGCCACCTCTACCTGTTGACTGGGGTGTGGGCGTATGGCCGTACAGTTTGGGAAGTTGCTGCAAAACAGGGACCTCAAAAGGCCACATACTCCCAGGAAAGGTTAGAGGGAATGTAGGTGATAGCATCCCTACCACTGAGCAAGAAGGTCCTGGGTCGAGTCCTACCTGTAATTGAGGCATAAAAATAAATCCTGTTATATATCCTTACATAGTCTCTCAGTCCAAGCCTGCAACAATGTAGTTCACAATTGTGTAGCTGCAATTCTGAAATTGGCCAAGCCAGCAGCTCACTTTAAAGGCAGTTGGGGGATACCTTTAGCCTAAACTATGATTTTTCTTTCGCAGCATCTAGGAACATGGGAAAAGGAGTAGGCCATTCATCCCCTTGAGCCTATTTTGCCATTCAATGAGATAATGACTGATTTATCACCTAACTCTATATGCTTGTCTTTGGCCAAATCCTCTAATGCCTTTGCTTAACAAAAAATTTATCTATCTCTGATTTAAAATTAACAACTGATCTAGCATTAACTGCCATTTGTGGAAGACAATTACAAAACTTCTATTAGCCTTTTTGTGTATAAGTATGTCCTAGCATCTGTCCTGAATGGTCTGGACCTAATTTATGAACTATGCCCCCTTGTTCTAGAATCTCCCATCAGTCGAAATAGTTTATCCTTACAAAAAAAAGCTGGAAATTCAAAACAAAACCAGAAATTGTAAGAAAAACTCAGCAGGTCTGAAATGATCACTGAACCCAAAACATTAACTCTACTTTCTCACCACAGATGCTGCCAGAGCTGCTGAGTTTCTCCAACAATTTTCTGTTTTTGTTTTAGTTTCTATCTGATGCAGCAATGCTCACGTTTTCCCTTTTAACATGACAAACTGTACCTGCGTCTCACGGTATGGAAAAATGGAGCAAAGTTTATTTTTACCCTTTCCTTCCTGTTAACGTGTTGAAGGCTTCAATCAGATGAACACCTAACCTTCTAAATTCTAGAGAAAACAAGCCTAAATGGTATGATCTTTCCTCATAACCTAGTACCTGAAGAGCCCACGCTTCGGTGGTGTGGTAATGTCCCTACCTCCAGACCAAGAGGCCTACACTCAGGTTCCACCTGCTCCAGAGGTGTGTAATAACATCTGCGGACAGGTTGATTAGAGAGAAAAAAACAAAAGAAAGGACTGCAGATGCCGGAACTCTGGGACAAAAACAGAAATTGCTGAAGGAAAGTCAGCAAACCTGGAAGCATCATAAGTGAAGAAATGTCACTTGACTCTAAACACTAGACTGAAAACGACAAATGCTGGAGCTCACAGCGGGGAAGGGAGGGGGGTGGTCAGGCAGCATCCATGGAGAGAAAGCAAGCTAACGTTATCGAGTCTAGATGATCTCCAGCACTTTCTGTTTTCAGTACAGATTCCAGCAACTGCAGAAATTTGCTTCTAAGCACTGGACTCCACCTTTGTTGACGCCAGACCTGCTCGGTTTCTCCAGCGATTTCCATTTGCCTGTCACAACACGACTGAACAGATCATTTAATTAAAAACACCCTAGCGTCTCACGACCGTTGCTACATTCCTTCGCTTTGCGCTTCTCTGGGGAGGTTGAAGCAGCTGTGATTTGGGGACGCTCCCTCGGGGCAGCTCCAAGGGAGCGTGTGTCAAGCGGAGAGGCGGAAGTGGGAGGGAGGTGGTTGGAGGTGCGTCAGCGCGAGCGGGGCCGAGGGCTCGAGGGAGGGGAGAGCGAGAGAGCGAGAGAGGAAAAACATAATAAAACGGACGAAAGGTGGACAAACATTAAAACAACAGTTTATAAGAGTCATAACCCGAGGAACGGCACCTCCGGACGGAGTACTGTTTAAAAAAAAACCCGAGAAAAATCCAGGTAAGAGACAACCCGGGGCACCGGGCCCTGTTTTAGAGAAAATTGGACTTGAGGCGCGAGCTCTCTGGGCGGTTGTTTCTCCTTTTTTTTAAAAGAAAAAGGATAATAAAAGAACAGACATAATCACTTCAGTCTGTTGCTGAGAAAGTAGTAAGCGACTGTATTTCATACACTTTAATTTTTTTTGAAAAGGGAAAGGGGGGCGAAAAAATAAGCTGTGGGGAAGCCCGAACCCGTTATTTTGCACGTTGGCTACACGCTGCGGGTTTCACTTTTACATTCAGTTAAAATATGCTTTTTAAAATAAATTCTGGAACCCTGCCCCCCCCCCTTCCCTCCCGTTTCCCGTTAGCTTTAATAAGTTTTGGATTAAACCATGTCAAAGTTTCTATTTCGCCGTCTCTCTGAGCCTGTGTTAGTGCTTTTGCATTTTGATGGGCAGGTTTTAAGTGACTACTTTTATTCTCCCATTTTTGACTCAATAGGACATTTGTGTGTGTTTTTTTAAAAATTGCAACAATAGGATTTTCTGACTTCAGCTTTTTTTTTGTGCGTGTATTTCATTGTGTGTGTACGCGTTGCTCAATGTTTGTATGAGGTTGTAGTTTCAGCTCTGTCCCAGCACAAGGGGAACCAGTTGTTGAATTGACATGAGGGGAAGATTGTAAAGTTTGGAAGGTTGATGGGGGTACCTGGGGTGAGGGGAAGGTGTTTGTGGATACCAAGAACAACCGAACTTTCCGGAGTCTGATGGCCGAGGAGAGGGTGGAGTTACGTGGATTGTTTAGAGCTGTCACTAGGCTCAGGGACTGAGGTTTAAGGCAGACACATTATTTCCTGTCACAGAGACTCCATAACCAGCTCACTTCAGATTTTTTTTAAAGAAACTCAATATTGCTTCTAAATTGCAGCATAGTTACATCTCAGTTGTGTGGTGCTGTCTAATTTACAGCTGTCAGAATTGCCAGTGAAGTTCATTGTGATGTATGTTTGTGAGCAGGATTTTGCCTTTTAATTCTGAAGATTTAACTATAGGAGAATATGAAGCTTTTATTAGAGTTTCAATGAAAATTTAAAGGAGGAAAGTTTTTGGCCGAATGCTTGTATACTTCAAAATCAATTTTTTTTTTCCTGCAAGAGAATACATGGATTTTTCTGGATTGAAGTTTACTTTCATACTATCTATGTGCTGCTTTTATGTAGGTAATGTGCACAGTGATGTTTCCAAAGCAGCACAAGTCCTGCTAGACAGAATATGCTTTGATTGGAGTGACTAATAAATGGACTTTGACTACCACCACCTCTGCGGCTGTAACACTGTATTCTGCACTCTATTCTGTTACCCTGATGCACTTTGTGTGGTGCGACCTGCCTATGTAGCGTACAAAACAACACCTTTCACTGTACTTTGATACATGTGACAACAACAAATTAATTAATAGCTAATGTTCTCTTGTTTTAAATACAAAGAAATGGTCGTGGGGGACAGTATGGTGGAAAGGAGATTGAGGCATTAATTAAGTGAGCAGGTAGATGATTGGCCAATTTTATGATAACAAGCGTGGGGCTGGATGGACACAGCAGGCCGAGCAGGAAAACTTGATGTTTCGGGCCTAGACCCTTCATCAGAAATTTGATTTCTCTCGAAATTAGGGTTGTAGTTTGAATTAGGACCTGAAAAATAAATTGTTTAGTGTATGGCTCAACTAAAAATTACATAATTACAAATAACTGTTGAATTAAGTCTTAAAATATAGCTGATCTGACAGCAGATCGCACATCTGGACTGTAGAATATTGGAGGTTGTGGAAGGTGAGATTATCCTAAGCAAATATGTTTTCAGGAGCTGCTTCCATCCCAAAACTCTGCTTCAATCATTGAAATAAAGTGTGAATTGGAAGGGTTGAGACATAAGGGAGAGGGACGAATTTTGACTGTTTTCTTCAGAGTGCAGTTACACTCTAAAGGAAAACAGCCGTTCATTAAAGGGGGGATGTAATTGACAGGTGTTGCATATCTAGAAGTTGAGAAGGAGATTCATGCACTGGTCCTGTCCAGCAGGCGTGGCATGGAGGTACAGCTTAACTGTGAAGACACAGTGAAAGTTTGCAGAGAGGGCAGTTGTATGCCAAGGCCCTGTGTCTCTGAAGCCTGCCTGTGGGGTTATTAGCGAAAAAAAGAATAGCAACGAGGTATTCGTGGAGGACTGTACAACTATTGGGATTTTTAAAAAAAATATCTGCAGCCATAAAGGAGATTCTCGGAGGGTCTGCTATCTACCGAGCATCTGGTCTGGAATGTCAGTTGGCTGGAGAGGAGTTTGGAAGGGCCTCATGTGAATGGGGTGGCAGGAGAGAATGGAAGGAAATTCAGATATTAGGGCTCGTTTTGGAGAAATGACGGATGTAGGGATCAATAGGAGGTCATGATAAAAGTGTATCAGGAATAAGTCTCGTAAAAGAATCCTTGGGAAACAGTGACCATAGTGTCTTGGAATTTTCCACTAAGTTTGAAAAAGATGTAATTCAGTTTGAAACTAGGATCATCAATCTGCGCAAGGCCAGTTATGAATGAATGAGGGGGAAGTTGGTTGTAGTGAATTATAAAATACCTAAAATGGTTTGATGGTACATTGGCAATGCCAAGTAATTAAAGAATTGATGTTTAGTTTGCTTTTTTAAGATGAAAAATACACAACAGAAAAAGAAAGAGTCATGGCTAATAAGGGAGGTTAGAAATAGTATTAGATCCAAAGGTGGAGGTATATAAAGTTAACAAAAAAAAGTTGTAAGCTTGAGGACTGGGATATGTTTTTAGAATTTGGCAAAGAAGGACCAAGAAATTGATAAATGAAAGAGAACGGAGTATGAATATAAAAGAGCAAAAAAACAACAGATGGATTATAACAGCTTCAATGGGTATGTAAAAAAGAAAATAGACATTGTGTCCATTACCAGCAGAAAAATGGTGGAAAAAAAAAAGCTAAATATATCAAAAAGGAAGAAACACATTTCCCTGAAATAATTTAAGATCCAAACATCTGGTGAAGGTGTGGAATTAAAATGAGTTTTTATTAGTTTTAAAAAACAAGTAGCATTGGAGAAATTATTGAGGCTGAAAGCTGACACGTTTGGACCTGAAGACCTTCATATCAGAATGTTGAAAGAGATTTCTGCAGAGGTAATGGATGCATTTCAAAATTCTATTAAGGACTGAAATGAGGGGCAACTTCTTTGCTTGTAGTGTGGCAATTCTTTGGAATTCTCTACCCCAGAGGACTGTGGTAACTCTGTCATTAAATTCGAGACAGTGATTGTTAGATTTATTATTACGAATGGCATCAAGGGATATAGGATGGAACAGGAGTATTGTGTTGAGGTAGATGGTCAGCCATGACCTAGAATGATGGAGCAGGCTTGAAGTAACTGAATAACTTATTCCTACTCCCATTTAACAGAGTTTAAAAAAATAAGATCTCAAAAGTGGTAATCTCTGAATTATCGCCCAATTATATATTAACTGACATTAGAACAGACAAAGATGTGCGGGTTAGGTGGATTGGCCATGCTAAATTGCCCATCATGTGCAGGGATGTTCAGGCAAGGGAGATTAGCCATGGGAAATGCAGGGTTATGAGGTAGGGGGAGGTCTGGCTGTGATGCTGTTTGGAGGGACAGCATGGACCCGATGGGCTGAATGGCCTGCTTCCACACTGTCGGGATTCTGTGATTCTATAAAACTCCGGAAACAAATGGCCTGCTTCCGCATTGTGTTCTGTGAGGAGACTTGGCGCATACCTGAAGAGTTGGTGTGGGAAAGAGTATTTAATTTCGTGGGACAGTTAACCAGTTCTGGAATAAGAAGGAGCTGTAGTGATTGGACAAATTCCATTTGAACAAAAATGGAACCAGTGATCTCATGGAAAGGTAAATAAGGAAATGGCAAAAGCTTTAAACCGATGAGGGATAAGGTGGTTGAGGGGTTGAGCTAAAGAAATGTAACCAGTTTAAATATAAATGGGGAGTGTGAATTTTGGAAAGAATACATCATTAAGTTAGATCATTTATGGCAAGAGAATATGAGAGTCTAAAATGTGTTTTAAACATGAAACGTAGAAATGCCTCTTACAGTGGATTTCAGCATTACAGATACCAGTCTTAAATCAATTCAGTTCAGTCCACCTGATATCAAGAAGTGGTTGGAGACACTGAATACTGCAAAGGTATGGGTGCTGACAATAATACTGAAGACTTGTACTCCAGAACTTGTCGCTGCACTAGCCAAGCTCTTCCCACACAGTTGTAATGCTGACATCTACCTGACAATGTGGAAAATTGCCCAGTTTATGTCCTGTACATAAAATGCAGGACAAATCTGACCTGGCAATCACTGCCCGATCAGTCTGCTCTTGATTATCAATAAAGTGATGGAAAGTGTCACGAACAGTGCTATCGAGTAACACCTGCTCTGCAATAACCTGCCCAGTTCGGCCTACTTTTGGATTCTGCCAGGGCCACTCAGTTTCTGACCTTATTACAGCCTTGTTTCAAGCATGGATAAAAGAGCTGAATTCCAGAGGTGAGGTGAGAGTGACAGCGCTTGACATCAAAACTGCATTCAACCGACTGTGACATAAAGGAGCCCTAGCAAAATTGGAATCAATGAGTATTGGGGAAAACTCTCCACTGGTAGAAGTCGTATCTGGCACATACGAAGATTGTGGTTGCTGGAGGTCAGTCATCTGCGCAGTAACTCCTTGTTAGTGTCCTCGGCCCAATCGCTTTAGCTGCTTGTCAGTGACCTTCCCTCCATAAAGGTCTGAAGTGGGGATGTTCGTCGTTGATTGCGCAATGATCGGCTCCAATTGCAATTTCTCAAATATTGAAGCAGTCGTTCGAATGCTACAAGATCTGGACAATATCCAGGTTTGGGCAGACAAGTGCCAGGCTATGACACTTACCGATAAGAGACAATCTAACTACCACCTCTTGACATTCAATGATGTTAGCATCACTGACTCCTCTACTGTCAACATCCTGGGGATTACCATTGACGAGAAACCAAACTGGACTCGCCACGTAAACATGGTGGCTACAAGAGCAGTCAGAATCTAGAAATACTGTGGCGAGTAACTCAGCTCCTGACCACCTCCACCTCTCTCTCCTCCCCCAACATCCCCCAAAAACCTGGAATGAGCACCAGTGGTAGACAATCTGCAAAATGCAGTGCAGAAGTCAAAAGATCGCCAGACAGCACCTTCCAAAACGACCACTTCCATCTAGAAGGACAAGGGCAGCATATGCCTGGGAACACCATCATGTGTAAGTTCCTCTCCCAGACACTCACCATCCTGACTTGGAAATGTATTGGTGTTCTATCAGTGTCGCTGAGTCAAAATCCTGGAATTGTCTCCCTAATTGCATTGTGGATCAACTCATGCAGGTGGACTGTAGCGGTTCGAGAAGGCAGCTCACCACTACCATCTCAAGGGCAACTAGGGACTGGCAATAAATGCTGGTGAGGCAGCGATACCCACATCTCTCAAAGGAATTTTTTAAAAAAAGCTCCTACAAATTGCATAAAATACCTAACCAGCAACGCACATGGTGTTAGCTATAAATCAGGGGAGTTCCAGGCAACCATACATTGGAAGGAACCAGACCAAGAAGAGATTACTGAGATGTAACTACAGAACGATCAGGACTGGAAATTAAACGTTGCAGGGGACAACACATATAGACAAGATAGAGAGGGATAAGGGGAAAGTGGAGTAGCTGTACTTTGTAAGGATGACAGAACATTTCTTAAAAACAAAAAGGGCCACAGTTATTAGCAAGACACAATTAAAATCCATGTGGACAGAGAGAAAATAATCAGTCACTTCTTTATAGACCAGCTAAAAGAGACGGAGAAATAAATTTGCAGCCAAATTAGGGAATTGCCTAAGAAAGCAAGAATAATGATCATGGAGATTTCGACTATTTCAATGCTAATTGGTTAGAAAAGGTAGGTCAAGTGCATAATGGGATTGAGTTCCTACAATATGTACGGGACTCCTTTCAAACCCAATTTGTAAACACCCCAATTCGCTACTGGATCTAGTAAGGGTGAATGAGCTTAAGCAGATTAAAAGGAAATAATGTTTGAGGAACATCTGAGCAGTGATGAGCACAATGTAATGTACTTCAAAAGGAAAGTGGGGAAGGACATTATTTCAGTGGCTGAAAATAGTATTTGGGGTAGCCACATTGTTAAATGTTTGCCGATGCAGAAAACGATGGAAATAGGTAAAACTGTGTCCAACAAAATGTGGAAAGAATAAACAGATGAGTGAAACACTAGTGAGATTCCAAAGACCGAAGGAAACAATTGAGAATTAGGAATTATGCGATTATTAAATCATTGGCAGTAGAGAAATGCAAGATATGAGATAATTTTAGGAAAGAGTTCTTTTTAAATGACAAAACCACTAGACTGCATTGGTTCAAGAAGTTGGTTCATCGGCACTTTCTCAAAAGGCAATTAAGGACGGGCAATAAATGCTGAACTTGCCAACAACATCTACGTCCTGAAAAAGAGATCAGGAAGGGAAAGAGGAACTATGAAATTAAATGATTGAGCGTTTGACAGGGGCATCAATAAAAATATGGGGTGAGAGTAGGAACATTAAGGGATAGGCAGGATGATTGCCCAAGTAACAGCAGGCAGATGGCAGAAATATTAAGTAACTGTTTCACTTGGGACTTTATTAAGAATCCAGAAGAGATGGCCATGATATTGAATGATAAGATCAGTAGTGAGGTAAGTGCATTTAAAATAAGAACAAAGGAATTTACGGAAAGGACAGTAGAGGCATTATGTATGTCTTTATATGTCTGTTTTTTTTTTTGGAAAAGATGTAGAGCCAGGGGACTGGAGGAGAGAACTTTATTGATAGACTTTAGAGGAATAGAACAGTTTGAGTTAAATAGGCATACCAGCTTGCCTTTAAGTAAAATGATGGAATCCCTGCTGAAGGAGAGAGTAGAACAATATTCAGAACAGAAAAGAAAGCAAGAATTTTAAAACGAAATTTTGTATTCTGTATTAGTAATAACTAATCACAATTGCTTATCATCTATTCCAGACCAAGCAAGCTGGCAAAAGTTATGTGCCCTATGTCAGTAATTTTGTTCACATATATATTCCAGCATGCATTATTTTTTCTTTTGGATGTGAGCATTGCTGGCAGGGTCAGTGTGTGCTGTTTATTCCTAATTCATCGTGGTGGTGAGCTGCCTTTGTTGGTAGTCTGCAGTCAATCTGGTATTTGTAGACTCGAGTGCAGATAGTAAGGGAGTTCCAGGATTTTGATCGAGATGTTGAAGGAACAGCGCTATGGTTTCAAGTCAGGATGGTTTCGAGTGGAACATGCAGGTAGTGGTGTTCTTGTGTCTGCTCTAGGCTTTGAAAGGACTGCCGAAGGAGCCTTGGTGAGTTGCACTGTGGCAGCATTGGATGCTGATCAAGTGAACTGCTTTGCTGTGAATGGTGTCTGTCTTGAGTGCTTATCCAGGCAAGTGTAGAGTATTCCTTCTTGTGCCTGATTTGTACTTTGTATGGGTGACAAACTTTGAGGAGTCAAGGTGTGAGTTCCGCGGTGACTAATTCCTTGTCTCTGACCTTCTCTCAGCCATACTATTTGTATGGCTGGTTCATTCAGTTTCTGGTCAATGGTAACCTCAAGGGTGTAAATGGTGGGATATTCAGCAATAGTAATACAGTTGAATATCAAGGGAGGTAGTTGGGTTCTCTCTTGTTAGAGAGAAATTTGCAGCACATAAGTGCCAGGCAATGACTAATTTTCTACTTCTTAGTCCAAATGTACGTGTTGTCCCTGTCTTGCTGCTAATAGTTATGAACTGCATCTTCTTCTGAGGAGATGCAAATGGCACTGAACATTACTGTCATCGGCACATGTTCCCACTTCTGACTTAATGACCTGCTCTCCATCATAGACAAAGCAGCTGAAGTTGTTTGGACCTAGGACAGACCCTGAGCGACTCCTGCAGTGATGTTCTGGGACTGAGATGATTGATGATTGATCTCTGATCTCTGACAATCACAACCATCTTTGTTTGTGCTAGGAATGACTCCACCCAGTTTAGAGGGTTTTTTCCTCTAACCCTATTAACCGCTAATCTGTCCTGTTTACTGTATAATCCCAAATGTTAGGTGGTTGCATCCATGTCAATCAAAAGCAATAGCCCGAAGGGTCTATTGCCCTGATGTCAAGGACAGTTACACTCACCTCGCCTTGAGTTCATTTCTTTTCTTCTGTCTACTTTTGGACCAAGGCTGTCATAAAGTTAGGAGCTGAGGTGTTTTACTGAGCAGGTTATTTCAATGCAAGTCCCACTTGATAGTACTGTTGACAACCTCTTGTAACACTTAATGATTGAAAGCAGACTGATACCTGATAAGGTGGACAGTTGGATTTCTCCTCCTTTTTATGTGCAAGACATACCTGGGCAATTTTTGACATTGGCAGATAGGTATTAGTGTTGTAGCTGTATATGAGCAGCTTGGCTCAGGGTGCAGCCGCTTTGAGAGACTGCTCCTCAAACATTACAAGAATGTTGTTAGGACCAATAACAGGAGCAGAAGTTTGACTTTCTCCCATCTCTTGAGCTTCTCTGCTCAAAAACCATACAAACTTCTAATTTTACCTTAAGTTTGAGATGAGAAAATTTTTGTTTTGTGTTGCCTGTTTTTTTAATGAAATACCCAGTTTGTAACTTAAAACTGAAGTCACTGGAAAAGAGGATTACGTAAGGCATTTAACAGCCAGCTAGTCTGATAACACCATTTCACAGCCTTGCCAGTGGTGAGACTTTACTCCCGCTATGTTGGATTGTTGGGAAAATTTGCGGCCAAATACAGGCAAGTATTGAAATGTGCATCGTGAAATCTTGTAGTTTAATTTCAATTGAATCAACTTAGCAAATGAAACAAAGCACGTCTGTGTTAGCTTTTTATTGATTTTTGGGATAGGGTTTAAAATCAAGTCCTCTGTTTTGATGCAGCAATCCTCAAACTAAGCTCAGGCTCAATCTTCAAATGGTAGACCAATAGTATAATTGCTCTGTTTCTTCCATGATGTGAATGTAATTACAATAATTCTCTACAAAGAAAATTACAGCACAGGAACAGGCCCTCCAAGCCTGTATCGACATGCTTCCTGTCACAACTAAAACCCTCTACCCTTTCGGGGACCGTATCCCTCTATTCCCATCCTATTCGTGTATTTGTCAAGACACCTTTTAAAAGTCACTATCATATCGGTTTCCACTACCTCCCCTGGCAGAGAGTTCCAGGCACCCACCACCCACTGTGTTTAAAAAAAAACTTGCCTCGTGCATCACCTTTAAACCTTGCCCCTTACACCTTAAGCCTATGCCCCCCTAGTAACTGACTCTTCCAACCTGGGAGAAAGTTTCTGACTGTCCAAGCCCTTCATAATCTTGTTGACCTCTATCAAGTTGCCCCTCCACCTCTGTCATTCCAGTGAGAACAACCCAAGTTTCTCCAATCTCTCCTCATAGCTTATGTCCTCCATACCAGGCAACATCCTGATAAATCTCTTCTGTACCCTCTCCAAAGCCACCACATCCTTCTAGTGTGGCAACCAGAATTGAACATAGTATTCAAAATGTGGCCTAACTAAGCTTCTATAAAGCTGCAACATTACCTGCCAATTTTTAAATTCTGTTCCCCGGCTGATGAAGGCAAGCATGCCATATGCCTTGTTGACGACCTTCTCCACCTCTGTTGCCACTTTCAGTGACCTGTGTACCTGTACAACCAGATCCTTCTGCCTGTCAGTACTCTTGAAGGTTCTGCCATTTACTGTATATTTTCCATCTAGATTAGACCTTCCAAAATGCATTACCTCACGTTTTTCCGGATTAAACTCCATCTACCATCTCTCTCCCCAAGTCACCAACCGATCTACATCCTGCTGTGCCCTTTGACTGTCCTCAACGCTATCTGCATTTCCACCAACCTTTGTGTCATCCACAAACTTACTAATCAGAGCAGTTGGATTTTCCTCCACATCATTTATATATATTACAAATAGCAACGGTCCCAACACTGATCCTTAAGGAACGCCACTAGTTACAGCCCTCCGTTCAGAAATGCACGCTTCCACTGCTACCCTTTGTCTTCTATGACCAAACCAGTTTTTTTTTATCCATCTTGCAAGCTCACCTCTGACCCCGTACAGCTTTACCTTCTGTATCAGCCTGCCATGAGGGACCTTCTCAAAGGCCTTACTGAAGACCATGTAGACAACATTCACTGCCCTACCCTCATTGATCATCTTCATTACTTCCTCAAAAAACTCAACCAAGTTAGTGAGACACGATCTCCCCTTCACAAAACCATGTTGCCTCTCGCTAATATGCCTGCTTATTTCCAAGTGGGAGTAAATCCTGGCTTGAAGAATCCTCTCTAATAATTTCCCTACCACTGATGTAAGGATCACTGGCTTGTAATTAGCTGGATTATCCTTGCCACCCTCTTTAAACAAAGGAACAACATTGGCTATTCTCCAGTCCTCTGGGGCCTCCCCTGTAGTCCCCTGAGGATACAAAGATTTCTCTCAAGGACCCAGCAATTTTCTCCCTTGCCTCTTTCTCAGTATTCTGGGGTATATCCCATCAGGCCCCGGAGACTTGTCTACCTTGAAAAATATTAAGACCCCCAATACCACCTCCCTTTTGATCTCAACATGACCCAAACTATCTACACATCCTCTCCCAGACTCCTCATCCACAAGTCCTTCTTTGTGGTGAATACTGACACATTTAGTACCTATTTCATACTTTGCACATTTCCTCTGGCTCCACATATAAATTCCCTTCCCTGTCTTTGAGTGGGTCAACCCTTTCCCTGGCTACTGTCTTACTCTTTATATATGTAAAAAAAAAACCTTGAGATTTTCCTTAATCCTGTTGGCCAATGACTTTTCATGACCTCTTTTTGCCCTCCTGACTCCTTGCTTCGGTTTCTTTTGACTTTCCTTGCATTCCACCCTTGCTTCATGTGTTCCCAGCCTCTTAGCCTTGACAAATGCTTCCTTTTTCTTTTTGATTCGGTTCACAATATCTCTCATTATCCAAGGTCCCCTAAACTTGCCATACTTATCCTTCATCCTTGTAGGAATGTGCCAGTTGAGTTCCCATCAACTTACACTTGAAAGGCTCCCACATAGCAGATGTTGATCTGCTTCCAATCTACATTCTTCAGTTCCTGCCTAATATTATTGTAATTAACCTTCCCCCAATTTAGCACCTTCACCTGACAACTACACTTATCCTTATCCTTAAAACTTACTGAATTGTGATCACTATTCCCAAGCTGCTCCCCTCCTGAGACGTTGACCACGAGGCCAGGCTCACTCCCCAATACTAGGTCTGGTACAGCCCCTTTCCTAGTTGGACTATCTATATACTCTTTCAGGAAGCCCTCCTGGATGCTCCTTACAAACTCTGCCCCATCCACACCCTAAGCACTAAGTGAGTCCCAGTCAATATATGGGAAGTCAAAATCACCCACGACAACAATTGTTACTTTTACATCTTGCCAAAATCTGCCTACATATCTGTTCTTCTATCTCCCGCTGGCTGTTGGGAAGCCTGTAGTAAACCCCAACATTGTGATTGCACCCTTCCTGCTCCTGTGCTCTACCAATATTGCCTTGCTGTATGAGCTATCCAGGGTGTCCACCTGCAGTACAGCTGTGATATTCTCCTTAACAACAAGTGCAACTCCCCCACCCCTTTTACATCCCCCTCTATCTCGCCTGAAACATCTGTATCTTGGAACGTGAAACTGCCAATCCTGTCCCTCCTTAACCAAGCTTCTGTAATAGCAACAACATCATAGTTCCAAGTACTAATCCAACCTCTAAGTTCACCTTTACCTGTTATGCTTGCATTGAAACAGATGCACTTCAGTCCACCAGACATGCTTTGATCAGCAACCACACCCTGCCTGCTCTTCTTCTGAGCCTTACTGGCCCTATTCTCTAGTTCCCTTTCTGTCAATTCACCATTGCTTTGGTTCCCACATCCCTGCCAAGCTAGTTTAAATCCTCCCGAGTGACACCAGCAAACCACCCAGCCAGAATATTTGTGCCCCTCCGGTTTAGATGCAACCTGTCCTCCTTGTACAGATCCCACCTGCTCCGGAAGAGATCCCAGTGGTCCAGATATCTGAAACCCTCCCTCCCTACCCCATCTGTTTACCCACGTTTGAGCTGTATTATCTTCCTATTTCAATCGTCACTGGCAAGTGGCACAGGGAGTAATCCCGAGATTCCAACCTTGGAGGTCCTGCTCTTTAACTTTCTACCCAACTGCCTGAACTGCTGCTGCAGGATCTTGGCACTCATCCTACCTATGTCATTAGTACCAATATGTACCACGACCTCTGGCTGTTCACCCTCTCCCTTCAGATTGCTTTCTGCCTGTTCGGAGACATCCTGGGCCCTGGCACCAGGGAGGCAACATACCACCCTGGACATTTTACATTTGCAGAAGCACCTATCCGTACCCCTGACTATCGAGTCCCCTATAACTACTGCTCTAGAGCTCTTTGTCCTTCCCTTAAGAACAGAGCCAGCTGTGGTGCCAGCAGTCTGGCTGCTGCTGCTGTTATCGCTTAATAGGTCATGCTGCCCCCTCCCCAACCAGCAGTATCCAAAATGGTGTATTTTTTTTAAGAGAGGGAGACAACCAGAAGTTAACTCGGTTGATCCTGGGCCTGGAGAGATTTTCTTATGTTGAGAGTTCGGGCGGTTGGGCTTGCGCTCATTGCAGTTTAGAAGAACGTGAGGTGACTTTATGAAAACACACACGTTCTTGACAGTGTAGAAGCTGAGATTGTGGGACAGTTTAGAGTCAGAGGGCATAATCTGAGTAAGGAGTTACCCATTTAAGACTGAGGTGAGGAGGAATTTCTTCTGAAGGTAGTTCCTCTGAAATTCTTTATCATAGAAGGCTTTAGAAGCTGGTTCATTAAGTATATTCAAGGCCGAACAAAACCAAAGTTGCTGGAAGAGCTCAGCAGGTCTGGCAGCATCTGTGAAGGAAAAAAGAGTTAACGTTTTGGGTCCAGTGACCCTTCCTCGGAAGTGTTTTTCCCTTCATAGATGCTGCCAGACCTGCTGAGCTCTTCCAGCAACTTTGGTTTTGTTCCTGATTTGCAGCATCTGTAGTTCTTTTGGTTTATAATCAAGGCTGAGATAGACAGATTTTTAATCAGCAGGAAATTGAGGGTTATGGGGGAAAAGGCAGGAAAATGGAATTGTGGATTATCAGATGAGCCATTATCTCATTGGTGGACCAGACTCTAGGTTGAATGGCCTATCTCTTCTATGCCTTCTGGTCTTATGGTCTCTTACTGTTGGCATTGCTGAATTTCTTAGCTTCAGAGTCTAGAAAGGTCATTAAATCTTTAAATTTTGCTTGTGAAGCAAACTGCACATGGCTTGTGGAGGTGTGCTTGACTAGTGCATGGTATAATGTACTCTAATTTCTGTGGACTTGTACTTGGCTGTTCAGGCTAAATATATCAGCATCCCAATAGCACATTTAATTACTTTACCGCCTTGATCAGTCATGAATGTTGCTTATCTTTTCATTGCCAGTTTGTTTTCTAGTTCTTTTCAAGGTAATTCGGTTTTGCAAGACTTAACATTTACCTGGCAAATATAATTTGTAATAAGTCTACCTAATTCTATTACTAAACTCAAATCTTTTTTGAAAACTGTAGCAGCATTTCCTGACGTTACCGATTTTTGAATATCCGTGGCAGTTTTGACATGTTCGTACATGGTTAGAATAGCTTTATAATTAAGAGTTGAGACACTTATGAACATTATTTTCTACTTTGCTCTCAATTTAACACTGCATCCAGTGTATTTAATGTTGCTATTTCCTAAAATTTTCTTGTAGATCTTGCCTTTTTTGAGGATTTTGTTTAGCAGGCAGCAGTTCTATATTAAAAAGCAAACCAAAGTCAGCTAATCTGCATAGTGCACATGATAATGCACTAGCATTTTGACTGTCAATATACTTTTAATCTCAGTACAAATTGGCCTTTTGAAAGGCGTTAATGTCTGTTTTATAAGGTGTTTCTTTACGTGCATTTTTTGTTTTTGGAGTCTGTTCATGTTATTGCATACTGGTGATGAGATTCGAAGCAGCAGAGCTTCTGAATATAAATTGATTTTTCTTAGGATTTTTCATGCTCTGTTTTCTGGCTACTTCTGTAATTGGGCCATTTTGCTGATGAACTAAGATGAGCTAATTGACTAATGGACAAAATGTCTTTTTATTCTTTGGATTATAGACGAATAGCTATCTTAAATGGAGCATGCAGATTACTTCTTCAACTCCAACTCCAATTGGAAAAATAAGAGTTAACATAGATTTTACTTGATCAAAAAAGTTGGTAATCAGTCCCCCATGCATGCAAAAATTAACGAGTGATCCAGCATTTGTTTAACTTAATCATATAGAATCTGTAGTGCAAACATATGTACATGAGGCTTGATCTATCATTTTGAAGTTCCATGCATTCATCTCAAGATGGCTGCAGTTCTGTGGGCTGGAAAAAGTGATGAATTACCCCACCCCCTTATGCAGATCAAGTCCAGTTTTGATGCCGTCATGGAATGCTGGAAAACCCAGCAAGTCTGGCAGTGTGTGGTGAGAGAGAAACAGAAAACTATTGAAAATAATCCATTACTGATTGAAAGAACAAAGTTAATGCACTTGGATTTTAAAATCATCTGTGTAACAAACAGACTTACTGACAATATACATATCAAAGATAGAGCTGTAATTTTAAGTAAAGAAAGCGAATTATCACAAGCATCGTAGGATTCTTTCTTGTGAAAGAAAAGTGTTTAATTCCACACGGATCCACTATCTCATGATTTACCGAACTTAACGGATAGGGTTGCAGAAGCAACAAAAAAGTAAAGCTGGATTTCTCAACCAAGATGTTTTATGTATTGAATTGGACAGATGTGGTGGGGACTCAAGGGTTTCACCAGCTACAGTTTATCTAATTTGAAACAACCCAATTCTTAAATTTGTACTATAAATACATCACCTGTTCAGTAAATCGATTCAGGCTTACAGCTGAATACTTCAGCGAAATAGTGACAATCCTAATGGCTAAGATATCAGTTCTGAAGGAGTCATAATCGGGCTTGAAACTCTGTTTCTGTCTCCACAGATGCTGCTAGACTTGTTGGGTTTCCCTGCGTTCTGAGCTTGTATAAAAATTGGTTTTGATCTGGACAAAATGAAGGGGTTGGGTAATTCATCAGTTTTACAAGCCCACAGAACTGCAAGCATTTTGAGATGGATGCATGAAATTTTAAAATGATAGATCAAACCTTATGTTCATATGTTTGCACTACAGTTTCTATATGATTACGTTAAACAGATGCTGGGTCATTCAATAATTTTTGCTCTCATGGAGGATTGATCACCAACTTCTGTGATCAAGTAAAATCTGTGTTAACTCTTATTTTTCAATTGGAGTTGATGGAGTAGTCTGTATGCTCCATGATGAAGGTTGATGACTGTGCTTATGTTCTATCACTGTCCCTGCAAAATTCCACCAAAGACCAGGCTTCTCTTCCTGTTTCTTTGCCCACCAGTATTGTCCCCAAGGCCGTTCCTGATCTCTGAGGCTCCTGGTTATCTCTACTTGGATCTCATGACATTGCTGCAAGACCAGTTCTATGGCTGACAAATTTTAAGGATACCCTCTCCTTAGTTCCATAAACACTGTGTATTTTAGCTGTCCAAATTTCTGTCCAGTTTTTGTTTTGGCAAAATCTAGGTTCACCACATTAGCACCCATGGAAGCCCTCCCTCTGGAAACTAGATATCTACCACTTGAACCAGATGAATTATTTTGGTAATTGACACTGGATTTGTGGTCTTCGTTAGACTTTTTAATTCCACAT
This sequence comes from Ginglymostoma cirratum, assembly GCA_024137785.1. Lineage (NCBI taxonomy): Eukaryota > Metazoa > Chordata > Chondrichthyes > Orectolobiformes > Ginglymostomatidae > Ginglymostoma > Ginglymostoma cirratum. Next base: position 4,485,370 of record JAHRHZ010000056.1, on the reverse strand, counting down.
TTTTATTGAATTTAAATTCCTCCATCTGCTGTGGTGCGATATTTGAATCCAGGTCCCCGGAATATTATCTAGGTCTCTGGATTCAGTCAAATCCAGGTCAATACCACTAAGTCATCGCCCCTCTATGCACATTAGTAATGTTCAGATTACTTGGGCAGTTGCTCTGCGAAAGTTCGTGTGCAATTACTGTTTCAGTTATTGTCTTCCAGATCTCGAACCTTCTAGTTCTTTTGCATATTATTCTAATATCTGTAACCTTTTGGTCACCAAATCAATTGCCAGAAGTTCAGACATATTATGATGTGTATTTGGGACAAGTGAGTCTTGAACCCAGACTTCCTGGCCAAGAGTTAGGGAGACTACCGCTGCACCACAAAACCCCTTTTGAGAGAAAACCATTTTAAACAGTATAATATTACTGCCATTGGTAATTATGCAAAATTAATAAGAACAACATGTTGACAAGTCATGTAGTTGAAAATGAAAAACTGACTTGCGGTTTTATGTTTCGTTGTGCATTGCCTGCTTTTGAGTTTTTCCAGATGCTTTCATGTACTTTTGCTCAGAAACCTCTTGTGAGGAAAAAAAATTGTTTATTTGGTTTCCTAGTATATGCAAATACTTGAATTTAAATGTTGGTCCTAAAAGTGGGAAAGAGAGGTGGTGGAATAGTGGGGCAAAGAATGCAGGAAGGTTATACTGCTTAGAAAAACTAGAAAAGCATCTCCTTGTTTTTATTCCAATCTGCTTGATGTAAATATTCTGTCAGTCTTTGTAATTGCTTCAGGATTTGTGTACAGACATCTAATGTGCTGCTTGCATTGAAAGTAGGTGATCTCACTTCCACCCACATTTTGCTCCGTCTTCTATATTTTTGCGCACTTTGACTGTGCCGCCTTGTAACTTTTGCTGTTATCTGCCCACCTTGCTGATTGTCTTGGAACAGTGTAAATATAGAACTCCCCTTTTGTTCATCCGAGTCTTTAATATAGCTAGAGAAAAATTGATTATCACTTGTACAGAACTTATTGAACAGCTTTTGGAAGTCCATATATTCACTCATGAAACATTGGTGTGCTGCCTGTCCTTTGTTGACCTTGCGAAAATGATGAGCTGCCGCCTTGAACTGCTACAGTGCACGTGCTATAGTTAGATCCATGTCTTCAGGGAGGAAATTGTCTCTGGATCAAAATCTTGCAATGAAGGAATCCAAGTCCCTAGAATATTATCTAGGTCTCCGTATTAACAGTCTTTTCAAGTCAAGGTAGTGAGTGACTTGGAGAGGATCTTGCAGATGGTGGTGTTCAATGTATCTGCTGTCCTTAATTGTGCTGTCCAAGGATCTTTGGTGAATTTCTGCTGTACATACCGCTGAGTATCAGTGGCAGAGTGGATGTGGTGCCAGTCAAGCAGGCTGCTTTGTCCTGGATGGTGTCAAGCTTCTAGTGTTATTTGAGCTGGACCCATCCAGGCAAATGGGTGGTATTCCAACACAGTCCTGACTTGTGCCTTGTAGATGGTGGACTGGCTTTGGGGAGTTGGGAGGTGAGTTACTCGCTGCGGTATCCCTTGGCTCTGACCTGCTGCTACTTCCACTTTATTTATGTGATGAGTCCAGTTGAGTTTCTGGTCAGTGGTAATCTCCAAATGTTGTTAGTCTGGGATTCAGTGACGATAATGCCGTTTCATGTCAAGGGTTGATGGTTAGATTGCCTGTTGTTTGAGTGACACGAATGCTACTTGCCACTTTTCAGCCCAAGCCTGCATTTGTCTAGGTCTTGTTACATTTGAACGCGGATTGCTTCAGTACGTGTGGAGTATTGAATGGTGCCAAACATTATGTGGTCATCAATGAGCATCCCCGCTTCCGAACAAATGATGGAGGGGAGGTCGTTGAAGCAACTGAAGATGGTTGGGCCTGGGGCACACTCCTTAAGGAAGGGACTGTGCCAGAAGAGTTTGGCTAGGGATCTGTCATGTTCTGGAGCACAAGTCTTCAGTACTGATTCGGAACGTTGTCAGGAGCCAATGCCTCCAGCTGTTTCTTGATATCACGTGGAGTGAATTGAGTTGACTGTAGTGCTGGGGACCACTGGAGGATTTTGCAATGGTTCATCTCTTGGCACTTTCAGCTGGAGATTGTTGCAAATGCTTTGGTGTTATCTTTTGCACTGATATGCTGGACTCTCTTTTTTTCATCATTGGCAAGGGGGTTATTTGTGGAGCCACTTCCTTCCATTCAATTGAACACTACTGTTCACAACTGTAGAGTCTAGATCCGATCTGTTGATTGTAGGATTGTTTGGCTGTCTTTCACTTGCATGCCTTAAAGTATAAGCAGCAATAATCCTGATTCACCTGTTTCCAGAAAGCCAAAGTTTTCCTGGGAAAAAAAGCTAACTAGGCTAATCATAACAGCTAATCCTCACCCTCCAGAAGCCTTTATATTGTGGCATTGCTGCCCCTTTTCAAGTAGTAAGATGACACTTGCAATTTTCCATAATTGCTGTTTTTGAATCTGGAGCACTTCTTTTTTTCCCCTCTATTTTAAAACTTGGGTAGAAATTTACAAGCCAAAGAGCTCGTCAATTTCTCTCGGGTCCAATCTTTTCTCCGTTACTGTATTACTGTGTACTTAAGTCGTTAAACTCTTCATGTTTTGCAAGTATTTAATCCTTCTTCAAATGAAGAGGGTAAAAAGTGTCTGTTCATCGTCATTTGTTTGTTGCCCACTTATAGTCATGTGTACATCTCTATTGGGTTTACATTTCCCTTTACATTTCCTCTTGCTGTATTTGTTAAAACTGTTGCTAGTACCGTAGATATTGATGTTTTCTGAAGTTTTTTAAATTTGTGTACTTTTTTTTGCAAATATTTCTTATCCATTTGGATTCACATGCTCCGTTGCAATTGTGAAAACCTTTTCCCTCAACTTGGTATTATTGCTTAACTGTGCAAGTGCTGCCTTAACTTATTTTAAATGTATACTGATTTAGTATTTAGTAAAATACCAAATACTAGGGTATGGTATAGTAGGGGAGATGAGGTGCTGTGGAATTATCACTGGAAAGTAACCCAGAGCTCCGGTCTAACTTTGAGGACGTGAGTTTGAATCCCAGCATGGCAGATCATAAAATTCAAATTCAGTAAAATCTGGAATTAAAAAGTACTAGTGGTAACCTTCTAACCACTGCTGATTTGGCTCATTGATGCCCTTTAGACAAGAAAATCTGCCATCTTGGCTGGTCTGGTCTACGTGTGACTCGGATCCACAGAAATGTGGTTGACTGACCTCTGGCTCTCTAGGTCACTTCAATCAGCTTAATGGCAATTGGGAATGAGCAACAAATTGTCCTTTCCTCTGTCCACGTCCCATGTAAGAATTTTTAAAAAAAACTTTGAATTCCTACGCTACTAAAAGTTCAGCCTGCCTTCTTGGGTTGAGAGTGCAAGATCTTGAGTTCAGAGAAAAGTCGGATAGTTTTCCCTTATCCAGTCTCTTTATCCAGCAATACCATTAATTTATCTCATTGTTTTTGAGATTGTGCTCAGCACAAGTTGCATTTCTGTACATTGCAAAGAACTGCATTTCAAAGGTACTTTATTTGCAGTGAAAGTTTTGAGAAATGTCTTTGGATTGTGAAAGGTGCTACATAAATGCAAGTTTGATTAGCTCTCGCTCCTAACAGGCACATGATTATAGTAGTGTTGAGAGGGGTTGCATGTTATGTCTAATTATTGTTTACCTGATCTTTTGAATGCTTGCTGAATAACTGTTGGATGACAGAAGTAAAAGTGTTCCATTCTTCATAACTGTTTTCACTAATTTTGAGTACTTTCAGTTAAAGGAGAAATTTGTAGATTTGTGGCAATATTACAGTCAAAACTCCCTATCATTGTTTTAGACCATTTAGAAACTATTACAATTCAGGAACAAATTGCCATGGTTAGATTATGTGTAATGAAGTTCAGTTTTTGAAAGAAGTTAAAATTTGGCTATAGCAATACAATTTCAGTGATGGTTACAAATGTTTAAGTTCCTATATGCCTGTAATCAACAGATTCAGTTGGTCATTTGTCTGAAACATCTGCAATATTAAATGCATGGGAAGATCGCTGCAGCATAGCTTTCTTACTGAAGGCAATTAATAGGTTTAGTGCAAACAATGACTTTGTCAAAAGACTGCAAACCTGAAACCTTGGATAACCACACGCTTATCAGAATAATGATGAAGCCACTCAGTGAAAAAGTCTTTACTCAAGGTCATAATCTAATGACATTTTGAAGTGTTTAGTAAGAGATCTTCTTTCTTTTCCTTAGACTACTCACTACTCATCTCTAACTAAAAGCAATATGAGCAACAATTTTCTTAAATCAGTTCTATCAATGTGACTGAAATCCAAGCATGAATGTTTATTTGGTACTGTACTCCTTTCCATTATGTTATTAGTGTATTGGTTAGCTCATACTCTGACCAAGATAAATGTAAGTTTGTATGTCCATGCATCTAGTATAGTTTGTATCTTAATATGTTGCCCAGACTCCCTAAATTTGCTTTTGCATTCTTGCATAATACCTGATCTGATCTCCGCCTCCAAATGGATTACATAACAATGAATTTATAATATCCTACACAAGTGTCACATCATAATTAAAAGGTGAACCTTAGCCAAAACTTTTCTTTAAAAGTTGAGATGACCAGGGTCATTGTTGTTCATGCTGAAACTAACTGGGAATATTATCACAATTCTTCTGTTTAGATGTCTGGCTGTAGAATATGCTAATCCATTTCATCTGGTCATGTATGAACCCCTCAGACTAGCATTAATAGTTGCATTCATTTATGTACTTGAGTACTGCTGTAACATGGGAGACATTAAAGACAGTATGGAAAAGATTTGCCAGGATGGTTTCCGGGATGAGGGGCATCCATCTAGATGAATAAGTTGGAGAAGCTGGACCTGCTTTCCTTTTAGAGAAGAAAGGTTTTAGAGGTGATTTTAGTAGAGATGTTTTAAAAAAAAAAAAAAGGGAGTTCTAGACAGTTGATCAGAACCAGATGTTTCTACTGGAGGAATGGTTAACCAAGAGAGGACACCAATTTTAAGGTGAAGGGCAAAAGAAACAAGAGTCACATAACGTAAAACATTTTTCTATACAGTGAGCTGTTAGGACCTAGAAGGCTTTGCTGGAGTGTAGTGTGGAGTCAGGTTCAGTTGTGGCTGAAAAATTTTACATGGCAACAGTTTAAAACAAATGGGGTAGCGGGATGAGGACAGATGGTCTTAGAGAGCTAGCTCATATACAATAGTACTGAAACTATGCTATGATTTTATAAGTGGATTTTCAAAATTTAAGGCTTCATTACTGGTTAATTTTGGTTGCTAATTGAGGTGGCTCCTGTTATGAAAAATGAACGTCACGTACGCTTTACATTGTCATAGAGATATACAGCAAGGAGACACAGACCCTTTAGTCCAACTTGTCCATGCCGATCAGGTATCCTATATATGTAATCGTACCAGTATCCACCACTTCCTCTGGCAGCTCATTCCGTACACTCACCACCCTCTGCATGAAAAGGTTGCCCCTTACGTTCCTTTTGTAGTCCTTCCCCTCTCACTTAAATCTATGCCTTCTAGTTTTGGACTCCCCTGTCTGGGGAAAAAGACCTTGTCTATCTATCCTGTCCATGCCTCTCATGATTTTGTAAACCTCCATAAGGCCACCCCTCAATCTCCAACCCTCCAGGGAGAATAGCCCCAGCCTGTTCAGCCTCTCCCTGTAGCTCAAACCCTCCAACCCTGGCAACATCTTTGTAAATCTTTTCTGAACTCATTCTAGTTTCGCAACATCCTCCCTATAGGAGGGAGACCAGAATTGCACGCAATACTGCAAAAGTGGCTGAACCAGTGTCCTGTACAGCTGCAACATGACCTCCCAACTCTTACATTCAATGCACTGACATCGGGAGTATTCATTTAATTTTAAGAATTAATGTGTATTTTTAAGTTGGATAACCACAGCACAGATTGTGCGCTGAGATGTTACTGTTTTTTATATTGTGCACCTGCGGTGCTTTGCTTTTAGATATCAAAAATATCCTTGTGTGCTTGGGAAATTCCACATTTAATTGTTATAAAATGCAGTTTGTTTCATGATTTGCCTTACTGCATGAAAGTTGTTTATCCTGACACTTTTAAGGTCAAATTGTATGGCCCCATGTACATTGCTATGTAACGGACACGTTAGCACGGTTCAAGTTAAGAAGGCATAACTGTGGTATATTACTATGTTGTTCATTCAATAGAATCTTTTGGCTTGATATTGTGTAACATGAAACACCCAGCTACAAAAGTTTTAGGAAATACAAGTACTAAATGTCGCATTCATTAAGTGCATGTCTCAAAGACTTCAGTGGCTAATATTTTTGAAATCATTCTGTTCCTGCTATATTTTAAAATTTTATTTTGATCGCCTTTTTCCAAGGAACAGTTGGTCTTAACTATGAGCCATAAACAGTGAAAGATATTGCCACTGCACTATAACTGACCCACCCTATTACTTACCCAAGGTGTTCTGGCATGGTACTTGTGTTTTGGTTATTATAAATCTTTCTCTAGCGTAAGATGTTCTGTTACTGTGAGTTATCTCCTTCATGTTATTTAAATCAGTTTCTTATACCTGAAGTTTTACAAATACATTTAAATGAAGATAATGAAAAGAGTGGGACTGATTAGAAACCAATACGTTGTATGGAGGAGGAAGATGTGGACCTGGTTCCCAATTAAGCAAGACTTTGGGTCTGACTTCGCAAACATGCTGAGTTAATATTTGAGTTTAGCATCTTTCTTAAAAATGGAACAGTTACCAGGCCTGAATGAAATTTTATCCTAGGCTGTTTTAGAGAAGCAAGGGAGAACGTAGCAGAGGTTTGGACCATGATTTTCCAATCCTCTTAGACCATGAGTAAGCAGGCCTCCAGCTGCAAATGTTGTATAGCCTCTTTAAAAGGAGAGGAAGGCAAAGGTAGGGTGATTGTAGGCCAGTCAGCTGAGCCTAAACAGTGGGAAAAATTACTTCAAAAATTTGAGGACAGTATGAATCAGCATTTAGACACTGATTTATAAATGATTCTCAGCATGTATTTGTTGAGGGAATGTTTTGTCTGACTGAGGTTAATGAGTTTTAAAGAGAAATAGTATTTGGGGAAGGGAACGGCAGTGTAGAATTGTCACTGGGCTGATCATCCAGAGACCCTACTAATATACTGGGGACATGGGTTTTGAAACTCACTATGACAAACATAAATTGAACTTTAAAAATCTGGAATTTAAGAAGTTGAATGGCAACTATGAAACCTTTGTAAAAGCCCATCTAGTTTGCTAATATCCCGTTTTAGTGATGGAAATATGTCCTTGCCTCATCTGGTCTACGTGTGACTCCAAACCCATAATAATATTGTTGACTCTTGACTGGCCTCTAAAATGGCCTATTAAAAATATGAAGACCCAGAGGGAAGCGAGATGAGCTACATGACATCAGCCTAAGTACTTAAACTGCCAACCAGCTGAGTGGACCCTGCAAAGACCTCCTCAGTAATGTGAGAGTTAATGTGAAAATTGAGAGCTGCTTCACAGACTAGTCCAGCAATAGCTTGACATTGTAAGTTATGATTCTGAGTTTGATTTGTTCCAGACACCTACAAGTGTGTCTCTCTCTGTGCCCTGTCAGTCTGGCAGAACAGACTGAGCAGAGGTGGTGGCACTATGGTCTACAATTAAGGGGACTTGGTGTGGCAGCTTGTGATGAAAAATTGTACTTGATCTTATCCTTACTGACCTGTCTGCTGAGATGCATCAATCCAACATGTTGCGATGGTCAGTGCCAGCAGTACAGCCCTTGTGGGTGGGGTTGAAGTCCTGTCTTTTAACTGACCCACTTAAAAGTAGTGTTACTGTGATGCACTTTGAACTGAACTAGAAACTAGGACTGGGCATCTGTGAGGTATTGTGGGCTATCAGCAGAATTGTACTTGAATACAGTCTCCAACCCAATGGCCCAACACATGCCCCACTCTACCATTTAAATTCAGGCCATTGAATCAACTGTTGTGCAATGAAGAGTGGAGTGTGGAATGCCAGGATCAGCAACAGGCAGAACTTCAAAATAAGACGTCACCTTGTTGAAGCTACAACACAGGACTGGTTTATATGCCAAACAACATAAACTGAACCAAACGATCCCGTATCCAGTGGATCAAATTTAAGCTTTGCAGAACTCCCACATCCAGTTGTGAATAGTGACGGATAATTAAATATGTTGGAGGAGAATGTGGATCCACAAGTATCCCTGCAGTTAGTGATGGGGCAATGCCAGCACACGAGTGCAAAAAAAAAAGTTGAAGCATTTGCAACAGTTCTAAGTCAGAAATGCTGACTGAGTGATCCATCTCGTTGTCCTCCATCATGGATGCCAGTCTTCAGCTTTTGTGATCTTCTCCATGTAATATCAAGAAAAAAATTGAATGTGGTGGATAAGGCTACATGCCTTGATAGTATTCTGGCAGTACTACTGGAGACACCCTTAGCCAGGCTGTTCCACTGACACTGGCATTTACCCAACAATGTGGAAAATTGCCCAGGTATGACCTGGGCACAGCATGACACATTCAACCCTACCATTTGCTGCCCTGTAAGTCTACTCTCAATTGTCAGTAAAGTAATGGAAGGGGTTGTCAACGGGGCTGTCAAGTGGCCCTTGCTTTGCAATTACCTGCTCACTGAAAGTTTAGGGCTAGGGTCACTCCACTCTTGGCCTCGTTACAGTCTTGGTTCAAACTTGAATAGAAGAACTCCATTTCAGACATGAGGTAAGAGTGATGACATCAAGACTGCATTTGAGTGTGGTATTGAGGAGCTGTGGCAAAACTCAAGCCAGTTGGAACTGGGAAATCTCTCCACTCATTGCAGTTGGACTTAATCACAACTATCTTCCTTTGTGTTGTTAGAGGCCAGCTGTTAGTCAAAAGACATCTGGTGATGTCCTAGGCCCATTCACGTTTTAACTGATTCATCAGTGACCTTCCATTCATTATAAAGGCAGAAATAGGAATATTCGTGATACTTCCAATACTGAAGCAGTTGTTTCCAAGTACATCAAGACCTGGACAATATCCAGGCTTAGGTTGGCAAGTGGTAAGTAACATTCACGCTACAAATGGCAGACAATAACCGTCCCCAAGAAGAGAGAACCTAACTATTGCCCCATGATGTTCAATGGTTTACTATTACTGAATTCCCCCAATATCAACACCCTGGGGTTACTGTTGACTAGGAATTGAACTGGACTAGGCATATAAACATAACGGCTGCTAGAGTGTTGGAGGCTCGGAGTCTTGCAGCGAGTAACTCATCTCCTGACTGCCCAAACCCTGTCCGTCATCTGCAAGACTCACATCATGAGTGTGATGGAATACTATCTCTTTCTGCTTAGATGAATTGTAGATCCAACAGCACTGTAGCTTGACACCATCCAGGACTGAGCAGTCGACTTGGTTGGCACCACATCCACCAACATTTGCTCCGCCTATGAACATTCAGCAGTAGCAACAGTGTGTACTATCGACAACTACTACAGAAATTCCACATGGCTGTATTTTGTTTCTCTCTAGTTGAGAGTTTTTAGAATTCCCTTCCTCCAAAAGGCTGAGAGTGCAGAATATTCATCTACCTCTGCCTTAAAAATATTTAGGTTCTTGGTTTATCAAGACGATTAAAGATTATTCTGGATAAAGAGGAATGATAAATTGATTTTTAAAATCAGATTAGATCAGCCTAATTGTATTGAATAGCAGAGCAGCCTTGAAGGAAGGAGTGGCCTACCCTTGTTCATATGTTCATACAGATGGCACGCTTATCACCATGATAATGTAGAAGGGTGATGGCAGGAAATGTATGGGAATACCACCACTTGCAAGTCACCACCCTGATTTTAAATATATTGTCATTTCTCTAGTGTTGCTGGATCAAAATGTTGGAACTCCTTCTTTCACAGCACTGAGGATGTGCCTGCACTTGTTATGAGCCAGACCATAGCCCCCAAAGTATATTATGATGGTCAAGGGTTATGGGGCGAGGGGGCAGACAGGAAGGTGGAGTTGAGGCCACAGTTCAGCCACGATCATATTAACTGGCAATGATAGCTCAAAGGACCAAATAGCCTCCATTTGCATTCCTATATCCCCTGCTTCATACACTGTTGCCAAAGAGAGAAAATTGTGAAACCAAGCCTACAAGACTTAGGAATCTGCAAATGTGGTGGGCTGAGTCAAAGGTATCTGAACAATATTGTGCTTGATTAAAAGGTTTGGAAATTTACTGAGTCTATAACCCAGTACCATTCTTCAGATTTTGGGTATGATGCATTGAGCTGGATTGTGTTACTTAAGCAATCTATGAAAGGAATTATGGTAGGAAAAAATCTGACTTTATTTGAGCTCCTGGAGAAAAAGGAAGAAAGTAAACAGATTAGATTTCCTTCGATCCTGGATCAGAATGATACATGGAATTAGAAGGTACTCATTATTTATTGACAGTTTCACCTTGCTGCAAACATTGAATGCCACCCAAATTGAATTGTCCTGTTTTAGTGATGGGAAATCTTTTTGATCATTAGTCACTGAGCACTAACAGACTCTTCAGACTAACCAGTCTATACTGAACATAATCCCAAACTAAACTAGTCCCACCTGCCTCTACCGGCCCATATCTCTCCAAACATTTCCTATTCATGTACTTAGATAAGTGTCCTTTCAGCGTTGTAACTGTGCCCACATCCACCACTTCCTTGGGAAGTTCATTCCACATGTCAACCACCCTCTGTGTCAAAAAAAAGGAAAATTTACCCCTCATCTGTTTGTTTTTAAATCTCTCTCTCTCCTCACTTTAAAAAAAATGCCCCCTAGTCTTGAAATTCCCCCATCTGAGGGAAAAGACACCTACCATTAACCCTATCACAAATGTATAAATCTCTACAAAGTCACCTGTTGACCTCCCGTGCTCCAATGAAAAATGTCCTGGCCTTTCTTTATCACTCGAACCTTCCATACCTGGCAATATCCTGGTAAATCTCTTCTGAACCCTCTCCAGTTTGATAATCTCCTTCCTATAACAGGGGGCCAGAACTGTGTGCATTACTCCAGAAGAGGCCTCCCCAATGTCCTGTACAACCTCAACATGACTTCCCAACTCCTGTACTTTTCCAGTGTTTCACAACTGGCTATTTGCATCAAAAACAGATATCCAAAGAAGAGGACAAGACAGCTATGTAGACTAATGCATTAATCAGATGTTAGTGTTTAAACTTCTGTGGCAAATCCTAATTAGCAGGACTGCATTTTCCCATTTAAATTTCTCGAATCCCAGTTTTCAACATTCCTTAATTTATTTCTCGTTTGGAGGGTGTGGTTTGTAAAAGAGATTGTATCATGTGATATTGTTCTCCAGAAAACTCAGACTTAATGGGGATGTAGTGGTCTTTCAAATCAAGTGATCAAAGGTGGAGTGAGAATTACTCTATGAATTCAAATATAAAAGTGACAGTTCAAAGCGTCTTGGAAGTTTTTTTTTTTGCTTTGCAGTTGAATTGTTTTTAGCCAACTTATGTTCTGATTGATCTTTAGAAGAACGAAAAAAAAGTCATACATATTGCTTCAATCCCATTATTACTGATTTGGCATACTCTTAATTTTCTTTTCAATTCATACATGGGATATTGGCATCACTAACAGGACCAGCATTTATTTACCATCCTTAATGGCCCTTGAGAAAGTGGGAGTGAACTGTTGCTGAAGTGCTGCTATTCTTGTAGTGTAGTTACAACCATAGTATCATTAGGGAGGGTGTTCTAGGATTGTAGTGAGACTGGGGAAATGCGTTATATTGAAGTCATTACCTGCACGTTTCTGTTGTTATTTGGTGTTGGTTTCCTATGTAGTCAAGGTCAGGGATTTGGAAGATGAAGTCACAGGAGCGTTGGTGAGTTACAGCAGTGCATTTTGTAGATGGTTGACAGTGGCAACACAGTGCATTTATGATGGAGTGAGTTAATGTTTAAGATGGTTTGATAGGGTGCTTACGTGGCTGCTTTGTGCTGCTTGGTGTCAATCTTCTTGAGCACTCTTGGAGCTGCATTCATTCAGGCAGCTGGGCATTATTCCCTCACGCTCCTGACATTTATTTTGTAGAAGGCAGACAGATGACTTTGCGGAGTTAGCTGGTGAGTTAGTAGCCACAGAATTCCCACCCTTTGACCTCTTTTAGCTACAGTATTATTGTGGCTTGAGTAGTAAAGTTTCATGTTGCTGGTAATCCCCTAGGATGTTGGCAGTGGGGATTTCAGAAATAGCAATTCCATTGAATGTCATGGGGGGAAAATTGTTTTCTTTTATTGAAACCTGGACTTGTGACCTGATGGTTATTTAACATGTATTAGTCCGAACCTGAATATTGTTCAGGTCATGCGTTTTGGCATAGACTGTTTCATTATCTGTGAATTTACGAATTGGATTGCAGGGTAATCAATCTTAATTAAAAATTCCTACATCTGTCATTTGAAACAGCTGAAGATGCTTGTTCCTTGGACACTGCTCTGAGGACCTCATGCAATTATGAACTGGGGGTGAGATCAATGTGTGGTTGTTAGAAGCTAACCATCTTGTTTTGTGTTGGGTATGATTCGCCAAGTGGCGAGATATCAATTGATGCGCTATGACATCAGTTTTACTACAGTTCCTTAATATCATGATTGAATGCTGCTTGCTGTCAAAGACTGTCAAATTTTATTTTATCTTGCCTTTCGTATTAAGCATTTTTCTTCCTTTTTTGGTTCAAGGTTGTAGTGAGGTCTGGGGCTGATTTGGTTCTGCCAGAACTCAATCTGAGCCTTGGAAAGCAGGTTATTGACGAGGTAGATGTTGCTTGGTAGCACTGTTGACATACCACTTCAAGCAAGAGTGGACTCATGGGCTGGATTGAATTCAGTTTTTGGTGGACAGGGCATACCTACACACGGATGCCAGTGGTGTTGTGTGTTGAAGCAGCTTGATAAGGGAAACTGCTAATTTTGGTTTACAAGTCTTCAACAATAGTGCCAGATGGACCTGTCCAAAGTTTTCATGTTCCCCTTGTCCCACTGTGTTGGTTGGAGTAATAAGGAAACAAAACTGGTGACATTTCTTCTTTCTGGCTAGCTTCTTTGGCAGCAAGTGAAACAGATTAAGTAGAATTACATGTCAAAAAACCCATCCAGCAGTGATTTAAGCAAAACGGGAGGATGACACTGCATCAACATTAGGGTCATTAGCATGTCCACTGTGGTCAGTGGTTGTTTACCATGTAGAATAAATTGATTTTAGATGAGGACTGTCGGCCATGAAGGTAGGAATCCCAGGAGTAGGCGGAGATGGAAAATCTATCTGCAGTTTTAATTGAAGATAGTTGCAATACTTCAGCCTTGACTTTGTATTAAAACGCTGAACTCTGCCATGAGAATGTTCACGGAGCGTCCTGTCCAGTTTAGTCTTTAAGAGCAAAAAAACAATTCTTAGTGTGTTGGTATAGAGCTGAAAAGCTACGGAGGGCAAAGTGAAAGGTAGCAGAAGGAGGTATCCACCTGGAGTAAGATGATAGATATCTCCAAGTGGTTACAGGTCAGTCACAGTGGATGTGTGAGGATGGCACAAGAGCGGGGTGTGTTGCGTACCATGTCAGCAGATGATCATGAAGGTGTAGCAGTAAGCAGCAGCTGCTTGTTTTGAATGCTACTTACCAAGCCTGGATGAATATCATCTTTGGTATTTAGGGCAGTTCTTTATGATTAGCTAAAATTGTATCTGAATTTCACTTGTCTCAGAACATTGTGCTGAAATTCAACCACTGCTTCATCTTTGTTACATTGAGAATAGTCACGTTGTTGCAAGTCAGAGTTTTGATTGTTCTCTCCAGCTGGATCTAGAATAATTTACTGTAGCCAATTTTATTGTAAAGATGTAAGGTTGATATCTTGTATGAAACGAAGCAGAGCTCATTGAACAATGCAAGAACAGCTTGCATTTTGTGTACTTGTAGGATGTCCCAAGATATTGGGCAGAGAAATGACAGGGATGAATGCTTAATTCCAGGAAAAAGGTCAGGAGTAGTGATTGTTTTGTTTTTTTTTGGTCTTGCCTTCAATCATGAAAGGCTTTTTTGGAGGAAGAGAATTGTAGGGTCTTTTTAAAAATAAATTTGGATAACTGGCACTATATAAACTCTTCACTATACCCATTGAGTATGTGTGACAAAGGCTATTCTGATTCTCCCCCTCTGACATCTAGAATAAAGTGTGTGGTCAGGGATATAAGACAATAGGAGATTGGATATCCAGACAACTAGGAACCTGATATGGGTCTGAAGATGACATGCGTGATTGTTTGAGGCTTATTGTGGGATGGAATTCGAGCAAATTTTGGATGCGTTAGAATTTACAAAGAGTATATAATTGGGAAATCAACAGTCACTTTTAGCAGTGACCAAAAAAAAAGTTGCAACGGTTGAAGAGAAAAGTGAGCTGTCTGGCACATGAAAGGTTTATATGACTAAGACACAGGAGCAGAAGGATGCCATTCAGCCTCTTGAGTTGCTCTGCCATTCAATGAAATCATGGCCGAGCTGATAATCCTCTACTCCACTCTTCCCTAAAGCCCCGAATCACTTATTGATTAAAAATCTTTCTATCTCAGCCTTGAATATATTTCTTGACCCACCCTTGACTGCCCTCCTGCAAAATGCCACTGATTTTTCACTACAGCTGAGAGAAGAAATTCATCATCTGTGTGTTAAATGTGTGACTCCTTATGTCTACTGGTCCTAGATTCTCCCCAAAAGGGAAGCAACCTCCGCTTCTATGTTGTCAAGTCCACTAAAATCATATACATTTCAAGGAGGTTGCCCTAACTCTTGTAAATTCTCCAATAATCCCTCCATACCCAGGATCAGTGTAGTGTACCTTCTGCGGACTATCTGCAATGTTAGTGTATCTTGTCTTAGATAATGGGCTCACATCTGTTCAGTGTATTCCAGCTGTGGTCTGACTATATCTTGTGTTGTTTAGCAAAATATCCCTTGGAAGTAAATGCCAGCTTTTCATTGCCTCCCCTATTACCTGCTGAGCTTGAGCCTTAGCTTTGTGGCTCTTGGATGAGGATAGCCAAATCATACTTTCCACCGTTGTTCTGCAGTCTTCATTTAAATTTTTTCAACTTCTCTATTCTTGCCAAAGTGTGTACTGTGGCATTTGCCCCCTTTTTTTTGTCAAGTTTTTGCTCACTCACCTAAAATGTACAGGTCTCTCTACAAATTGTCATCCTCACAATTTACCTTCAAGGTGTTACATGGCAGTTTTCCAGTACTCTGGGATATATTCAGAATCTAAGGATTTCTGATTTCTGTTGTCATGTCTACCAAAGTCAGTGCAGATAGGAAGTGCTTACTATCTGCTGGAAGACACCCTCTAATGATGGCAGCAAGCTTCCTGCTGCTTTACAAAAGGTCCATCGTTCCATGGTTGCTCCTGGGCAGATAATGAACAAGAAAATGCATTCTGTCCATCAACATGATTTATGGGACAAGCTTGAAGCTTCTTCGGAAAGGAATATACCCCACCCCCTCGATCTCTCGTCTTTGACCTGCCTTGGCTTCTTGTCTTTGCTGTGTTGGCAACTGCATGTGTTTCTCTTTCAGTACCATTAGTTGAATAATATCCAAGTGTCAGTCACCAATTACAACAACAAATTGAATTTAAAATATCTACAAACTTGAAGTCCACTTAAAGTTTAATTCAGTCTGCAAAAGAAGAATGTCAACATTAGGTATACATTATTGCCATTTACTGGGTCGTCTCCTGCTGTGGAGATTCACTGAGTATTGGTATTTTGGGTCTATGTTTATTCACTTAATGGCCTTGAGTCACACCTGTCACTTTACATCTGTCCGTAGGTAGCTGAGGTAGTCCATTAACATAATCCAAGTGTAGATTTGTTTTATTCCGGTTATTATTCAAGCTTAATCTCTTGTTATAGTCTTAGAAAAAAGCCTTTTCCTACGATTGGTGTGATGATGCTATCCTCCATGATTTATGTAGAATTTCTTAATGCTGTCCTTTTCTTTTGTTCCTTGCAATAAATAAGAAAGAACAGTACAGCACAGGAACCAAACCTGCACTGACACATTTTTCCCTTCCATACTGTGTATTCATGTATTCGTCCAGATGCTTCTTGAATACTGCTACTGTGTCTGCTTCCACCACCACCACCACCACCACCACCACCACCTCTGGCCACATGTTCCAGGCACTCGCCACCCTGCCTCGTATCTTTTAAACTCTTCTCCTCCCTGCCATTTTTCTGCCCATGCCTCCAACTGATCTATATCTTGACAATCCTTCCCATATCCGCAAGTCCACTAATCGTTGTATCGTCTGCAAACTTAAATTAGACCAGGTATATTTTCACATCATAGTCATACAGCTTGGAAACAGACCCTTCGGTCCAACCAGCCCATGCTGAATTTCCTCCAAATCATTTATGTAGATCACGAACAGTAGAGGCCCCAGCACTGATTCCTTTGGAACACCACTAGTCACAACCCTCCATTCTGAAAAGCATCCTTCCACTGCTACCCTCTGTCTCCTATGATTTAAGCCAGTTCTGTATCCATTTTGCCACCTTGCCCCTGATTTTCATTTGACTTCATCTTTTATACCAGTTTGCCATGAGGGACCTTGTCAATAAAGCAAATAACACTTTCTCTACTATTTCAATGCTACTGATTTTTGCATTGAGAACTCTGCATAAACCCCTTTTGCTATTTTCTCTTACATTCCGTACAGTGGCCCTAAATCTGGACCTCAACTATTAATCTTCTTTCAGATGGAATTCTTGGTAGGTGAGTCCAATTGTATTCACTTGAATTTCTTTTTAAAAGGAAAGGCCCTGTTGTCCACTTTTGGGACTCTTTCTCATGCTGCAGTTATGGTAGTCTGAAGTAAATGTTTTTATGTTTGTATGCATTGCCTACAGTGAATCTGGGAGTGAATTTTGACCCTTTTAAAAGAGGAGTTTAAAATCTAACTGAACTCTTGCGATCTTTGATAATTTAACGTGTAATATTTCAAACAAATTTGAAAACTAATTTGTAATTACAAATTAATGTGTTTTAATTGAATGTACAGCTGTGGCTATAGTCTAATTTTTGAGGATTTGATAGTGTTCTGTTTAAGGATGTTATGACTTTTCGGGTGAAGTGGTTTGGGTAACCTTTTAAAAGCTTTTATTAAATTGCTCTGTCATTGATTTTAGACTTAACCAGAAAACAAAACCGGGGTTATGTTGACAGGCTGTCTACTGACTTTTTGAATACTTCATTATCCTATTTGTGCTTAATATTAAGTCTGTATGCCATCTGCCTACAGTCATTTCTCATCTTCATTAGATGAACTTTTGTATTTGCCCATGTGTGTAAGCAGCATGATTTTAGAAGTATCATACTGTTATCCTAACTGATGTTAGGACTGGAGAAGTGAGATCCCGGACTACAATCTATCTTGATAGGTTATAGTTTGCTTTTTTGATTTACCTGGCTGTTCTTTTACGAAAAAACACAAACTTGTAAAGCTGCAGATTTGATTTTTAAAATTTCTGACTTATTGTTAGTGGAAAAGGGTAAAATGGAATAAACCAAGGTATTTAAGGATAATACTATCTTAAAGATTGGAAATAAAAAATCCCATCCATCCTAACAGCATGATTTTACAGTATTCATTCCATATCACACTTGACTTAACCATTTCTTAAAATTTTCTGATAGAGTTTGTTAGGCTGTTCCTTGATTAGTCACACAACTGACCCTAGATTTTCTCACTTTGGTTAGAACCCCGAAAGGATTATTCGAACACCTCTGGTCTGGAACTTCAACTAAAATCCTTTTGCTGAAGTAACTTAATTTTTAACTTCTCTGAATGAATTTTCTCCTTAAGGAAAACCTGTTTTCTGCATTTAACTTCGACCATGGAGGCCAGTATTTTGTCACCAAGTCACCCTTTATTTACAGGTGCACAGTACGTGCTTCTGAGCTGGCTAGTCAGACCAGTCTCTAGAGAGAGGAGAATCCTAGAGACTCCTGTTTGTCAGCCAGGACACTCTGGCCCAGATTAACAGTCCAAATCAAGGAACACATACTCAGAATTCCACCTGGCCAACCTCTGTGGCCAGTCTCTTGTGCTGAGCATTTTTGTGGGGGGCAGGGGGGTGGAATTTTTGGTGGCAATGGTATCAAAGCTGTGACATTCCAAGATGGATAGAGCCACTCACTTTCTTCACTAGACAGGGACTAACCCACTGTTTTTGACAACCTTTTTGTTTTTGTTGAAGAGCTGGGTATGGTTTTGTTCCTGCCCAGTTTGTGAAGTAGCAGTTTTCATGTGATCGACATGTTTGTAGGTGCAGCAGTCCTGAACCAGAGGTTTGTAGGCCATGGGACTTGACCTTGTGTCACCCTTGCCGTGTACCTATGCAGGGACATTTGTGGTTGACACTAAACTTCATCCTATGAAGTAAACTGTCCCTCTCACTTAGAGGAGAGATGTGGCCAGCAGCAGCATTCCTAATGATGTGACCGCCCCCCTCCCCAAAAATCTACAAATACCAAGTTTAACTTGTGTGGAGTCTTCTCCCCATCAGTAACTCTGCTGGAGCGATCCCTGTACTTGCGTGAGGGGTGGTCCTATAATCAGTCGGAAATCAGGACAGTTTGGTATGGAGTGAAGCTGTAGGCTGTTTCTTTAAGCCTGTCTTCACTGTTTGGACTGGTCTTTTGGCCAGAACATGTGATGGATGGTATGGAGCTGTCTGAACATGCCGAATGCCATTCAACTTTAAGAAATACATGCAGTCCCAGTGTTTATGACCAATACTTCCAGGTCTGTGTATTGCAAATGATGCTCGCAGCTTTTCATCATCCCTGATTTGACAAATGAGCCATGCATGCCTGACCACTTTGGGCATCCACAGTGACCAAGAACATTGAGCCTATGGAAGGACTGCATAGTTGTGTAACTGGAATGGCAGGATAAACCCTGGACTCAACAAATGTGGCAGAGCTGCTTTTGGAAATTTGTTCTTGTTGGTGGGACAGTGCTCAGAGTGCCAACATAGCTACCCCCAGTCCTGGCCACCAGACAACTTCTTGCCAAGATCTTAATTTTGGAAACCCTGGATCACCCTGATGGATTTCAGCCAATATCTGGCAGCAAATTTTACTTGGGGAGCAAGAGTGATTGATTGTCCCATAATATGCTGTCCTCTACAGTGATTTGGTCTCGCCAGGTCCAGAAAAGTTTCAGTTCCAGTTGTGATGGCCCATTTGTTTCTCCCATCACCACCAGCTGTTTTAGTTTTAGCAGGACAGGATCTTTGTGTCCACAGTTGGATATTGTCAGCTGTGACCAGAAGGGTGTCCAGAAAGCTTAAAACCAGCACAGACTCTTCCGGCAGAGGCACCACCACTGGTGTATCTGGCAATGGAAGGCACTTAATTTGCCAATGGCCTCCTGGATAGTATTCCAACTTGTGTTTGCATGCACTGAATAAGGGCCCACTGCTGACCGCTGACTTTGACCTGAAGGGTCAAGGCACAGCCTTGTCCTTTTTCAAGTAGCTCGAAAGGGGTTTGTGGGTAGTTATTACAAATTTATGTCCATAAATATACTGGTGGAACGTTTTCACAAAGATAACCACTAATCCTTCTGTATCTGGGCACATTTGCATTCGCATGCTCCACTTACCACATTTTCTAATGACAAAGCCAGCCGTAGTGCCTTTTTGAAGTCCAGTTGGGCTTCAGCTAGTAGGTACTTTTGCACAGCTACATCACCAATCCCATATACTTAGCATATCATTCAGGATAACCAAAATCATGTGCCAGTCATCTTAACCTCATCAAAAATCCCACTAGGATCTCAGAATTAGAGGAAGCTTGGGGTCATGACATTTCTTAGTTAAATCCGTCAAGTCTAGAAAGGTTTTAGTATCTGGTGCCTCAGGGTATGTTGAGCTCCTCACAACTGAAAATGCTGCAGGTCTGCAAGCAGTTAGAAGAATTACTCATTGGGGCAGATAAAAAGCAAATGAGATAAGGTCTAGAGCTGGATGAATGCAGCAGGCCAAGCAGCATCAGATGAGCAGGAAGGCTGATGCCTAGGCCCGAAACATCAGCCTTCCTGCTCCTCTGATGCTGCTTGGCCTGCTGCGTTCGTCCAGCTCTGCACCTTGTTATCTCAGATTGCCCAGCATCTGCAGTTCCTACTATGTCTACCCAGAAAATATAGCATGTTTTCCCCGCATACTGGGCCCAGTCTTCAGGATCAAACAAGTTAAGCTTCCCAAATAAAGGCATAATGCCAGAAATGCTTACCCCAACTCAAAGACAATTGCAAGCAAATCTCCTGGAGCGTACTGTTTTCTCTTGTCACCTCTGAAATAACTCCATGAAGGCCAGTATTCCCTCACCAAGTCACCCTTTATTCACACATGCTCAGTACATGGACTCTGACCAATCAGCTCAGAGCTAGGCCCTACGGTGAGGAGAATCCCTGACACACTTGCTTATATCTATCAGCCAGGATTCCCTGATTGGGACTGTTAACCTGGGCCAGTCAGGAGACTTGGACT
This sequence comes from Ginglymostoma cirratum, assembly GCA_024137785.1. Lineage (NCBI taxonomy): Eukaryota > Metazoa > Chordata > Chondrichthyes > Orectolobiformes > Ginglymostomatidae > Ginglymostoma > Ginglymostoma cirratum. The sequence goes on along the minus strand of JAHRHZ010000056.1, from coordinate 4,464,602 downwards.
CTGAGAGCTACCTAGCCACCCTCATTTCAATCACTGTACTTCTGCAAACTGAAATAAAAAGCTTTCCAAGCTATTGGCTTGTCAAAGCACACACTAACTCGTGATCATTTTGAACTTAAAGCAAGCTAATGCTCCTCAATGTCTACCCTATCTGCTTGTAAAACTTTCCAAGCGGACAAATGCCCATTATCACTTTATGAACCATGGCTCTGTAAATACTAGGTAGACCAGTCCCCAGGGCTAGATGGGATCTCTCCCAGGTAACTGCGAGAGGCAAGGGAAGAAATAGCTGGGGCATTAGCAGATATCTTCACATCATCTTTGACCACAGTTAAAGTTCCAGAAGATTGGCTAATCCCTAATGTTGTTCCTTGTTTAAGAAAGGAAGCACAGATAATCCAAGAAATTATAGGCCAATGATTATGACATCTGTGGTGGAGAAGCTCTTGGAGAGGGACAGGATATATGCACATTTGGAAGAAATGGACTAGTTAGCGACAAGCAGCATGGTTTCATACAGGGAAGGTCATGTCTCGCCAACCAGATCAAATTCTTTGAAGTGGTGAAGATAATTGTGTGAAGAGCTGTGGATATAGTTCACATGGACTTTAAGGCATTTGATAAAGTCCCACATGGCAGATTGGTACAAAAACTAAAATCACATGGGATTCGGGGTAGGCTAGCTAGATGGATACAAAACTGACTTGGTCATAGAACGCCGAGGGTAGTGGTGGAAGAGTGTTTTTCAGAATGGAGACTCATAACCAGTGGTGTTCCACAGGGATCAGTCTGAGGTCCTCTGTTGTTCGTAGTATATATAAACAATCTGGGGGAAAAAATGTGAGTAGTCTGATTAGTAAATTTGCAGGTGACACCAAGATTGGTGGAATTGCTAATAGTGCCGACGATTGTGAAACGATACAACGGGATAAAGATAGGTGACTTGGGCACAGAAATAGCAGATGGAGGTTAATCCATACAAGCATGAGATAATGCATTTTGGAGGATCAAATTTGGGTGTGAATTGTAAATGGCAGAACCCTTAGGAATGTTAACGTGCAGACACATCTGGGCGTGCAGGCCCACAGTTCCCTAAAAGTGGAAACATAGGTGGCCAAAGTGATTAAAAGGCATATGGCATGCTTGCCTTCATCGGCCTGGGCATAGAGTACGAAAGTTGGCGCAACATTTTGCAGCTATATAAAACCCTTGTTAGACTGCATTTGGAGTAGTGTGTGCAGTTTTGGTCGCCACGTTACCAAAAAGATATGAAAGCTTTGAAGAAAGTGCAGAGAAGGTTCACCAGGATGTTGCTCGGTCTCGAAGGCATTGGCTATGAGGAAAGGTCAAAAAGACTAGGCTTGTTTTCACTGGAAAGACGCTGGCTGAGAGGAGACCTGATAGAGATGTACAAACTTATGAAAGGTGTAGATACGATGGATAGTTAGAGGCTTTTTCCCAGGGTTGAAGTTTCAATTACAAGGGGCACAAGTTCAAGTTGAGAGGGCGAAAGTTTAAGGGAGATTTGCGAGGAATGTTTTTCATGCAGAGTGTGTTAGGAGGCTGGAATGCACTGCCAAAGGAGCTGGTGGAAGCAGGCATGCTGCCGACATTTAAGAGGGGTCTGGATGGTTACGTGAATAGGGAGGGAATAGAAGGAAACGGATCGAATAAGGGCAGAAGGTTTGTATTTTAATTTAGTTAGGGCGTGATTGGCTCTGGCTTGGAGGGCCGAAGGCCCTGTTCCTGTGCTGTACTACTTTTTGTTCTCTTTTTGTTCTAAATCGTTATACCACACTCAAATTCCACATGCCACTAGTTCAAAATCTAAACTGTAAAATGTATATTAAAATATACGTGTATAAATTTCATACCTTGCATCACATCTAAAACAGAAACTGATGGATAGAGCAGGTAGTTGGTGTTTGAAATCATCTCATTTTCTGCAGTTCGTTTATGATTGCTTCTTTCAGAACAGAATCTGACTTATTCATTAATGTTGTTGTACAACAAATTGGATATTCCTCATTCCTCATTTGTAAATGGCAAGTTTTTACTCTGGGTGCCTGCCCCTTTAACATATGCAATCGTGCTATTTGTCAGCAGCTGCAAGTTTATGCTGTTTACCTATTACTAGAAAAATGATGTCTAGCAGCACTATTTTGGATGGTCATGTTGGATTTGGTATATACACATTGGTGGAGAAGCAGAAATGTCCCTTGGGGATATCTTATTTCAGCAGCCACAATTTTACTTTGGCTGCATCTCTAAGCAAGGAACCATCTCTGAGATAGGTGAGTTCATGGGACTTTATCTTCAATCAGACACTGTCCTGTGGTCCAAAGTAGTTTGGCTAACTTTCAATATTTTCACCACCCTAAGCCAGAACATATTGCTTTAAACTGTAGCTAACAACAGAAATCTTTTAGTTCAATAAATGTCTGAACACCTTGGCTGGAAGCCAGTCACAAGCTCAAATTCAGACATGAACTAACAACACTAAAAAGAACTCCGTCTCCTGTCTGCTATACAGAAAGCGAGTTGTTCATTGCTTCGACCCTGTACATTCAGGAGTTTGGATGAATTAGCCTTTCAATGCACTTTGAAGGCAGACTGATCTTTGGCTATATTCAATGCCATTCTGTGAGCGTGTCAAACCCTGACATGTTTTAAGCTGATTTTAAAAATTTATTCATTCTTGATGTGCCTTTCACTGGAAAGGCGTGCATTTTGTTTTGCTCAAACCTGATTATTCTTAAAAAGGTGGTAACGAGCTATCTTTTCAAATTATTGCAGGTCATGTCGTGTAAGTACACCTATGTGTATATTTGTAATGGTTTGTTACAGCTGAGGTTTTGATGGTCCATTTAAGATGTTAGGACGTTGCTGTAGGCCAGACTGGATACAGGTGGCACATTAATGAAAATAGCATTTTTCCTATTTGTATTTCCCCCACCTGCCATGGTGGAATTTGAACTTGCACTTCTAGGACATCAGTCGAAGCCTTTGGATTACTTGTAGCATTACCGCCATACTACTGTTCCCTCATCTTTTGAATCTTTTCATATTTTTCATGAGCAGCAATGCTATTTGTATAAAATAATGTTGACTCAAGGTAAAAGAATACAGTAGTTTGACCACAAGTGTCATATTTCTTGATGTGACATTTCAGTGCAGTGTTGAAGGAATTCCAAGTAAGGCGGTCTTCTGATTGACTTCTGTCAAGTCCTTTTCAGATTTCTGAAATTGAGCTTATACTGTATTGTACAGACGTATACTCTTGTGTGGATATCCCAGTTTGCTTTAAATCGTCTCATTGAGCTGTGACACTGCTTCTCAAGGGTAGCACTTTTTTTTTATATAGGTCTGCACTGAAGATTGTACACTTTCCTTTTGTAAGATTTGGTAAGGACGGTTTGAAAATGAAACACTTTTGCTGCTACTCTAATTTTACAGCCATCATCCACAGCATGACATTTTCTCTGCTGTTGGGATGATAACATTGCTGTTTCAAACTGGAACTTGAGCGTTTATGATATATGGATAGTAGTCTTCAATAAATACGTCAAGACAGATACAATCTTTTGTATGTTGAGCTTAATAGGACATGTATGAAAATGGTATGCTGGAAACTTAGTGAGTGAAATAAAAATCCAAAGTTACTTATTGACCATGTAAAATTTTTGTTGCTACTATATGTTGGATATCCTTTTTTCTCGCAGTTGTACAAAATGCCAAGTTGTGAAACAAGGTGAGTAGTAAGTTGTCACTTAGGGATTTGCCCCGTTTTCAAAAAAAAATTAACACAGGCTTGGGTCAAATTACGTGACAAATTGAGGTTAATAGGGTATATGTGTGGCAGCTGCTTGCTTCACAACCCATTAATTCATTTGCAAACAGAAATTTTATAAGTGGTAACTGCTTTTCATAAATGGATGATTGCCTGGCCAGGCATAATATTTTGCGACCACTAAAAGCCCTATAATCCTGGATGACTCTATTTAATATTGTAGCTGTATCAATCTATTTGAGGCATTTTATCAAATAACTACTAGTTTTTATATAACTTTTTTTTAAAATGTAGTAAGTATCCCACAATGTGTTAGTGAAAAAGGAACCTACAGTTGACCGTGAAACTTTGAAGACAGGGGAAGTTGAAGGAGATGTTCAAGACAATGGAATTGAAGTAGCTTAAGGTTCAGTAATGATTTGGTTAATAGGGAGAATTGCATAATACCTGGTTTGGAGACCAAAGGGTGCTGATGTGAGCAGGAGGTCGTTGTAAAGATAGGGTAAAGTGGAATTCGGTTGTGGAATCGTTTGAAGGTGACAAGGATATAGACTTGGTACTTTTGAAGATTAGAGAGTGAATGTAGTTAAGCAGGAATTGGTAGGTGATGGTTGACTGGAGCACTCTGTAAAATTTGTGTCGGGTAGCTGATTTCTAGAAAAATTGGAAACGGTGGAGAAGCCGGGAAGGCAGATGTGGAGAAATCTTAATGCAGAGGTGACAAAAACATGTTGAGGACTTTTGGTAACAGTGGCACTTCACTTTTTACAGACAAACAGTACATCTTTTTCATTTCGAACATGACCAGATTCTTAGACCAGTGTAGAAAGTGCCATTGTCTGAGCAGATGCAACAGAGATGTGGGAATAAAAAGATCATGTTTTTACAGTTCATGAGTTTCTTGTACGTGTTATTGAAGGGGATAGTGGAGAGGCAGGAGAGAGTTACTTAAAATAGCTTTCAGTGGAGTAAAGAAGTCAGGAAAAGAAAAGACGTGAAGTTCACTGTTGCATTCCATGATCCTTAAAATTTAACTTGTGTATGGGACCACTACATAACCTATTAGTGCAACTCCCATTTATCTACTGATTGTCCAGTTTCCCTTCCTGGCTTCCATGCTAGCCGATGCCAGTTTTCTCTCCTTCAGTTTTATCGCTCTCTCTTTCATATCAAGCCCCATACCCCTACTCAAAAAACCAAAACCTGTCCTCCCTGCACTGTCTCCAAACAGCCTTTCCTTTTTGCAGCCCTTGAATGTGTTTTGCCCTTAATTCATGCCATTTTTTTTCTCCCACAAAACTCCATGTTTGAGTCCTACAAAAAGATATTCACTACTGTTGCTAAAGTAAAATAACCTTTTATTAAAGAAGCAAATGACATCCGACATAACTGTGTGACAAGTGCAGACTATCTTTCCTCATCTTTCTCAATTTATCAATTTTTTTGTGCTTAAGGCTTATCAGTTTTAACCTGACCTTCTGTCCTGAGAGAATGGTAGCAATTGAGGCTTGGCTGACAGTTTCTAGTCTAGACAAAGTGTTAACTTGTCTGTTAACTCCAAAGGTGCTACATGACTTACTAAACTTTTTCTGCATTTTCTGCTGCTTTTGCCAACATTCATTATGTTTTTGAAGTATGGTACTGATTAAAGTTAACACTTTTTTTGTTTGAATTGAAAATGTTTTCCATGCTCATTGAATTTGGCAATCAAATAATTTTTCACCAAAGCCACATTTTAATCATCAAAACTTTCTGCATTTTAAATTAATCCTTGTTAAAATGCACAATTATCAAGGGTTAAGAGGCTGTTTTGTCTTTCACACCTTTTTGTAAGAGTGAAAATAAATAAACCTTGCATGATCAATTGACATGCATTCAAAATGAAACTTGATGAAATTGATTTACTCAGTTTGAGATATTTGGTTTCTGTTGTGGAAAAATGACTGTGGGGATAGAGTTAATGGATCATTAATATATACATTTTTAAATAAAAGATGAACCTTTTGCATCTGAACTCAGCAATAACTAATATAGCACTGTCCATCTGGGGTTTAAAATCTGTAAAATTATGCTTGAAATAAATCTTATTAGTGCGGTAAACACAATAATAATTTAGAAAACCAGTGTTTGCAGATTTAAGCTAGAAGTAGAGCAAATGACCAGGAAAATGCAGAAGATTATAGTAGAAATTGCAGGCTACAACGGACAACAAGGTGGCCAAGAAAGTTTTTAATGCAAGAAAAATCTGACTTAAGACATTTTCAGGAATATGTATTTGAAGCATTACCTATGAGACCTAGTTCAACACCCACCTGTAAATAACCTGTCTGAATAGGTTGATTAGGAAATATCTATAATTCGGTTAGAGCCATATTTTTTGGTTGATGCTTATATCTTGGAATAATAAATCTTTGTTCCCATCTTGCACAATATCATTTATGATATACTTTAGCATTAGTACCATGCAATTTTAGTTCCCAGTGTGAATTTACAAGTGGTTATATTCAACCTGGCACTGCATTCAGGCAGAAAGCCTAGATATTTTAAAAGGTAACATTGGAACTTGGAGCCAGAGTAGACGTTTAGTCTAGCCTTGACATTTAATCCTTTTTAAATAATCTTCAACACCCTTACTATCTCTTACCAAAACCAGCAAGTTCCGATAAGATGACAATGGAGTAGGGCTTCTGAGCCTTTCTTTTCCTTTTTTCCTCTTTCTCCCCCCCCCTCTTCTGTGTTACTGCAGAGGTACGTTTGGGTTCCCAGTGGTAACTGCATCCAGTGCAGATTCATGGCAGTGGCAGAGGCACATTTAGGCCCTGTACGAGACCCGGTGGCATCAGTAGCAGCTGCATCATAGAGATGGGCCAGAAGTGGACTCATGATGGCAACAGAGTGGAGTTTGGGCCGGTTCAGTACCCGGCAGCATCAGTAGCGTCTGCGTTGGCAAGGACTCACTGTGGCAGAGGCAAGATGGTGCCAAAAAGTGGCGACTTTCATTCTAGAGGTAGCGGCACAGCGAAGGGGCTCGTGCCTGGCCACCAGGCCCATAACCAAGCACTTAAGGACTGTAAAGTTGGACACTTGCTTTATTTCTTTATTTTTCCATCTCTTTCTTTATGTTTTGGTGTATTTCCTGTGCTTTAAGATGGCGCCAAAGAGTGGCGACACTATACATACTTTTTACCATATTTTCTAACAAGATACACATAACAATGAAAAAATCAAATCAAATCAAATATCCATTGTTACAATCCTGTTAGCTTCGTGTTATACTCTTAATTTCTTTTTCCTGATTAATTAGTTGTTCTGTGCTGTTCTTAAGTGTTTTTAATCAAGCTGTTTTGACACAATTTTTCATTTAATGAAATTTTGGCGTCACTGGCTAGGCCAACATTTAATGCTCACCCCTAATTGTCCAGAGGGCAGTTTAGATTCTGCATTCTATCATGGTGGAATTTGAGCTTGGGTTATCGCTGGATAGTTAATACCACTCAGCTGTCACCTCCCCTCACTGGTTATTGCATACCACAGTAGCAGATGGAACTTGAACCTGGATCTTTTGGCCCACTGGTAGGGATACTCTCACTGCACCAAGAGATTCTGCAGTTCTTCATATTCTGACCAATCATCAGTCTTACCACTCATCTCTGTACAAATATACGTTTTTTTTTCCTTTAGATTTGCTGCTTTCCCTGACTACTTTAGTTAACTGCAGGTGGTGGATCCTCCCTTTAAAATGATTCTTTATTGTGGGGATACATTTTAGTCTGAGCATTCTAAAATAGACCCTTAAATGTCTGTCATGCTATCGCTGTTGATCTGTCCCCTAACCTAGTCTGCCAAAAGAATGCAAAAGATCTTTTAGCTCAATTCAGATTAGTTCTCTGGGTATTCTGATTAATGACTATCACTTGATCAATACCACTAAATAGAACATTCGATCACTTATATAGTTGCTATATGTGAAAACTTTTACTTTTAATTGTTACATTGGGGAGGTGATGACCCAGTAGTATTATCACTAGACTATTAAGCCACAAAATCAGTTAATGTTGTGGGGACCCAGGTTCAAATCTTGCCACAGCAGATTATGCAATTTGAATTAAAGAAAAACAATCTGGAATTAAGAATCTACTGACCATAAAACCATTTTCAGTTGTCAGGAAAAACCCATTTGGCTCAATAATGACCTCCAGGGAAGGAAATCTACCATGCTCACCTGGTCTGGCCTGCAGGTCACGCCAGATACACAGCAATGTGGTTGACTCTCAACTGCCCTAGTAAGCCACTCTGTATCAGTCACTACAAAGTCTCAACAAAAAAATGAAAGCAGACAAACTGCCTGGCTTTGATCTAGGCATTGGAAAAGACAACTGCAGAAACAGCCCTGTTGACCCTGCAAAGTACTCCTTACTAACATCAGGGGCTAGTGACAAAATTGGGAAAGCCGTCTCACAAACTAACCTAACAACCATCCAATATCGTCATGCTCATGGAATCGGGCCTTAAAGACATCGCCATCGCCATCACCATCACCATCACCATCTCTGGATCGGTCTTGTCCCACCATAGGACAGACCCAGAAGAGGTGGTGGCACATTTGGGAGTGTGTTGTCCTGGACTCTAAATCCTATAAAGTCTCATGGCTTCAGGTTAAACATAGGCAAGGAAACCTCCTGATGATTATGATATACTTGTTCCCTCTGCTGATGAATCAGTATTCCTCCAAGTTGAGCAAGACTGGGAGGAAATGGTGAGGGTGGCAAGAGTGAAAAATGTACTCTGGGTAGGGGATTTCAGTATTCACCAAGGGTGAATTGTTAGCAGCATGACTGATTGGGCTGACCTCATCCTAAAGGACATGGCTGCTAGACCAGTTCTGCAGCAGGTGGTGGGAGAAATGTACTTGATCTCATCCTTATCAATCTGGTGACAGATTCATCTTCGTGTATCAGTAAGACACGGTCCTTGTGCAGATGAAATCTTGCATTTACGTTGAGAATACTCTCCATCTTATCGTGTGACACAATCACTGTGTTAAATGGGACAGGCATCAAGCTGATCTAGCAACTTGACTGTGTATCCATGAGGTACTGTGGGCCATCAACAGCAGAACTGTACTCTAGCAAAATCTGCAAACTCATGGCCTGGAGTATCCCCTGCTTAACCATTACCATTGAGTCAGTAGATAAACCTCGGTTCAATGGAAGCTGCAGAAGGGCGGGCCAAGAGCAACAAGCAGACATACCTAAAAATGAGGTGTCAACCTGGTGAAGTTACCAAATAGGACCATTTGCTTGACAAACAAGCAATTAAATGGTCCCACAACCGACGATCAGATCTAGGCACGGTGGCTCAGTGGTTAGCTCTGCTGTCTTACAGCACCAGGGACCCGGGTTCAATTTCACTGCCGGGTGACTGTGGAGTTTGCACATTCCCTATGTCTGCGTGGATTTCCTCTGGGTGCTCCGGTTTCCCCCCGCAGTCCAAAGGTGTGCCGGCTTGGTGGATTGGCCATGCTAAAAAAAATTGCCCGTAGTGTTCAGGGATGTGGAGATTGGGTGGATTATAGGGGGATGGGTTGGTGTGGACTTGTTGGGCCGAAGGGCCTGTTTTCACACTGTAGGGATTCTATGATTCTATGACCATTCCTGCTACATCTAGTCATGAATAGTGGTGGTCACTTAGACCACTCACTGGAGGAGGAAGCGGCTCTACAAATATAGAAAACCTCATTGATGTTAGTATTTAACAAAGCAGTGCAGAAGACAAGACTAAAGTATTCACAGCAATCATCAGCCAGAAGTGCCAAATGAATAATTCATGTTGACTGCCTCCTGTCGTCCCTAGCTTCGCAGATACCTGTCTTCAGTCAATTTGATTCGCTCCACATGAAATCAAGAAATGGTTAGAAACACTGGATGCTGTAAAGGCAGTGGGTCCTGACAACATTCTGACACTTGTAGTGAAGACACGTGCTCTAGAACTTGCTCCACTAATCCAGCTCTTCCAGTACAGTTACAATACTAGCATCTACTCGTCAATGTGGAAAATTGCCCAGGTATGTCCTGTTCACAAAAAGCAGGACAAATCCAAACTAACCAATTACTGCCCCATCAGTCTTCTGTCATTTAGTACTGAAAGATGTCATCAGCAGTGCAAGCAAGCAGGACCTGTTTATCAAAGATGTGGTTGGTGATGCTTAGTTTCAATTCTGCCATGGCCACTGAGCTTCTGATCTCATTTACAGCCTTGGTTAAAACTTGGACAAATGAGCTGAATTCCAGAAGTGAGGCAAGAGTGATAGCCCTTGACATCTGTCTCAGTTGTGTTACTCACCTTTCCTTCCAGTCTCTCTTGCCAAGAGGACCCTCTTCAGCATTTAAGATACGATTCAAGTGAAATCCAAGGTATTCAGTTCAAAGCAGTTGCATAGATGCAACCAGGCTCGTACATTAACTTAAACTTGGTCAGGTTGTCTTCCAGTATAAACTTCGGAATTTCAATGCTAAAATGGTTGAGTTGACACTTTCTGGGAGCTTGAATTTGAAAGTAAAGGTAAAGGGCTTTTGGTTTTCAGTGCAATGAAATTTCAATGATTTTAAAGGTTTAGAAAGTAATTTGGAAAAGCCTGCCTTTCCAAGAAATTGAGAGATTTAAGCTGAATGACTCAACAATCTACCTGGTGAAATAATTACTACTTATGGTTGACTTGAATTCCTGAGTATTTTGAATCAATCTGTTTGGAAATGTGACACATCTCGGCAATAGTAGGACTTGCGTGCAGACCTCCTGGCCCAGAGGGAGGAGCACTGCCTTGTGCTAAATGAGCCCATAAGATTTGAACTGAGGATCTCCTGTGTACTTGACAGGCATTTTAACACACTAATCCATATGACTAGTAGACAGGTGGACAAGGGCAATGAGTAGGTTGAGTTCAGTAGCAAAAAACATCCATTCCAGCAGAAGGACGGTTTTTAGTTTGGAGGTCGTCTTCAGGTCATCAGAGCTGGAAAGTAGTCACACTATTTGGCTATGATGAGATCTTTCCACATTGGGCCTTTATAATTTTTTTTGCACCCCCCCCCCCCCCACCCCCTACCAATTTTGTGCAATAAACATTTGATCTTCTGTTAAAAGCTCATTGTCAGTTTTTTGTGAATGTATTTGGTGACTGACCACTACTACGAACAAATTGCCAAAGAAATATCTATCAAACTACATTTCACTCTGGAATCTGACTTGTCCAGTATAACTATCAACTGGGATAATGAGCTCATAAAAAATAATTACCTTTAGTTGTACTCTTATAATTGCTTGATTAAAACTATAGAGGTAAGTGTTAGTGTTTTAAAGTAAAATAGAATAAATATATTTACACTTCAACTGTAAACAAAAAACTAAATACCTCGACTAACTGGCTTTTTAGATTCTTCCATTGCTTCAATTTTGAATGTGGAATCTCCAAATGATGCTTGCCATTGAGGGAACAAATCAAGTTAAACTCTCAGATGACCACAGAATTCCGGTTAACTCTAGAAATTTTGGTTTTGTCAAATAATGAAATTGTGAGGATCTTAGTTTTTTTTAGAATCTAAGATTTGAGGTTAGATGGCAAATTTTATTTGAAGATAAGTAAGGGGTATACTCTGTTCTGAAATGCTTTCACAGTCCATCATGCTTCATTCATAACCTTCATGATTTGAGGAAAAAAATCAACCTTGCATGCTAAAGAATGGAGCTATCTTTGCTTGTAGGATCACCCAGCAATGGAGAGATGTGGAGTTTAACTTCCTAATCTCATTCTCATATTACTATAAACAGCTGTCTGGTCATATGTATAGCACTCCTATACAAAAAATATCAAATTGCTGATCATCCAGTGTTCCATTTCAGTGTGGAATGGAAATTGAGAGAGGTAGTTATTATGTTTTTGGTTCTGGGATCTTTGTATTGTAGAATGTATGTATTATTGATTTGAATGTTAATGTAAGTCTCTTGCAACTGAACGTGACAATGCTATTGGACATCTGTTTAGATTATACAATGATTAAATATGGTGGATTATAACAAGATTCTTGAAATTAACTATGATAGGACTGGAAGTCATCTATCGAAGTACTCGGGTGTTTGAAATACTTAAAGCAGATTGTCGAGTTTCAGTAACTCAATATAATTATTTTCTTTTAACGGGGACTTGATAAGTTCTTCTCTGAGGATTACAAGACGATATGTTGAAAGGGAGTACGAGTTAGGTGAGCTCACTTAATATGTCTCCTGTCCAATTGTGACTTGCTGAGGTTTGTTTGTTTGCTTTCAGTTTTGTTTTGAAGTTCAATCCTTTTGTCAGAAGTGGAGTTATTTTTCCTGAAACTGACAGTTACTCCACTGTTCTTGAATTAACATTGCCAAAGGCTGAGAAGCTCATTAAGTTACATTGCCCACATGATAAGGGTTTGAATGAGGTTTGTTAGTTTTATTTATTTTGAATTGGTTTGTATTTTCTGATATTATGGAATGTTATGACAAAGGTCATCTGATTGCTAAATTATATTGTTGCTTTTCCTTGCTACTTCAGTTGAAACAAATAGAATTCTAATGATCAACCAATTCCTGTGGAACAAAATATTTGTGAAATTCCATAATTACAAATTGTTATTTATATATTAATTGATCAGTTTGATCAAATGTGAAAGATGCCAACTATATTGTTTTGAATGTTCCAATGTGCCAATGAAAGAAGTAAAGCTCAGCTGAAATACTGTATGATATGTAGTTCCTAAACCGTACTTTGCTTTGGTCTCAGCTTCATGTTTGTAGTAGGTTACATTTAAATACTACAGTTTGAAAATTTGTTGCTACTGCATGTACCTTTTCAAAATTTTATTTGCCTTTGTGACATATGCACTTTATTAAAAATTTTATAATTCAGTCATCTGGCCTATTAAACAGAATATTGTATCTAGTGTATTATTGTCACTTTTTTAAACTGGTACAGATGGATAGTCGGGCAGAGTCGAATGCATTAAGTCTCTAATGCTAAAACAGCTCAATGAGGTCAGTAAACTGATGGAGGGATCTGTGGAGATAGAGAAATTCATTTAATTCTCTGACGTGTGGTAGCTAGGAAGCTTATCATTCAGATTAAAGAATCCCACATTTTTGCAAGATGTTTGGTTTTGAGGACGAATTGTAAAATAATCACCTTATTGTTTTACATTGGATGCATGCAGGATTTTGTAATTTGCATGATATAATAATTTCTATCCTACCTGCTATTAGATTTTTGAGTTGTAGATTAACTAACTGAAAAAAATTGATTACAAAGTTTTTGTTGATTTTAGATGTCTGTTCGTTACACGAACTAGAAAAATAGATATAACTTTTTAAAGTAAAAACCGCAAGAACTGCAGATGCTGTAAGTCAGAAACAAAAACAGATATTGCTGGCAAAGCACAGCAGGTCTGGCAGCGTCTGTGGAGAGATCAGAGTTAACAATTTTGTGTCGAGTGACCCTTCCTCAGAACTGATGGTAGCTATGAAAATGTCAGTTTACATGCAGAAGATTAGGTTGGGGGTTGGTGGTGAAAGGAATAAACAATAGGTGGGGATAGAGAGAGGAGAACCGACAGTCGTCAACAACGATCTGGCTAGAAGGGTGAATCGCTATTAATGGAGACTGTTAGTGGCTAACAATGGGTGGTTGTGTGTGATCGTCAATTAGTGTTAACAGGGCTAGAGGGCTGTAGGGTCCCCAAGCGGAACATGAGGTGCTGTTATTCCAACTTGGGCTGAACTTTGCTTCATCACTGCAGCAAGCTGGAGATAGATGTTGACCAAGGAACAGGGTAGTGTGTTGAAGTGGCAAACAACTGGAAGCTCGGTCTCTTGTATGGACGAACATAGGTGTTCTGCGAAGCGGTCACCGAGTCTACGCTTCGTTCCTCTCTTTGGGCTCTATCCCCACCCACCATTTACTCTGTAACAACAACCACCACCATCATCTATATATAAGTTGACATTTTGGTAGCTGCCATCAGTTCTGAGGAAGGGTCACTCGATCCAAATCGTTCGCTCTGTCTACAGATGCTGCCAGACTTGCTGAAATTTTAAACCAAGAAAAAAAACCGAAGTGTTATTTTGAATCGGACTAGGGTTTTACCCCCAGTTTCAGGAAGGCTTGTTTTCACATTTTGTTGAGATGTTCATTTGTCACATTACATATGGAAAAATAAGATTGGGGTGGTTTAAGTGCGTGCAAAAAGCAGCTCATTTTCAAGTTTAGATTAGTTTAGAGGCATACTGCAGTTTGGCTGCTTGGGAGTATTCATAGCTTTTGGTTTTTTTTTTCATTGCCTTTGCCTTTGGTAAAATGTGTTTATGCAATGAAGAAAACCAATCCAACTGTAGTCATGTTCCCAAATGGCTTACTCTCAGTTTGTGATTGATTTTCTGGAATATTGAAGTTGTGTGAAATTGCAAAATGGGATCTGGGCTGCTGGTTACCTTCAAAATTGAGGTGGGGTTTCAGCAATACTATTAAAGCTTGGTTGATGTGTTAAGTGTTGCCACATCCATTTTTTGTGGGGAGAGGTTGAACTGATAAGCAATGGTCATGTGTGTGAAGCAATTGCCAGGCAGTCGCCATCTTCAATTTAAAAAAGAGTTTCACCACTTCTTCCCAGTTCCTCTTTCAGTTGTGCCACTATTGGTGCTCCTCCCAAGAGTGTCCCTGAGGGTCTGTATTGTTTTAATTATCTGATAGTATAATTGTGCCGGACTTGGGCAACGAAAAGGGGAAGAAACTAGGTAGTCTAACCAATGGTTCATCTTGGGTTTGAGTTTAATGAAATAATTTCCGCTGCACAGATGGTTGTAGTTGTAAAACCCTTGAAGCTTAACATCACTGATGACAAAACAGTCTACTTGAATGACACCCCGACATTGAATTCAATCTTGATTTCTTCTCCCAATGGTGCATTGTGAGCATGCAATAAGTATAGTGTATATGGTAAACTATAGCCACTCACCAAGCTTACTTCAAAAGCAGAGATAAAAGGTACTGCAGATGCTGGAGAATCCGAGATAACAAGCATGGGGCTGGATGAACACAGCAGGTCAAGCAGCATCATAGGAGCAGGAAAACTCGACGTTTCGGGCCTAAACCCTTTCTGATGAAGGGTTTAGGCCCGA
>JAHRHZ010000056.1:4407472-4449216 GCA_024137785.1 Ginglymostoma cirratum | reverse complement strand
AAGGGTTTAGGCCCGAAACGTCGAGTTTTCCTGCTCCTATGATGCTGCTTGACCTGCTGTGTTCATCCAGCCCCATGCTTGTTACTTCAAAAGCACCTGTTCGTTTTTCTCCACGTTGCAGACCATCCTGACCTTGGATTTACACAGTCATTTGTCTTCTGATTGCTTTTGTAATCGAATATTTAATATACTTGGTTAAGAACAGGATCAGGCTTGATTCCCTACTATCAAGTTACTTGGTAATGAATATTGTCCATATGGAAAATATCATGCCTATCTCATGAAATTACACTTCAGAATCTGTAACTCAGCAAGAGGGAAAGCCAAATGTCAAACTAGAGATTAAAACATTAAATGTTTATTTTGGTAAGTAGGAATTTATGACAAGTTTTTAAGTTCTTCAGTGTAGTAAAAATTAGAATTTATTGGCATTTTCTAGATTTACTATTTGAGCTACTTTTAAATTGTGTGACTGACTATTCTGCATCTATTGTGGTACTAATTCTTTTTTTCTAAAGATAATATAAGTTTACAAACCATGTTGAATCAACATTTTTTAATTTTGTAACATTAGTGTGTTTATCTTTTTATTGAATAAGGCTGGTGTGGTTGCTCAAATGAGGTTGTAAGTCACTTCTCATAGAATCCCCACAGTGTGCAAACAGGCCATTTGGCCCAACAAGTCACACCAACCCTCGAGTATCCCACCAACACCCATCTCCCTACCTATCACTGCTTATCCCATGGCTAAGGCACCTAACCTTCATATCCCTGGAGACTGGGCAATCTAGCATGGCCAATCCAACTAACTTACACATCATTGGACTGTGGGAGGAAACTGGAGCACCTGGCAGAAACCCTCAGACACAGGGAGAATGCGCAAACTCCACACAGACTGTCACAAAGGATGGAATCGAACCTAAGTCCCTGGTGCTGTGAAGCAGCAGTGCTAGCCACTGTGCCGCCACGCTTTGACCAAAAGCCTTACGATCCTTTATTTTAAAATGTTATTGCTTGAAACTGTTGGAAATTGATTTGTCTGTCAGCATGTGAGAAATTTCTTCTGTGGGAGTGTGTTTTCTGTGGATGTGTACCTTTTTTTTTTTCCCTGACTCTGCCACTTCAGCACCTTGGAACATTTTTACGTTAAT
The DNA here is from genome assembly GCA_024137785.1 of Ginglymostoma cirratum. NCBI lineage: Eukaryota > Metazoa > Chordata > Chondrichthyes > Orectolobiformes > Ginglymostomatidae > Ginglymostoma > Ginglymostoma cirratum. Next base: position 4,448,065 of record JAHRHZ010000056.1, on the reverse strand, counting down.
GGCTCAATATAACTGCATAGACATTTATTATATGCAGTTTGGAGGAATCGATCCTTTTTTGTTTAGAGGCTCTTTTTGGGAGAGAACTAACTTGAAAACCTACAATCTGTGCTTGAATTCAGACTTGGAGGGTTTGAAATGGGGAAGTAGTAGTAGTTGAGAGTTGTACTGAAAATGGAATTATATCTTTTGGACTGAATGCATTTATTTAGACTGATTTTCAACATGGCCGTGCATAAGAAACTGACTACATTTGAAGTGTGAATATTGGCACTGTCAGAGCAAAATCTGTTTTTAAAAATTACTTGTATCTTTGTGATCTAAATTTTATGCTAATTAATGAGACAGATGTGATATGTTAAATGCCTGCCTATGAATTCTTGCTCTCTTGGTTAAGAGTTCAGTGATGAACAGATATCTAAATAAAGCTGAGAGTATGTGGCACCTACCATTGATCTCTGTAGGTTTATTTGATACATGTCAGATTGATAAGGGTTTAGGCCCGAAACGTCAAGTTTTCCCGCTCCTATGATGCTGCTTGACCTGCTGTGTTCATCCAGCCCCATGCTTGTTATCTCGGATTCTCCAGCATCTGCAGTACCTTTTATCTTTGATAAATATACAGTTTTGTTCTGCGCTAATGTCAAAAGTTAGGCTTTCCTCAAGGGGATCAGGGCAGATTCTGTTTATGATAGTTGTTTATGTCAGCATATGCATTCAACTATATAATTATCCATGAAAATTTGCGGAGATTTTAGTAGGTCACTGTAGTGCTTTGCATTGTGTATAGTGCTGTCATGGCACAGTGAAATATGTCAACAGTCAAACCAAAGAAACTGATATCATTGAATTAAAATGCAAATATATGGAACAGCCCCCTCATTCAATAAATACTGTTTTGTTTTCTAAAGATGCTTTGTTAGTTGTATTGGACTGTCATAGAGTCTCAAGCTAAATTGATTTATTTTACTTAATCTTTGGACACTCCTTGATTTATGTAATTTTATCTGATAAATAACTTTAACTTTATGATTATCCCCATTCTTTTAAAGTTTGACTTTTAACAAACTTTTTTCATAATCTTTCTCGTTCATTTTGGAAAAGTGTTCCTTGCATAAGCTGTATCTGACAGAGCTATAAACTGGTGTGACTCAACGTATTTTACTTTGGCTTTGTATCTACGTCTATAGATACCAAATACAGGCTTAGCACATTATCACAGGACCTCGAATTAAGAATGAAAAATTTAATGAAGACTGGATGTGCTAACAAAATCCAGTGAGCAACTTCTCTTTGTCATGCATTGTCCTCACAATCAACTTCAGCAAAAATAGATGACCCAGTCAGTTGGAGATAGCAAGAACTGCAGATGCTGGAGTCAGAGACAATAGTGTGTGGAGCTGGAGGAAGACAGCAGGTCACGCAGCATCAGAGAAGCAGGAAAATTGATGTTTCGGGGGATCTGAATGCTGATGCTGCCGAGCCTGGGTTGTTCCTCCAGCTCCACCCAGTGTTGACCTGGTCAGTCTTTCATTTGCTATTTTTGTAATCTTGTATGCATTTAATTGGCATATTAGCTTACATAGCTAATGTCTGTCACTTTGATGTCTGCACATCAAAGTGACAACATTTTGCAGTGTTTTGATGTTCAGCACTTGAGGCTGTCCTTAGTTTGAAGCATTTAAGTTTTCATTTTCCTACTTAATTTTGGAACCAAGGTAAGGGAAAATGGCATTTTAGAAGCTACACAAAGCTAAGATTTTATAGGGATGCTGCCCCTATAATCCTCCTCAAATGCATTTCATTAAATTGTGACCATTTATCAAACTAATTAATGAATCTACTAAAATTGCAAGAATTGTATGTAGAAATATTATTTTCTTTTGTCTTTGTTCCCAGTGTTTAATATGGAGGGCATTATGTTTTGATGAATGGAAAGCATGCTTTTTTCCTCATTTGGACCAATATTAGCCACCTGCCTTCCTACAAGACTTCTGTGGACAGCTTGAGTGCTGCAGGTTAAGAACATTAAAGTTTGCAGGAAAATGATATTGAGTATGCAAAATAAGCAACATGTTTAAACAGACAATTCTCGGTTGTTTCAGGGGGGTAACTCTTCACTTAAAATTGTCAGACTCGTAGCCCTGTTCTGGTTTTCTTTGATCCCTTTTAGCCCAAGAACTATATCTAACTCTTTTTCTTGAAAACATTCAATGTTTTAACTTCTACCACTTTGACAGAGAATTCCATACACTTGCCACTGTCTGTAGGTAAAGAAATTACTCATCTCATCTGAGTCCTAACTGGCCTAGACCATACGCAGACTGACTTCCAGTTCTGGACTCGCCGATCACCAGGAACAACTTCTGCGCTTACCCTGTCTAGCACTGTTAAATTTTTAAGAGTTTCTATGTGAGCCCCTCTCATTCTTCTAAACTGCAGCGATTATAGTCCCAGTGCATACAGTCTCATTTATGTCAGTTGTACCATCCCAGGAATCAATCTGGTGAACCTTTTGTTGCACTGTCTCCATAGCTAGGACATCATTCCTCAGGTAAGGAGACCATAACTGCATACAGTACTGCAGGTATGGTCTTATTCAGGTCCTGTACACTTGCAGCAAGACACTTCTGCTTCTGTATTGTCAACATCCGTATTTGCTGTGCCTGCATGCTTTCCTTCAGTGATGCACAGTGGCAGCCAGGTCTTGATGTACTTCCCTTTCCCAATTTACCCCCATTCAAATAAACAATCTGTATTCCTGTTTTTGCTACCAAAGTTGGTAACCCCTCATTTATCCACACCATAGATTGTTTGCCATGCATTTGCCTGTTCACACAACTTGTCTAGATCAAGTTGAAGCATCTGTGCATCCTCCTCAGTACATCAAACTTTGTGACATCTACCAACTTGACATTATATTTAGTTCCTTCATCTAAATCATAACACTTGTTTGCTTAGCTGGGGTTCAAGCATGAATCTCTGCAGAACCTAGTTGCTGCCTGTAACTTGAGTTTAGGGGATGAAGAAAGACCTCTTTATTCCTACTATGAGCATTAGAACTAGGAGTGAGAATTGAACGTTCAGCCCCTCAGCCGCCTCCACGATTCAACATGATCATGGCCAGTCTTGTCTTGGCATCAACTCTGCTTTCCTGTCCACTCCCCAAAACTCTGCAACCTGTTACTAATTAAAAATCTACCTGAATCCTCCTCAAATTTAGTCAATGTCCCTGCATTTATTGCAGACTGGAGTAGTGAATTTCACAGAATCCACGACCCTTTGAGAGAAGTAATTTCTGCTCTGTTTTAAATCTGCCACCCCTTATCCTAAAATTATGACATCATTCTAAATTGCCCCACAAGAGAAAACATCGTCTGTTTACTTTGTCAAGCACCCTTAACATCCTAATAGTGCACCTGAATCGTGTCTCATTCTTCCAACTTGTAGAGAATAGACCTGGACTGCTCAAACTCTCCCTTCATGAGCCAAACCCTTCGACTCTAGGATAATTTTGTGAATCTCCTGAACTGTCTCCAATGCAATTACATCCTTCTTCAGGTAAGGGGACAAAATTCTATGCAGATTTGCCAATACCTTATAACAATAATTCCCTACTTTTATACTCCATTCCTTTAGCAGTAAATGCCAAAATTCCATTTGCCCTCCTTACCTGTTGTACCTGCGTACTAGCTTCCTGTGATTCATGCAAGAGGACACCTAGATCTCTCAGCACCAAAGATTTTTAAGTTTCGCTCCATTTAGGTAGTATGCTGTCTTTTCTTCTGATCAAAATGGACAACTTCACAGTTATCCATGTTAAACTTCTGTCAAATTTTGGTCCATTCACTTATTCTATAAATATCCATTTTTTAAGTTTCTTATTTGTTCGTTGCACTTACTTTCCCTTACCTATCTTAGTGTCATTCTGCAAATATGGCTACAGAACACCTAATCCCTGTAGGGCCAAAGTGGGATCAAAAATAAAAAAAAACAAAATTAATAGTTCTTTACGTAATTCATTTTATTTTATTCTGAATACTGTGCATATTTCATGGCACAAACAGATAATAATAGGTATAATCTCTTGACCATTATGAAGTTGTTTACAAGGTGACCAAAGCTAAATATTAAGAGTGTACATGATTTTCGAAATAACGGGCAGAAAAGGAAGGTTGGTAAGGTAGCTTTGTTCACGTGAGATGGAGTAAGTACGATAGCAAGAAATTATCTTAAGTTGGAGATAAGCAACAGAATCACGAAGTCATTGTCAGATGACAATAAGGGGAAGATGACACTGCTGGAAATAGTCTACTAACCCTAAGAAAGCACATGCAATGTGCCTTAATGACTGCCGCCCAGTGGCTCTGAACTCAATCAGGAAGTGCTTCGAGAGGCTGGTCATGGCCCGCATCAGTTCCAACTCCAGCCTCCCAGCCCGTCTTGATCCCCTACAATTTGTCTACCAATGTAACGGGTCTACAGAGGATGCCATTTCTCTAGCCCTGCACTCATTCATGGAGAATCTGAATGTCAAAGACACCTACGTCAGACCCTTGCTCAATGACTACAGCTCCGCCCTCAACACCAGTTATCCCCTCCAGACTGATATCAAAACTCAGTGACCTTAGTCTCAGCTCCGCCATCTGCAACTGGATCGTCTGCTTTTTCACAGGCCGCAATCAGTGAAGATAGATAACTGCACTTCTTCCACAATAATGCTCAACACTGAAGCCCGCCCCCCCCCCCCCCCAAGGATGTGTCCTCAGCCCCCTAGTGTACTCCCTTTACACCTATAACTGCGTTGCCAAATTGCAAACAAATGCCATCTACAAGTTCGCTGATGACACCACAGTAGTAGGACAGATTTCTAACAATGACGAGTCAAACTACAGAAGGGAGATAGAGAGCTTGGTGATGTGGTGCAGTGATAACAACCTCTCTGTCAACGTTGGCAAAGCTAATAAAGGATCATTTTCTTTAGAAAGAAAGAAAGAAAGAGAACATGCCCCCATCTATATCAACGGAACTGAGTTTGGGAAGGTGAAGAGCATAAAGTTCCTTACAGTGATGGTAACCGACAACCTGCCCTGGACTTCCCATGCACATGTGACGATCAAGAAGGCACAACAATGCCGCCTCTTCCTCAGACAGCTCAGGAAACTTGGCATGTCCATACGGTCCCTCACCAACTTCTACAGATGCACCATTGAAAGCATACTGTCTGGGTGCGTAACAGCCTGGTATGGCAACTGCTCTGCCTAGGACTATAAAAGTGCAGAAGGCCGTGTTCACAACCCAGTCCATCAGCGAAGCTAACCTTCCATCCATGAACTCCATTAACACGGCTCACTGCCGTGGAAAGGCTACCAGCACATCAAAGACGCATTGCACCCGGCTAATCTCCTACAACCTGCTCCGTTAGGAAGAAGATATAGAAGCCTGAATACATAAGCAGGTTCAAGAACAGCTTCTTCCTGGCCATTATCAGACTGATGAATGGACTCTCTAGCCTCAAATAATACTGATCTTGCTAATGTTGATCTCCCCTAGTGCACGCCTTGTGCAATGTAACCTGTATACCTTTGTTTTTTGTTTTTTTTTTTAATGATCTGTACATCCTTTACAAGCAGTACAGGCAGATCATGGTAAGTAGACAAAGCTTTTCACTGTATTTCAGTACATGTGACAACAAATGAATCAAACTCTCAATGGTAGCTGTTCTGTAGAACAGAATAAATGAGATGGACTATGTGAAAAGAAAAAGCAGTACATTGATAATGAGTGACACCAATCTTGTAGTTCAAATTCAAATTCGCAAAGGTAGTTATAGGAGACATTCAACAACTATATTTGGGATAATTTGCTAGAACAATATTTTGGGATCCAACAAGTGATCAATCGTGCTATTTTGCCTTCAGAATGAGTAATGAGGCAAGTTTTATTAAGCAAGAGGGGAATGACCATACATGGTAGAACTTAGCATTCAAATATTAGATATTTGGAAGGCTCAGGGAGGAAAGAAGGGGATGAGCCAACAGTGGTTAACCAGGGAAGCTGAGGATATTAAATTGTAAGTGGTCAGTCAGAGAATTGAGACTTTTAAAAACAAACAAAACATGATCAAAAAATAGAGAGAAAATAAACTGAGAGCACACTTGCAAGTAACATTAAAAACAATGAGATAACGAGGTATAGAGCTGGATGAACACAGCAAGCCGAGCAGGAAAGCTGACGTTTCGGGTCTAGACCCTTCAGAAATTAAAAACAATGAGGTTTGTTAAATATGTAAAATGGAAGAGAGAGGGTTTAATTAATATAGGCTCTTTAGAGAATGAGGCTGGGGATATAATGGCAAGCTGGGAAATAGCTGAGGAGTTGTACATACACTTTGCATTGGCCTTCATGGTAGAGGACACTAATGGGATTCAAAACATGCTAAAGTAGATTGGATGGGGGAGGATGTGGAGGAAGAGATGATTAAGCACAACAACTGTTAGTAGGTAGAAAGTACTGGGGGAAGCTTATCCGAGAGTATCATAAGTTCACTGGACCAGATGACTTGCATCCCAGGATATTAAAGGAAGTAGCCGCAAAGATAACACATTGCCATGAGCCATGAACTTTTCTTAAAATAAACGTCTGGCATTGTTCCTTGACTCTCTTTTTTTTTTTTTTTTTTCTCTTTTCCCTGCTAAGCTGCTGTCATAGTCCAATTCAGCCGATTTTAGCCTTTATCCCTTTTGTAATTGTAATTACCCTTCTTTTAGTTGAGCACAATTGTTTCCAAGCTAGGTTTCTCACTCAGACTGAATGCAAAGTTCTGGCATGTTGTGGTCACTGTTCCTAGGGGAGTTTTTACTCTTGTGCCGCTAAATAAACTTGCTTCATGACATAACTAGAGCAAAAATGGAATGATTGATCCCTGGTTGGATACCCCATAAATTGATGTTACTTGTAGTAATCTTCCAAGAATACTTGGATTCTAGACAAATTCCAGAGGATTGGAAACCTAGCAATGTAGCATCCATCTTCAAAAAGAAAGGGAGACCTAAATCAGGCAATTATCGACCAGTTGGCTTAACTTTGACGTTGAGAAAATATTAGAGCCTATTATAAAGGATATAATTGCAAAGCATTTGGAAATACATAATCAAATCAAGTGCACATGGCTTCATGAATGGAAATCAAGCTGGACAAATTTATTAGAGGTCTTTTGAGGAAGTAACAAGCAGGGTTTAGGAGAATCAGGTGGATAAACATCCTTTGGATTTTCAAAAGGCTTTCATCAAGGTATTGCACACACAGCTACTGAATAAGAGCCCATTGTGTTGGGGTAATACATTCACCTAGACAGAGTTGGCTAACTAATAGAACAATTAATTAGGATAAAGGGGGCATTTTCAAGTTGGCAATCTGTATCTAGTGGAATGCCACATTTTATCTATATGGGGGCCATAATTCATTATAATATGTGTTAATAACTTGGATGATGGAAATGAATACACTATAGTCAAGTTTGCAGGTGATGCGCAATAGGTGAGAAGTCAAGTGGTGAGGATGATGCATTGAATCTGCAGAGGGATATAGACTGGTTCAGTGAGTAGACAAAAACTTGGCAGGTGGAAAAAAAAATGGGAAAATGAGGTTATGCATTCTGGTAGGAAGAGTAGAGGAGATTAATATGGACAGAACTACAGATCAGAGGAATTCTGGTTATTCTCTTCCATGAATTGCAAGAAGCTGGTGTCCAAGTTCAGGTAATAGTGAAGGCAGATGGAATGTTGGCCTTTATTTCAAAGTGAATGGAGATTAAAGTAGGGAGGTTTGTTAAAACTATACAAGGCACTAAGTCAGACCACAGTTGAAATACAATGAATAGTTTTGGCATTGAAGGTAGTCCAGAGAAGGTTCATAGTCTGATACCGGGTATGGAGTGACCGTCTTAGGTGAGGTTGAGTAGGCTGGGGCCTGTATGTTTTGGAATTTTAGAAGAAATGAGAGATGACCTTACTAAAACATGTAAGATTCTCGGGCCACTTGAGAGTGTAGATATAAAAAGGATGCTATCCCACATGGGAGAGTTGAGAACCAAAGGCCATGATTTCAGAATAAGGGGTCACATGTTTTAAGACAAATTAATTTCTTCTCTCAAAGGGTAGCGAATCTGTGTAATTCTTTACTGCAGAGCGCAGTCATGGTTGGGTTGTTAAGTATATTCAAGGCTCAGACAGAATATATTTGAAAACCGTAATCAAATCTAGGGTTATGCTGAAAAGACAGGAAATTGCAGTTGATGTTTATCAGGTGAGTCATAATCTTACTGGACGATGGACAGACCTGATGGACTGAAAAGGACACAAGTAGACCAATATCCTATGGTTACGGTTACTTGACAGATACTACATTTTAATTATTTAGACTTCAAACTGAATAGTACCATATCTCTTTTAAAAACTGACTTGGTTACAGTACAAATGCATCCTCTCAACACCGGGTATGCTAAACTAGGAAAAGATGTTGTAGGTTAAGTTTGTACATCTGCTCCATCAACACGTAATTTGCTTTTGAAGGTAGTAACTTAGCATTTTTCTTGCTATAACTTTCAAATTTAATGACTCTCACGTTGATTGCATCACAAACTTAGCATTGCCCAATTTCCAAATTTAGCGGGTCAGTATTCTGTAGTGCAAGACGCACAATGTTTTGTGTTCTGCAATTTCAAGGTTAATTTGTCAATATCTGATGCCTTGTCCATTAATTGCAAACTGATCGTGGAGTCTTTCTATTTTCCGAACAAATAATGTTTTCTAATTGGAAATTTTGTGGAAATGAACTTGGTATAGTTACAGGAGTTTAAGTAACTGTCATGTTTACATTTGTACTTTGGTAGAGATTGTTGTCTGTCACGCTGTTTACATTGGAAGTAATCAGTACAACAGTTTTGAAGCTGTGATTATCTGGTACACATCTGAACCCTGCGTCTGAACATCCGCTTTTTACTTTCACTTTTTAGGACTATGTCACAGTATATACCTATATCTTAAGTTTTCAACACATGAAAGTGGTTTTGAATGAATATAGAAAGTTGGATTACCAGCGAAAAGCTCCAGCTGGTGAATTTTTGAATACTGTGATTTTTGAATAAAGCAAAAGTATATTAAAAAGATGCAGCTTCAGGCTATGGTAATCATAGTTAAGACATAAAAAAACCTTTGCAGAGAAGCATAACTTTTCTCGTAAGCTGGATTGTTGGCAATGGTCAGCTGAAGTGATGGTTAATTGAACATGGTTTTCATTTCATAAAAACCAAAAGAACTGAGAATGCTGTACTTCAGGAACAAAAACAGAAGTTGCTGGTAAAGCTCAACAGATCTGGCAGTATCTGTGGAGAGAAGTCATTGTTAACATTTCTGGTTCAGTGACCCTTCCTCAACAGTTTTCATTTCCTCAGGTTAAACCGTATCATTTCATTGCTGATCAAAATTTACAAGGGAAAGTCAGTTGGGAGTTAAATTAATCTTAGAAAGATGAACTTGCAAATTTTCAAATGGTAATAGCATCGGTCATATTGTTAGCGTGATATAGAAATTATGTAAGATGTACAAGTCCCACATTCTTTGTCACTGAGTTTGACCGTGCTAAATTGGGAGCATCAGTGTTGTATCAGAGATAAAAGGTACTGCAGATGCTGGAGAATCCGAGATAACAAGGTGTGGGGCTGGATGAACACAGCAGGCCAAGCAGCATCATAGGAGCAGGAAAGCTTGACGTTTCGGGCCTAGACCCTTCTTCAGAAATGCTGGCCCGAAACGTCAAGCTTTCCTGCTCCTATGATGCTGCTTGGCCTGCTGTGTTCATCCAGCCCCACACCTTGTTATCTGGAAGCATCAATGTGTTGCTTTCACAATGTTCTGCAAATCAAGATCATTGTTTCTTCACCTTGATTAAATAGTCTTTGTTTCTTAGTTTTTATTTATTTCTTACAAAGATGAACTTGCAAACTTTCAAGTAGTAGTAGCAGCATCGATCATTATTGGCATAATGGGTCAGGAAGACTACTAGAGGTGGGATTTCTGTTTGACTTTTACAATTCTGTCTCCCCGATTATTGGTAAATTTTCTGATTGACCCCTCTGACATTTTGAGTTCATGACCTGTTGCAATCATCCTGGAATTTGTATAATGAATTAAGTTGGTGCCATGTCAGGACAGCATAAACAGGTAAGAAATTCAATCATCTCATGCCTTAAGGAACTATCTTCTGTCACTGCTTCAACAGCTGCCATCCTTGTGCCGTGCCGTTATTGTTAGTTTTGTCATTTGGTCACTCTGCCTGTCGCATTGCCACAGATCTTTCCTCTTCTCCCTACCCAATGCTACCTCTACCTCTGCTTCATTAAAACTTATGATGAAAGGACATCACCCTGTAGCGTCAACTTTGTTCTCTCTCTTCAGATACTGCCCAGTGTGTTGAATGTTTTCAGCCTTTACATTTAAATTTCAGATTTACAACATCTGCAGTTCCACCTCCGTTTTTACCTAGGCATACACCATCTGTATCATCATTGTTACTTGCAACTTTCCTTCAATATGCAGAGTTTCTCAGATCTGTTTAACGGTCTGCAGTTGAAGAATCAATGGACTATTGTACCAAAGGTTCATTAATAATACTCTTTCGAAATTCTTTCTTCCAAACCAATTATTTACAAAACAGCATCAATATTTGGAATAAAGTGATCATTTCTATGCGTATATAAGGATTGTTACAATCTCCATAGAGCCAGAACTTCTAAAAGAAAATCAAAACCATTTGATGTCTCGTAGGATATCACAAAAAGATTTACATTTGAGTACTTTTTACTTTAACAAAAGACTGAAAGCACTATTGACTAAACATACCTTTTGTACACAACTGGACTTGAAACCACAAAGTAGAACATTTCACCCTTCCTTCCGTTTAGAACAAACAAAACATACTCCATAATCCTTTTAAGCATTTGGTGTTCCTAGAAGTAGTCCAATGCTAACCCTGTTCCTCTCTTTTTCTTTTAGAATGTCTGTGATGTGTATTTTAAGTAAATATCAGATTCTCCTGGAACTAATCCCAAATAATTCTTGGTTTCCACTGGTTTACTTTTGTTCTCTTTCTTCCTCTGTTTGGAGCGTATTAATCTCAGAATTTGTCTTTCGTAGGGAGGATTGCCACCCCCCTCAACCCACCCACCCAGGATTCTTCCCCTCGTGCAAGCTAGGTAAACTTGCAAAAGCCACAATCTCAGCTCCTGATGACTCTAGTCATTCCAGTCTAATGGTGAGCTTCTACCCAAGTGTGTGCATGGTGAGCCAAAGCAACGTACCGCCTACAACTACAATTCCTCTCCCAGATACTGGCAGATGTGAGAGTGTTTTAGGGATTTCTTGGGAAACAGTGGACTTCATATCCATTTCAAAATGTGCTTAGACATCCCGACTCTTCTATTTTGGAAGTAAATGCATAATTTAAAGCAGTGTTTATGCCCCAGTGTTCTCCAAGACTTTTCTGGGACTTTTGAGATATGCTTCATGTTACAATTATGACATTTATAAAGTTATAATGTTTTGGGGCTGCCTTTTAATTAGAGGGAACATGAAGGGATCATGGAACCTGCCAATGTCTGTTTAACATCTTGCAACTTTAGTAAAAGAAATCTGGATGTCCTTTTAATCTTTAAGAATCAAAGCTCCCAGGCTTGCAGTCGAACAGGCTTCAGAATAAATTATATTACCTTGTTAATTGTACCTTGAATTAAAGACAGCCCCAAAATACAAAAAACTTAAATTACATAATGGTCACAATGTTTTGCCTTCTAGATTCTGCATGGACAAATGGTGTAATTCATGAAAATTCATGTTAGTTTTCCAATGTGGTGTTTTTCTTCTATTTTCTAACCTATTGATAAAATTGCAGTAATTAAGTTTTATTCTATGTTTACCATTGAACTTTCATTCAGAAACACGAACTTTTGTTTTATTACAGGTTCTGGGAGTTGATTGTCTTTGACTTCGTTAATGCTGGCTCATTTGGAAGGTGATGATAGTATTTCTTTGCACACATTCGTGTGTTTAAGTTTCGGTTTCTCTAAAGTAATGAGAATTAATTATTTCAAACTAGTGCATAATTCAAAGACTTATGAACTAACTAACTCATTTGCAATTTGGCAGCTTGGAAACAATTTGGAAACAGTTATGTTTTGTTACATCTTCAACCATGACAAACTCATCCTCACTTCCTGAAGAGGGGCAGGTAATGGCATAGTGGGGGTATGGTTTTGAATCCCTCCATGACTCATGTTTGACTTCAATTCAATTCATAAAAATCTACAATTTCTTCTGAAGCAAACTAGCCTGATTAGTGAACTAGACAGTCACAATGTCCTTTGGGAAAAGGAAACCATCCTGGTTTGACTCACGTGACTCCTGAGCCACAACAATGTGGTTGTCTCTTAAACGCCTCCTGAAAAGATCTAGCCGGCCACTCCATTGCATCTAATTATAACAGTCTGGTAAAAGGACTGAAACTGAGTGGACCATGCACTTTGTATTATTGTCACTTTTAGTGCCTCGTTGACTCTACAAAGACCTACTTGTTAACAGGGAGGCTTGTGTGGGCTCTCGCAGACTAGTTGAGCAACAGCCTGATCTAGTCATTCTCACAAGACCATAAGATACGCAAGTAGAAGTCAGCCATTCATCCCTTTTGAGTCCGTCCTGCCATTCAATGAGACCATCATTAATGTGATGACTCAACTCCACTTATAACCTTTGATTCCCTTACTGATAAAAATTGTCTATCCCAGCCTTGAATCTATTTAACAAGCTAGCCTTGACTACCTTCTACAGAAAAGATATCCACAGATTCACTGCCATTTGAGAGAACAAATTCATCATGTCTGTCTTAAATGTGTGACCCCTTATTCTGAGATTATGCCCTCTTGTCCATCATTCTTTCGAGGGGTCATCCTTTCTGTACTTGCCCTGTCAAATGCCCTAAGAATCGTGTGTGCTTCGTAAGTTGCCTCTCATCCTTCTAAATTCCAACACGTACAGGCTGAACCTGTCCTCTTAAGACAATCACTCACTGCCTGGTATCAGACTAGCGAATCTTCTCTGGACTACCTGCAATGCCAAAACTTCTCAGTATTCCAACAGTTGTCTGACTAGGGCCTTTTTAGTTTAGTTTTAACAAAACCTCCTTACTTTTATTCTCCACTCACTTTGAAATAAAGGTCAACATTCCATTTGCCTTTCCTATTACCTACTGAACTTGGATGTTTGCTTCTTGTGATTCATGGTTGAGGATTCCCAAATCCCTTTGTTCTGTACTTTTCTGAGGTCTTTGTCTGTTTTTTAAAAAAAAAATCTCCTGTATTCTTCCTACCAAAGTGCATAACCTCTCACTTTCAAACACCATATTCTATCTCCAAGTTTTTGCCCACTTGCTTAACCTGCCTTTATCCCTCTGCAGACTTGTATCATCCTCATCATTTGCCTTCTCACCTGTGTTTGTGTCATCTGCAAATAAGGCAATAGTATATTCACTTCCTCATCCAAACCTCTCAGAATCATACCTTACAGACACTGTCCCAGACACCTGACATCGCAGCACAGTGATCTGCAGTTTGTAAGGATTTGCTCCAGGGATCCTCAACACTGACCATGGGCCCCCATGAAGTCTCATAGTATCTGTTCAAACATAAGTCGAGAAATCTCCTCCTGATTCCAACCTACCGCTGCGTAAAACTACCACCCACTGATGAACCCATTTTTCTTAATGTCAGCGTCACTTCGAGGAAACATTGAGGGTTGCAAGGGCACAATATACTCTTGGTGGCGGACACTGAAGTCCTTTACTGGCTCCGCAGCACCACTACTAATTAATTGGTTGTGACCTTAAGGACATAGTTTTGATAAGTGTTGAGGGAACCATCTAGAGGGAAGATGTACTTGGCCCTGTACACACAAGATGGTAAAGGTTTGAAAATCTCTCTCCCACAAATAGAAGCATAAAAATATAGGAGCAGGAGGAGGCCATTAGGCCCTATTGAGCCTGCTCCACCATTCACGACTATCATGGCTGATTGTCAGACTCAGTAGCCTAATCCTGCTTTCTTCCTATAACCTTTGATCCCATTCACCCCATGTGTTATATCTAGCCACCTCTTGAATACGCTCAAATGTTTTGACATCAACTACTTTGTGTGGTAATGGATTCCACAGGCTCACCACTCTTTTTGGGTGAAGAAATGTGTTCTCATCTACATTTTAAATGGTCTACCCTGAATCCTCAGTGTGTGACCCCTGGTTCTGGACACACCCACCATTGGAAACATCTTCCCTGCACCTACCTTGTCTAGTCCTGTTATAATTTTAAGTCTCCGTAAGATCTCTCCTCATTTTGTCTGAACTTCAGCGCAAACAATCCTAACCTAGTAAATCTTTCCTCATAAATCAGTCCCGCCATCCCTGGAATCAGCCTGGTAAACCTTCGCAGTTGACGTTAGCTCAATTGTTAATTTTAAATCTGAGGGACATTTTTGTTAAGCAAAGGTATTAATGCATTTGGGTCAAAGACAGGTATTTGGAATTAAGTGACCGATCAGCTATAATCCCATTGAATGGGGTTGAATGACCTACTCCTGTTGCTGTGTTCCTTAAATTAACTGAAGCTAATACATCTGCCCATGACAGTAACCACACTTGTGGTCTTTGTGATGATGCCTTCAAATTAAGAATACTGCCCATTGTGTTGTGTGGTATTACTACTGTGCTAAATGGAATAGGCTTCTAGCAGATACAGCAACTCAAAACTGGGCCTTCAAGAGGTGCTGTGTTGCATTCATCCACAATTTGATACCTCATGGCCGACCATATCTGCTACTCTATTGTTCCACTGAACCAGGGAGCTCAACCCTGGCTTAATGAAGAGTTCAGGAGGGTATGCCAGGACCAACACCAGCCATGACTAAAAATGAGAGGTCAACTTATTAAAGCTACAGCAAAGGACTAATTTGTATGCTAAGCATCTGATAGACAGCTAAGCAATTCCAAAATCAGTGGATCAGATTTATCCTCTGTAATCCTGTTATGTTCCATCTTGAATGCTGATGAACAATTCAACAAATTGTTGGAGGTGCAGAGCTCCACAAATCTTCAGTTCTTTAACGACCCAGGAGGCCATCAATGCAAATGTCAGGGCTGAAGCATTTTCAGTTGACTTCAGCCACAAGTGCCAAGTGGGTGATCTATCCCAACAACACAGATGCCAGTCTGTAGCCAAATGGATTCACTCTACATGATTGAGAAATGACTGAAGGCACTGGATACTGCAAAGGCTGTGGGGCCCTGACAATGTTTTGGCTTCCTTATATTCTAGAAGTAACTGCACTAGTTATTGTCATGATGCTAGCATCTATCTGAAGCATTACCCAGTTGAGAACTCTGCAAAAAGCAGGTCAAATCCAAACTGGTCAATTACCCCCTTGTCAGTCTATAATTGATCATCAGCAAAGTGGGTGTTATAGACAGTGCTGTGATCTATGGGTGCTGCAGAGGATTGTCCATTGGTTGGAGTCATTGTGAGGAAAATGGTTGTGGTTACTGGAGGTCAGGCATCTCAGCCACAGAACATCACCAGTCGACTTCCTCCAGGTTGTGTCGTCCCTCTGTTATAAGGCCAAAAGTGGGGATAATTGTGTAAGGCTCAGCCTCATTTGTGATACCTCAGGTCTGAAGCAGTGTTTGTCCAAATACAGCAAGACCTTGACAACAGTTGGGCTTGGCTTGATAAATGGCAATCTCCAACAAAACAAAATCAAAACATGTACCTTAATGTTCAATGGCATTACCATCGTTAAATCCTCCACAAATTGCAAGATCAAGGTGCTGACTGCATATTTATACAATGACAATTTTGTGTTGTACTGATCAGCAGGAATATTGGACTCCGGGGCAAGGTATTTGGATGGTGAACTGGGTGGTGGCATGGAGAGATGAGAGCAGGTCCTTGTGCAAACCCAGCAGCTAAAAAAGAGTCGGATGGGTAGATCAAAGTATTAAACTCGGCTAATCAAGACCTTGAAGCCTATACCATGTTGCATGAATGCACATATGGTAGAAAGTAATTTAAATATATTTAGAAAAACAAAGTATCTCACAAATACGCTTGCTTTCAAGTTCTTACTTTGCAATTATGATTGTGTTCCTGAAAATGATGACTCTAAACGCAATAACTTGGAAAAATCACATTTTCTTATTAAAACCATTAATGGCTTTTCCACATGAAAGAAGTATATACTCTCTTTGCATCGCTAAGCGAAATGATTTTGAAATTAAAATTTAAAAACTTCAAGTGATGTGGTAATTTTTTCTACTTAATATCACTCACCTGCTGCCAGTCCTGCTTTCCATGCATGCTGCTGTCTGACCCTGTTGATTGGTGTGGATCCTTCCTCTGTCTCACCCTCCTGTTGAAGGCTTCTATTACTATCCACCCCTTCACCTCTCTTTGGACTTGCATCCTGTTTGGCTCTCTAACTCGGCCTCTGGCTGCTGACCCTTGCTTTGCTGCCTCTTCTGTTTCCTCACACTCTTGCTGATCCTTCCTTTGCCACATCTGTTGCTCCACGACCGTGTTCCTTGTCCTCCTCCTGAAATCTTGATATGAGGGAGGGCCTTAGAGATCAGTGCCACAATAGGAGGAGCAGTTTCACTTTGCAAGCGGTAGCTTCTCTTTTGGATTTGTAATTTTTGATCAAAAATCTGCACTTTCCACATCTGTAATTGTAAAGTAAGGACTTACCACAATACTTCAAAGCATAAAAATTTGTTTGATACTTAATTTTTCTAAAAATATTTTAAATGATTTCCTATCATATATCCAAGTTTTAAAGCTATTGGGAACAGCTCCCACATTTGAGGCTGCGTATGCTGACTATTGCACTTCTTGTTTTACCCTGGTGAAAGGAGTCTGCTTCCTGTGTGGTGACTGAAAAATGTTGAATCTATTAAATACGTAAATTATCTTTACGACTGAATCGGGATCTTCTCGAGATTTTTGATCAAAAATGTTGAAATAGATCACAAACTTGAACTTGTCTCCTGCAAGTTAAAGATGCATCTCTTGTCATAAACTCCAGAGCCCACAGTCTCATTTGCAGAAGAGTTGGGGACAGGATGATTGGGAATAAGTGAGAGTTAAGAACAGAGGGTATTTCAGAATGGTACAGACAGGTCTGTAACCTAATGGCAGATTGCCAGGAAACAACACTAAAGCAAACCTTGCAAACTTAAATGAGAAGTTCATATTTCCAACACGTGCGGTAATATTTGCATGTGCCATCGGGTCACTGGTGGGAGTAGCGCAGTGGAAATTGAGCCCCACCATTCTTCAAAACATCACAAATGTGATATAAACTTGCTCGTTGTAAAAAAAATTTGACAACTCAAATGTGGCAGAAACTGATTTGTAATTACTAATCTGCAAGTTTAAACTGTACCCCCTTAAAATCCAATTACACTCCTATGTAGGAGGGGCAGTCCAGTGGGGGAAAGATATTTTTGTAGGGATACAGTGAATGAAAAATATAGGTTAAAAAATATAGTCTGTGGATCAACATTGAAACAGCAAAGGGGAAATGAGGTTACTTTCTCTTTTTTTTTGGCGGTAATATCGCATTGTTGACCACAGCATATCCTCAGGTTGGTAGCCAGTCATTTGGACCTTTTGAGTTAGCAGACTTTTTTGGCAAAATCTTTGACTTTTATTTCCCATTTTAACTCTGAAATGGGAGTTGGAGAGAAATTTCACTTACTGGCATGCTCTTTGTAAGTCTGAGCCCCAACTGATCTCTCTCCTCTCAGTCTATGAAACACTGCCATTTTAGAACCAATTCAGTGGCTAATACTGGGCAGACTTTTTCCCAAAGATAGCTGATGTCAACACGTTTGTCAAAACTATCAAATTCAGTTTCAGCAAAAGAAAACAACTGGTCTGCTTTTCTTTAGCTGTTTAAAAAAAATCCTAATAATCCAAGTTTTTTTGGTTCATATTTCCAAATAAAATGTCTTGCCCTTACAATGTGCAGTTGCACTTGTGATGTCGTGCCAGTGCAACATTAAATTTTAAACTCCTGAGAAGGTCACAGGTGACACAGCAATAAATATAATTATTTCATTGTAAGGGAGGTCCCTGCCATTAGTGATAGGTACGCTGAACAGTTGTCAGACTGTGTTCTGCACCTGTACAGAGACCAGTCAATTTAAAGGTCACCAGAAGTTTGCTGGTTTGCAGTGAAATTTTGGTGATGAGTTTGTGTTTTCCCTGATGTTACAAATGGCTTAAAATTTATCGTAAGACATAATTGCAGTCTGACTCCTTTTTTTGCCTCCTTGTAACGATTTTCTCGGCACAGGGTTCTTTTTGCCACAATTGAACTGCAACTCTCATCTTTTTGGACTTGCAGACTGCAACATTCTACATTGTTTATATGCAACACCATCACTGAGGAAACGAGTCAGATTTAATTACTTGATGTTAAAGTGAAACAATGTAAATTGATGCAGGGTTAAGAATTGCGTTAGTATATTCATTTTCATGGCTGGAGCAATGTAACTGTAGGGACTGTAAATGTTGACTAAATGTTTATATTCTATATATTGATATTAAAGGAAAACTTGTAAGGCTTGGTGAGTGAAAATGTGTAGATTAGATGCATACCACACAAAAAGACCTCTCATATAGCTAATTGGAGGAGAGTTACATGCTTGTTCAGAGTCTCAACAGAGCAGCTGATCCATGCAGAATTGGAAGATTCCATGTTAAAATCCATTGCTTGTGTTGATGTGGTTGTTTTGAGCAGGGACTGTCTTATTGCTGCTGTATTATGGAAATGAGGATTGTCTGAAAGTCCTCATCTGATTGCTATCAAGTGACATTTATGCATCTAGATTTAACTGCAGTGTCTCTGCTGAATTGCTTATACACCGTTTACTAACCAACCTTTCAGTTGGGGGAAAGGAGCCACTTCTTTTGAAAGGTGCCAAAGATCCCATGGAGTCACATGCAAGTAATACTTAAATGTTTGCATTTTTGTTAGCTGTTGTACTTGGATCAATTAGTAGTGCTGAATCTGAGGTCCCATCTTTCCGAGTAACCCTATATTCAAGTTGAACAATAGTGAAAATAGGATTGAAGAAATGACCCACTTCATACTGACTGCTTCAGTGTTGTCAAGTGATTTTCAGAGGAAGGATTAGTTTATAAAGAAATCAAATATAGACGTATTAATTTATTTTAAATGAACTAGTTTTTTTGAAAACTGAATTGTGCTTCACTATTTGCAGTATAATAAAAGTAATAAATGTGTTGCTGAACTGTACTGGAGATAATTTCATCCTTAACAAGTTCCACACACACTAAATGGAACATTGGCATGCAGCCAGATTACCCAAGTCTGGTACACTGGGTGCAGGCATGTCAGTTTGGTTACAGAGCTGCTGGTCAAAAAGATTACAAAGGCTAATCATTAGACATTTGCTGTGGAGGACCCCATATTTTCACTCTGGTCTAGCTGACAAGCAAAAGCATTGTTGTGGCATGGCACTTAACTAAGCTGTTCTCATATTGATAAGGCAGCTTGATTCAGTAATCTGTGCCAAATACTTGAATTATAAACCATTGTATGGAAGTTAATGTCATGTGCAACAAGCTATAAAATGGAACAGTATCAGTGATTGCATTTAATTGACATCACTATATTAAACTCCCTTAAAACGTTAACCAAACTTCTCTATGACTATTGTTTATCTTCATGGTTCAAAGAAGTGTCCTTACTTGAAGTAATGTGGAGAGTATATTGAATTACACTATATAAATGACTAGAAATTGAAATAATGTCCAAATCCCAACTCCGCTTTAGTGATCTCTGATACTTCTCATCTTTAGTATTTTGGAACAAGTAAATGGCAAAAGTGAAGTAGTGTATTTTTACATACATTTTCTAAGACAAGTAAAGGCTAGTGAAGGATATTAGTTTGTCCTTCAAAGTTTGGTTTCCCATAGCAGAAAATTCTTTAGTTTTACTCCCTGTTACACTGAAAGTACAAGCACTTGAGCTTATTTCATATGTATTGATGAGTTCAAATGAAAGTATTCGCTGCCATCCCATTTTCTACAACTTTTTATTTTTTTCTACTCGGTATTTCCACAATACTTTAGATTAACCATGTGGCCACTTCCACCCTTGCCTTCAAAGGCAGGAATCTAATATGAATTTAATCTTGTATGTCTTCATATATTTAATTTTAATATTAATGTTTTTAATGAATTATGTGACAAAAGGGTATGGTAAATATTGTACTTTAAAGTCTGTCAGCAGTAGAGAGATAACATACTTATGGGGGTTTCTGTTATAAATTCTGCTAGTGGCTGTACTGAAGTGCTGTGTAACTGGAAGAGTTACTTTTGTGCGTCAGACTGAGTCAAAATTACGTTATGTGGAGGAAGTTAGCAGTATGAATTCTTTTTCATCTGGTTTGTGTAGGCTGGATGACATCTTGTAAGGAAGTATGTTACTGTCTTTGGCCATTCTGTGATGCGTTATTCTGAAGATCTCAGTAGTTTAAGTCTGTCTCTTGCATAAATTCATGCATTTACCTCATGCAGTTCTGACTTGTGATTTTAAGTAAACTGCGTAATTTGTCTGCTGACTGTAAGTATTCTTAATTGAGATATTGAGCCTTTCAGCTTTAAAGTTCAAGATAGTTATTTAAAATATTAATTTAGTACTCTAAGTTTTCAAAAAAAAAGTTTGCATCTTAGACTTTTGTTTTCCCAAATTGTTATAATCCTTCTGAGCCCTACTAACGACCATAAATTGACAGAAGAAAATCTTTGTGAAAGCATTGAACTCATTGCATTGGCTTGCATATATTTGTGAAATGTAAGCACAGTACTTGACATTGGCTGGCTAGAAACGTTTTACTTTCAGTCTATAGTGTAAAATAATGTGAATCTTCAATTATTTGCAAATGTTTTGAAATTGTATGTTGAAATATTGTTAATTTATTTGGTCTAAGAGTCCATATGTAGTGAATTGTGATCCTAACTGTAAATATATTTGGAAATTTATCTAATTGAATACAAAAATTGAATTTGTAACCTGTTAAATGTATTTTGGTTGTTATTGTCATAGAGTCAAATACTTTGTATTGGTCCAATCCAGGAAACTAATTATGGGTTGGGGAGGCGATGGTCTGGTGGTATGATTGCTGGACTGTTAACCCAGAGTAATGTTATGGGGACCTAGATTCGAATCTTGCCACATCAGACGTTGGAATTTGAATTTTAAAATATCTGGGCCTAAGAATCTAATGATGACCACGAATCCATTCTTGATTATTGAAAAAACTCATCTGGTCCACAGATGTCCTTTTAGGGAAGGAAATCTGCTGTCCTTACCTGGTCTAGCCTACATATGGCTCCAGTCCCACAGCAGTGTGGTTGACTCTTAACTGCCCTCTGGGCAATTAGGATTGGGCAATAAATGCTGCCTGGCCAGTGATGCCCTCATCCTGTGAATGAATTTTTTAAAAAATTGTAGCTGAGGGTGAAGCCCAGTGGGTCAGTCAGGACTTTTTTGTGGGGATTTTAAACAAATGGTAAACTGCTTCTCACAGTTGGATAAATACCAAGTCCCCTTGCATAGCCACCACCCCCACCCTGCCAACTATCCTTCATGAAGCTGGACGTGAGGCATGCATACCTGTAATTGCAGTTAGATGAGGATTTCCAGAAGTATGCTGCAGTTAATACCCATAAGGGTTTGCACTGATGTACGAGTGCTATTGGGGTATCATCAGTCTGTGCCATTTTTCAGCAGACAATGGAGAACATTTTATAAGGTCTGCCCCAGGTTGGCGTTCATTTGGATGATGTTCTAATAACCAGGAACACCAACAAAGAGCATTTGGAGATCTTGGACATAGTGCTTAAATGTTTCGCCCAGGTGGGTGTTTGCCTTCGAAGAGAAAAACACATGCTCCGGGCACCCCAAGTGATGTACTTAGGTTGCAGAGTTGACAAGATCAGATTATACCCATTGGAAGGAAGTGAGGCGATCAAAGGTGCCCAGACTTCCATGTCTGTACCGGAGCTTGGGTCTTTCCATGGGTCGTGAATTATTAGGGGAAATTCATATGTCATGTGGCTTCGATCCTGGCACCATTACATCTGTTAATGAAAAAGGGTCAGCCTTGGAAATGGTTTTGTAGCTACGGTGTAGCCTTCAGGGAAGTCAAGAAGTAGCTATTATCATCTAAGGTGTTTGCACGCTATGATACCAAGTGAGATCTGGCACTGCCATGCGATGTCTCCCCATAGAATATTGGGGTTGTGTTCCTTCCAGAACTTTGGCTGATGCAGAGCACAGGTACACCCCACTAGAGAAGAAAGGTTTGGATGTCATCTTTTTTATGAGAAACCTCCACCAATATGTGAGGTTTGAAAGGATGAGAGCTGACTGAGCCCTGATGTATATGAGGAAAGTAGGAAAGAACTTAAACAAGAAATTGGAAGGGCTAAAACGTTCGTGAAAAGGCATTAGCAAACAAGATTAAGGAAAATCCCAAGGCTTTTTATACATTTATGAAAAGCAAGAGGGTACCGAGGGAAAAGGTTGGCCCACTCAAGGAACAAGGAAGGGAATCTATGTGTGGAGCCAGAAGACGTAGGTGAGGTCCTAAACAGATACTTTGGTATTCACCAAAGAGAGGGAACTGATGGTGGATGATCTTGGGTAAGGGAGTGTTGAATTTCTAAGCCAAGGTGCTATTGAAAAGGAAGTGGTGTTGTGTGTCTTAAGTAGTAAGGTAGATAAGTCCCTGGGTCCTGATGGGATCTATCCCAGACATTGAAGGAAGCAAGACAACAAATTTCTGGAGCATTGACAGACATTTTTGTATCCTCTTTTGGCTACAGGTGAGGTCCCAGAGGACTGGAGAATAGCTGGTGTTATACCATTGTTTAAGAAGGGTAGCAGGGATAATCCAGGAAATTGCAGGCCTGTGAGCCTCATGTCGGTTGTCGGGAAACTATTGGAAAAGATTCTCAGGGACAAGATCTATGTGTTTAGAAGCAAAATTAACAATGAACAGCATGGTTTTGTTCAGGGGAGGTCATGCCTCACTGACTTGATCGAGTTTTTTTTTGAGGAAAAGTGGTAGATGTTGTCTACATGGACTTCAGTAAAGCCTTTGACAAGGTCCTTCATGGTAGTCTGGTATAAAAGGTGAAGTCACATGGTATCAGGGGTCAGCTGGCAAGACGGATACAGAACTGGCTTAGTCATAGGAGTCAGAGGTTAGCAGTGGAAAGATGCTTTTTGGAATAGAGGGTTTGACTAGTGGTGTTCCACAGGGATCAGTGCTGGGACCACTGCTGTTCGTGGTCTACATAAATGATTTGGAGGAAAACATAGCTGGTCTAATCAGTAAGTTGGTAGATGATACAAAGATTGGACTTGTGGATAGTGAGGAGGATTGTCAGAGGATACAGCCGGATATCGATTGGTTGGAGGCGTGGGCGGAAATATGGCAGATAGTTTAATTTGAATAAATGTGTGGTGATGTATTTTGGTAGTTTTAAGTACAAGTGGAAATTATACAGTGAATGGCAGAATCCTTAGGAGTATCGGTGTGCAGGTCCACAGATCACTGAAGGTGGCAGTGCAGGTAGATAAGGTAGCACAAAAATGTGGCCTATGGCAAGGTTGCATTCGTTGAAAGTGGCATTGCATATAAGGATAGACAAGTTATGCTGCAGTTTATTGAACTTCAGTTAGGCCACACTTGGAATATTGTGTGCAGTTCTGGTCACCACACTACCAGAAGGACGTGGATGCTTTTGGAGAGGGTACAGAAAAGGTTTACCAGGATGCTGCGCTGCTTGGAGGATTTAGCTATGAAGAAGGGTTAGATAGACTGGGTTTGTTTTCACTGGAACGCAGGAGGTTGAGGGGTGATATGATAGAAGTTTATAAGATTGTGAATGGTATGGATAGAGTGGAAAGTCTTTTGAGGCTTTTTCCCTGAGTAGAGGGGTCGATTACTAGGGAACACACGTTCAAGATGTGGTTGGGGGGGATTGTAGTTTAATGGAGATACGCGAGGCAAGTTTTTCCACACAAAGGGTGGTGAGTGCCTGGAACATGCTACTAGACGAGGTGGTGGAAGCAGACCCAAAAGCAGTATTTAAGAAACACCTGGACAAATATGTGAATTAGAAGGGAATAGAGAGATACAGATCCTGCAAGTGAAACAGTTTCACTATGAAAGGGGGTGCTGAAGAGCCTGTTCTTGTGCTGTTTTGTTCTTTTGTTACTTAATACCGTTATGGACGTAAATTTGTAATAGTAACAGACCACAAATCCCTGCTAGGTCTACTTAGAGGGCAAAGCCACATTTCAGCATTGTGTTATAATATTAAAGTGCGTACAATTGCTAGTTGGAACACCATCCACGAGGTCAAGTAGCAAACGTGAATGCCTTGATCCCGCTCCTGCTGGTAGATACACCATCAGTAGTGCTACTGATGCAAGAGTCCATGCTGGTTTTAAATTTTTTTGGACACCCTTTCAGTAACCACCGACAATGTGGGTGCAGAAAGATCCAGTCCTCTCAAAACTGAAACAGTTGGTGATGTCAGTAAGTAAAAGGCCGTCACGACCAGAATTGAAACCTCCGTGTACCAGGCAAGACCAAATCACCATAGAGGATGGCATTTTATTATGGGGAGCCAGAGTAATTCTCCCAAAAGGTCGCTGCCACATTCTGGCTGAACACCAGGGTCATCCAGGGTGTCCAAAATGAAAATGTTGGTGAGAAGTTACAGCTGGTGGCTAGGATTGGATGCAGACATTGCTGTGTTGGTGGGGTAGTGCCTAGAGTGCCAACAAAGACAAAAATTACCACCAGCAGCTCCCCCATTTGTGGGAATGACCAGGTAAACCCTGGACTCTGTCACACCATCGACTATGTTGGCCCTTTTGAAGGGCTCAATGTGGACGCCCATTCAGAGGGGTGAGATGTGCATAGAATTCATTTGTCAAATACAAGGATGATAAAAAAGCGGTGAGCATCTTTTGCAATGCATGGGCTCCTGGAAGTGTTGGTCGCAGGCAACAGCACATCAGTTACCAGCAGGTAATTACTGTATTTCCTAAAGTCGGATGGTGTTCGACTTAGAAGGACAGCTCCAAACCATCCATTGTCCGATCGTCTGGTGGAAAGAGCAGTCCAAATGGCATCAGGAGCACTAACACCAGGGACACAACCCCTAGAAGTGAGAGACACATTTTGCTTCAGGGGACGAAGTTCGGTGCCAAAACCACGGAAATGGCCCTGCGTTGGTGAGACGCATGGTCAATGTGACATCGGCCTCCACAATGTGCAAAGTTCGGGTTGGTGAAGTGGTGATGAACAAGCATGTAATCACATGAAAGCTGCAAACTCTCAGACGGGGCAGGAGCAAAACATACCCAGCCCCTCAAACAGCTGGAAAGGCTGTTGGAACCCGTGAATTCTACCCCTCCATCTAGCATTGAAGAAACTTGGGAGTCTAAGATGGACTCAGTGGATATCGCATCCTCGACGCATTTCCCACCTGAAGAAGTAGGTGAATTTCTTCTGAGATGCACCAGGCACAAGAGGTGGTCACTGGTCTGGTACATACCGCTCGTGTCCAAGGTTGAATCAGAGGAACTGGACCCAGTGTGCAAACACCCATTGAGGTGGGGGTGGCGGCAGATAGGGAACAGAAAAGGTGAGAGAGGAATGGAGACAAAGATCAACCAAGAAAGTATTTCATTGCGCAGAAGAAGCGAGCCAGAGTTTCTGCACTAGTTGAACACGAGTTGGCCCTTGTAATTTTGTGCAGCTGTGCCAAGAAAAGTTAAGTGCCCCTTGAAACGCATAGGCCGTGCGCAACAAAAAGTAACAAGGACCATTAATTCCAATATCACTTTGAAGAATGTGCCAACAACTCAAAATATTTGTGGAAAGTTGGAGTGTAAATTGTCTACTGCGTTTCTCGATTTCAAAGTGACCACTGTCTGAAACCTCAATTAGTTGTGGAATGTTTTGAGATGTTCTGCTACGTAAATCTAAGCCTTTTCTTTTCTATATCTAGAACACTATTTAATCAGGAAGCAACACTGATTGACGTTGTGGTCCAATGTAGCAGTGTTTGGTGGTAAAAGAAGAGTTCGCTGCCTGCTGAGATAAAATTAGGACTTAGGTAAGTGTTTTGGTTCCAGTCAGAATGTTGTATTTCTGTGACAGAAGACGAATGTCATGTATTTTAATACAAAGTGTAATGAAGACTCAAGTTCTGGTTCTGAAATAAATTAGAAAAATTACTCTTTAATATTCAGTCAAAATATTTGATTCCACCGAGAAAATGTTATTTTAAAATCAAATACTTTGATCTTGCTGACAGTAAAGGGCAAATAATTGCAAAATATTTTTTGATGTCCATGTGCCTAAAGTTCTGACCTTGGGAAGATCTGTTTACAGCTCTCTGGAGACACTTAAATCAGCTATATTTGAATGTAATGCTGGAACCAGTAAAAGCCTTAGAATATGGCTTTTGCTCACAACTGTTAAAGGCACAGTACAACCAGTAGTAAATGACTGAGAAGAAATGATACTGGCCCTACATCGAATATAAAATGCATACGTGCAGCAGCAGACTTAACCTTTTCAGTGTTTGTTTGATCACCAGATGCGTTAGAAATCTAACTGTCAATTCTGGAGACCTCTGCATTCCTCTGTAATTCTCTCACTAATCCCCTCAATTTAAATAGAGAATGACAACAGGGATATAAACTTTTTTTTTTATTCATTCACTGGATGAAGGTGTTGCTGGCTAGACCAGCATTGATTGCCCATCCCCAATTGCCCAGAGGGTAATGCAGAGTCAACCACATTGCTGTGGGTCTGGAGTCACATGAAAGCTAGACCATGCAAAGATGGCAGTTTCCTTCCCTAAAAGACATTAGTGAACCAGATGGGTTCTTCCTGACAATCAGCAATGGATTCCCAGTCATCATTAGATTCTTGATTCCAGATATTTATTGAATTCAAATTCCACCATCTGCTGTGGCAGGATTCGACTCCATGTCCCCAGAACATTACCTGGGTCTCTGGATTAACAGTCCAGTGATAATACTACTAGACCACTGCCTCCCTTTATGCAGTTGTCTTTTTCAGTGGTAAATGTCATGAGGCTGGATGGTGTTGCTGAAATATACACAATTTTTCTTATGATTTTGAGTGGTATTTATTATGCTCTTGAAACGCACTAAAGACTAGCTATTCATAGTGTTAGTTGTGATTCAGCCTTGGCTCTGCATTTCCTCCTTTTGGAAAAGGTTGACTGGGCTTTCCTGCCGCTGAGTTAATCGGGGTGGAGGCAGGAAGGCTCACTCACCATCCTCCCATCGACTTAAGTGCCCTCTCCACTTCAAAGTACAACAGCAGAGGCTGCAGACTCTCAAAAAAGAACATGGTGAGGCAAAAGTATAAACAATATTACTCTACAAATACGTTTAATAATTTCCTTGGAAATATAGTTATTTTAGCCAGAAGCAATAAAACAAGTGCCGCCACTTAGTGGTGGTCACTGTGATCTGGATTTTAAACATCGTACAGTGAACTAGCATTAGCTAGTACTAGCTAAAGTCTTCTACTGATATAGACGTAAGTAGACCTTGTAACGTTTCCTTCTTTCTACTTGGTAATTTTGTTTGGTTTATACAGTTGAGGAAATTCTCTTCTTTCCTCCTTCCAGATTGGTCACTAAAGATACAATCAGGACATGGGTGCTTAAAGCCTTCTGTAAATTCATAACCTATGTACGAGTGAATTAAATTTATCTGATCTTTGTTCAAATTGATTGCTTAGTTATGAACTACGTGTTTGGTATGTATGTATTGGTTGAAAAGAGCTTTATTTTATCCAGGAATTAAAATTTTATCTTGAATGGTTTTAGGAGTTGATATGCATTATTTATCATAGACAGCTGTCTGTTGCAGGTCAAGAAGTTGAACGAAAGTTTGGAGCTATAGTTTAACTCCCCTGTTCCTGTTAAAACAATTTACTTTGAAGGAATGGTCTAAATCAGCATTTACTGAAAGGCTGCTACAGAAAGCTACATTTTGACTTTTTGAGTAAATTTTGCAAATGGGCCTTCACTTCTTTTCACTTACGACTTTGATCATTGTGGCTTATTTGATTTGTCTTTCAGATCTCAGACCATGTCAGTATGGATTCAGGCCCAGCAGCTCCAGGGCGAAGCCCTGCGTCAGATGCAGTCCTTATATGGTCAGCATTTCCCAATTGAAGTTAGGCATTACTTGTCACAGTGGATTGAAAGCCAGGCATGGTATGTAGCGTTTAGATAACCTGTGTTCAAGTAACGTTTTCTAAATGGCTATTGATGTCTCATCAGTAAAGAGCATGTGGTTGTGTTGTCACCTTATGCTCTTGACCGTCACTTCAAATTTAACTACAGCTGGAAGCACTCTTACGAGGCCCAGTACTGTTTTACTTCTCTGTTCCTTTCTTAAGATGAAACTAATAGTATGAGGTTGTAGACTTGCTGAGCTGGTGTGTTTGATTGTGAACATTTCGTCACCCTGCTAGGTAACATTGTCAGTGCGCTTCGGTGAAGTGTTGGCGTTCAGTCCCGCTTGTTACTTACTTGCTCGGTTTGCTGGAGTGGTTGGCATCACTTGTGGTTCTGTTTTTCAGTGGTTTGTACATTGGGTCCAGTCCAATGTGTTTGTTGGAGTTCCAGTTGGAATGCCAGGTCTCCAGGAATTCCCTGGCAGGTCTCTGTTTGGCTTGTGCTATTATGGATGTGTTGTCCCAGTCGAATCAGTGTCCTCCTTTGTCTGTCTGCATTGAGACCAGTGAGAATTGGTTGTCTGTTGGTGGCTAGTTGGTGTTCATATGTCCTTATTGTCAGTTTTCTTCCCGTTTTGGTCTGCGTAATGTTTCTGACAATAAGGATTCCACAAACACCAACTAGCCCCCAAGAGACATGACCAATTCTCACTGGTCTCGATACACAAGACAAAGCAGAACACGAGTTTGACTGGGACAACACATTGATAATAGCACAAGCAAACAGAGACCTGCCAGGGAATTCCTGGAGGCCTGGCCTTCCAACTGGAACTCCAGCAAGAAACGCTTTGGACTGGACCCAGTATACAAACTACTGAAAAACAGAACTGCAAGTGATGCCAACCACTCCAGCAACCTGAGGCATATAAATAACAAGTGGGACAGAACACCTACACTTCACCAGAGGCGCACTGACAATGTTACCTACCTGTGAACATTTCTTCACCCTATCAAACACACCAGGTCAGCAAGCAAGTCTACAACCTTTCCACAAGCTGAGCTACAAATCTTCTCAAAGAATTCAAAATTAATACTATATTTGAATAAAAATGTGATCAGTTTCTTGATGTAAGGACTCTCTCACATCGAAATGTTCAGCCCAAACAAAATGACTGTAAAGTACTTATTTCTGTAATGTTATCGTGCATGCAACTGATCTTCAGTTCATTAGCATTTTACAGTACAAGGGCTGTTCAACCCATCATTCTGTACTGGCTCCCAAAAGAGCCATCCAGCTTGTCCTATTCTCCAGCCCTACCTCCATAGCCCTCAAAATTCCAAAGCTTTTGAATTGTATATCCATCTCTCTTTTTGGTGTTATTAATGATTTAACTGATTTGGGCATATAGTTTAAAGTCAGTCTTGTGTAGAAGCAATTGTATATTTACTTAAATATAAAATTAGATTTGGACCAGTTGCAGAAACCAGGAAGTCACTTTTTTGTTTTACAGAAAAGGTTTGGAGCCATCTTCCTCCAAGAGGCTGTGATTTGAGTCATTAAAATTTTCCAAGACTGAGAAATTTAATTTTGTTCAAGTTCATCAAGAAAAAAAATAGGTAATTGGAGATGAAGTGCAGATCAAAGAACAAAAGAGAAGTACATACAGGAACAGGTTCTTTGGCCCTTCAATTCTGGGCTGATCATCATGCCCTAACTAAACTGAAAAGAAACAAACCTTCTGCCCTTATTCGATCTATCCCTCTATTCCCTCCCTATTCATGTCACTATTCAGATGCCACTTAAATGTTGCCAACATGCCTGCTTCCACCACCTCTTGAGGCAGTGCATTCCAGGCTCCTACCACACTCTGCATGAAAAACATTCCTCACACATCTCCCTTAAACTTGTCCCCCCTCACCTTGAACCAGTGCCTCCTAATAATTGAAACTTCAGCCCTGGGAGCAAGCATCTGACTATCCACCCTATCTATGATTCATAATTTTGTAGACCTCCATCAGGCCTCTGCTCAGCTGTTGTCTTTCCAATGAAAACAATCCCAGTCTTTTTAACCTTTCCTGATAGCCAATACCCTTGAGACCAGGCAACTTCCTGGATCCTTCTCTGCACTGTCTCCAAAGCTTCCACGTCCTTCTGGTAGTGTAGTGACCAAAACTGCACACAATACTCCAAATATGGCCTAACAAGGGTTTTATATACAGGAACAAAAACAAAGTTGCTGGAAAAGCTCAGCAGGTCTGGCAGCACCTGTGGAGGAGAAAACAGTTAACGTTTTGGGTCCGGTACCAGACTCAAGCAAAGGGCAATTATGAATGGGCGATAAATGCTGGTCTTATCAGCAATGTCCACATACGATGAACGAATTTTAAAAAAAGCCTTGGCTAATATTACCGGGACCTCACATTTAAAGAATTTCCAAATAGCATTAGCTGATGGAAAAATATACTTCTGCCTTAGTGTATTCCCAAAGCTGGTCCAAACAAATGCAAGCTTCTTGCCACTACTGTCAAGGACAGTAGTGGGAAGGTATGCGTGGAGTGCGAAGAGATAGGAGGGCGCTAAATGAGTATTTTTCATCAGTATTCACACATGAAAAAGACAATGTCGAGGAGAATACTGAGATACAGGCTATTAGACTAGACGGGATTGAGGTTCATAAGGGGGAGGCGTTAGCAATCCTGGAAAGTCTGAGAATAGATAAGTCCCCTGGTCCAGATAGGATCTATCCTAGGATTTTCTGGGAAGCTAGGGAGGAGATTGCAGAGCCTTTGGCTTTGATCTTTATGTCGTCATTGTCTACAGGAATAGTGCCAGAAGACTGGAGGATAGCAAATGTTGTCCCCTCCTTCAAGAAGGGGCGTAGAGACAACCCTGGTAATTATAGACCAGTGAGCCTTACTTCGGTTGTGGGTAAAGTGTTGGAAAGGATTATACGAGAGAGGATTTATAATCATCTAGAAAGGAATAATTTGATTAGCGATAGTCAACACGGTTTTGTGAAGGGTAGGTCGTGCCTCACAAAACCTTATTGAGTTCTCTAAGAAGGTGACCAAACTAGTGGATGAAGGTAAAGCGGTTGATGTGGTGTACATGGATTTCAGTAAAGCGTTTGATAAGGTTCCCCACGGTAGGCTATTGCAGAAAATTTGGAGGCATGGGATTGAGGGTGATTTAGCAGTTTGGATCAGAAATTGGCTAGCTGTCAGAAGACAGAGGGTGGTGGTTGATGGGAAATGTTCATCCTGGAGTTCAGTTACTAGTGGTGTACCGCAAGGATCTGTTTTGGGGCCACTGCTGTTTGTCATTTTTAGAAATGACCTGGATGAGGGCGTAGAAGGATGGGTTAGTAAATTTGTGGATGACACTAAAGTCAGTGGAGTTGTGGATAGTGCGGAAGGATGTTGCAGGTTACAGAGGGACATAGAAAAGCTGCAGAGCTTGGTTGAGAGATGGCAAATGTAGTTTAATGCGGAAAAGTGAGGTGATTTCCTTTGGAAGGAGTAACAGGAATACAGAGTACAGGGCTAATGGTAAGATTCTTGGTAGTGTGGACGAGCAGAGAGATCCCTGTGTCCATGTGCATAGATCCTTGAAAGTTGCCACCCAGGTTGATAAGGTTGTTAAGAAGGCGTACGGTGTGTTAGGTTTTATTGGTAGAGGGATTGAGTTTCGGAGCCGTGAGGTCATGTTGCAGCTGTACAAAACTCTGGTGCGGCCGCACTTGGAGTATTGCGTACAGTTCTGGTCACCGCATTACAGGAAGGATGTGGAAGCATTGGAAAGGTGCAGAGGAGATTTACCAGGATGTTGCCTGGTATGGAGCAGAGGTCTTATGAGGAAAGGCTGAGGGACTTGAGGCTGTTTTCGTTAAAGAGAAGGTTAAGAGGTGACTTAATAGAGACATACAAGATGATCAGAGGATTAGATAGGGTGGACAGTGAGAGCCTTTTTCCTCGGATGGTGACGGCTAGCACGAGGGGACATAGCTTTAAATTGAGGGATGATAGATATAGGACAGATGTCAGAGGTAGATTCTTTACTCGGAGTAGTAAGGGCATGGAATGCCTTGCCTGCAGCAGTTGTAGACTTGCCAACTTTAAGGGCATTTAAATGGTTGTTGGATAAACATATGGATGATAATGGAATAGTGTAGCTTAGATGGGCTTCATATTGGTTTCACAGGTCGGCGCAACATTGAGGGCCGAAGGGTCTTTACTGCGCTGTTATGTTCTATGTTGTGTAATCTTAATGATAAATACCCATAATTGGATCATTCTGTGATTAGTTTTTTTAATGCAGTAATTTAAGTGTTATACAATTTTGTCTGAGCTTTTTCTGTACTGATTTCTCTTTCTAGGGATTCAATTGATGTTGAGAATCCACAGGAGGAATTTCGAGCGCAACGATTGCTTGAGACCTTGATACAGGAGTTACAGAAGAAAGCTGATCATCTAATGGGTGAAGATGTTTTTGTATTAAAGCTGAAATTAGGGAATTATGCCACTCAGTTAAAGGTAGGTTTAAATACTCTATATTTCAGAAAGCCATGGTGTAAGTTTGGAGTCCAGATTCTCATGAATTGAGAAATGTATTTTGTATTTTATATCACGTGCAGGTGTATGACAAAAACGTTTTCAGTTTTATATTAAATTATTAGTTTTTTTTTGTGTTCCATTCATTAATAAAAGTATATTAGAGAATTTTGCCCTCCAACTCAATGCTTCTGACATCTATCAAGCATATTTCTGGTTTCTTCTTGTACAGTTTGATTTTGGTTATGTTCTGCTTTTATGGTCATTCAATTATTTTACATAATAGCCGTTTCCTCAATAAAACCTGTGTGGAAAAGAACTGCGAAACTTTGTGTCAAGATTGGGTTTGTTGCCCAATTTAACCACATACCTAAAACTAAAAAAAATTACCTGTTGCACACAAGATGTTAAAAAATAATTATGGGCTTGCTTGTTAATTTGACTTCCCCAATACTTTTTGTTGCTATCTGCAACAATCAGTTTGACTCAACATATCAAGTCTCTAAATAGTTTATACTTCAGGTATATGCTCACTCGGGGCAAGCAGTTGAGCAGAATCTGTATCAATTTGTCTGACATTGGATTGCCTTCACTGGTCCCAAAATAGAAATAAGCCAAACCAGGCTTGTTTCTCAGCTCCCCTGCTTGGTCCCAGTCAGAACTACTTGGCTGTCTTCCATTTTCTCCGTGCTTGAAATCCATCCCTCTCAGCTTCCTACTTGCTCTTCGGCCTCAATCTCTGCAGCGTGAAGGGACAGGTGTAAGAAAGAGACTAAGCCAGACCAAGCTATTATTACAAAAATAGCATTGAAATACATAAAGAAGTGGCGGAATACAACTGTGTTTGTAATGGTCACTCAATTCAGACGATTCTGCTTTGATAGTTTGATCATAATTTTGCAGCATACAGAATAGGCTAATTTGCCTCCTTTCAAAGTATGCAATTTGTCAAATATTTTGAAGTGCCACATATCCAAAATGTATGGTGCACTTGCATCTCCAATTTTACACAAAAGCCCAGACCTTATTCCAACCATAGCCAAGGCACATGGCCTTGCCTGCCACTATGCCTTCTACCGGTACTAATCCTTCTCTTAATCACTCTGCTTCAACCTCAAATATCCCGATGTACTGATGGATCTCTCAATGTTAAAATAAAATCAACATTGCCACTGAGTACTCCTTTCAAGCCATATAAGCTAGAAGATTCAACTTTGATTTTTGATCTGTGTTGGATTAATTGGCCCCAGTTGACCGACATTTAGATTGCTTCAGTAGACTTGAAATAGAAGGAGAATAATCAGCCACACTTTCTTCTCTTGATTAACTTCTTAATGAAAAGAAGCCTGTTATGATTGTAAGGTTATTAGAGTATGTTGCTTCCCACAGTTCAATGATCTGCTGCATTTCAGGTCAAGTGTGAAATCGTAGGGAAATTAAACTTTTTATTTGAGGTGACATGAAAAATACAAAACAAGAACATGCTTTAGTTTTGAACTACCTAGAATGTTACAAGCAGTGTATTTAAGGTGAATGAACAGTAATGTGCATAGATTTCAACTCTTGGAAATAAGTTCAACTTGTTGCATAGTTTGACGGTTTTCATTCTTATTCTTATTTCCAGAATACTTATGATCGTTGTCCACTAGAACTGGTTAGATCAATCAAACACATTTTGTACCATGAGCAGAGGCTGATTAGAGAAGCTACAAATGTAAGTAACAGATTAAAGAAAAGAAATTTCTATTCTGATCCATGCTATTTCAATCCCTGTTTATTCACTTGTGGAAGAATCAGGAGGGAAGCATTTTTAAATAGAGAAACCAGGGTGCAAACTTATGAAGATTCAGGCAAGCAATTGAGAAGATAAGTCTTGGGGAAAGTAGTGATTAACTGATCCCAAGATTGGCTTTAAAGCAAGAAAATTATATGACGAATGGAAGACTGAAAATATTGAGTGCCTAGGTTCTTTTGAATGAATGAAAATTTAGGACGGGCTTGATTTCAAGGAATGAAGAGTAGAATGTTATACTTGGAATTAAGGAACAACAAATCGCAATTCTGAGGAGGGTGACTGCAGTAATATTGTCAGAGTAAAGAAAGGTGCAAAAATAATTGAACTTTCATGATCAGATATGCACATAATAAAGTTCGTCCTGCCCAGAGATTGAGGAGTTTGAGATTCGCCGGGGTTAGAAGCTTTGTGATTTTGGACTTTTCATGCATTCAAACAGGAAGGTTTTGCAATTGAGATGTGCTGTTTCAAACCAGGTGAGAAGGAATAACAAGGTGAAATGTTTAATAGATCAATGCTGAAGTTCAGCAATTAAAGCAAAGCTAGTAGCTGAGTTATTCTTCCAAATGATCTGTCGAGTGTTGTCTTTTAAGGTTTAGAATTGTCTTTCTAATGTTTGAAGCAATGACTTTTATTCGTATGTAATACTTGCCCATACCGCCATCCTGTCTCCACTGTTCTTTTGTGAATTTTCTTTTTGATTTGACTGAATTGCAGTTCATGATAAAAGTCCCCTTGGGATGAAACGTCCTGAAGTATAAGTTAAGTTTGGATGAAAATGGTTAGAACGTTAGTTTGTTCAAACATTAGTTATGTTTGGATTTTGCAAAAATCATGGCAGTTGAAAACTTGTTGTATGAATGTTGGTGGTTCACAACTTTTGCATATACTCAAACAAGTGCATTGAAGTAAATAAAGTGGTCCATATCATGGCAGGAGTTTATCTTCATTTTCTTTAGTAAAAATTTAGCTTCAGATAAATTTGTGTACGGCTGAAGTTATATTTGCCAACCATAATGGACTTTTTTCACTGGAAACATGTTTTCAATGAGCCATTGGCCAACAAAATTAATGTGAAGTTGCATTTTCTCATAACTAATTTTCTGATACTGCATGCAGCGTACGATTTCGGAACAGGGGTAGGCACTTCGAACCTGTTGCACTTTCCCTGAATCCAAAGAAGGTTTTGGAAAACTCAAGCTAATACATGAACTATCTCAGAGATAGTAAGAACTGCCGATGCTGGAGTCTGAGATAACATAGTGTGGAGCTGGAGGAACACAGCAGGCCAGGCAGCATCAGAGGGGCAGGAAAGCTGACGTTTCGGATTGGGACCCTTCAGAAATGGGGCCCCGTTTCTTAAGAAGGGTCACTTCTTTGAAAGCCATCAGAAAGCTTGGGACTTGTTGACCTGTTCACACAATTTTCCAAGTATTATTTCTACGGATTGTAATTCTGATTCTCTTGAGTTTCTCCCACAACTTCTAACTGATAGCTATTTCTGGAATGTTGCTTTTATTCTCTGGAGTGAAGATTGATGAAGTACTGGTTCAATTCATCTGCTGTCTCCTTTTCATTGTTAATTACCCAGACACTGTTTCTAAAGGACCAATGTTCACTTTGTTACTGTTTCTATTTCAAATTACAAAGTGACTGCAACAACCTTT
This sequence comes from Ginglymostoma cirratum, assembly GCA_024137785.1. Taxonomy (NCBI): domain Eukaryota; kingdom Metazoa; phylum Chordata; class Chondrichthyes; order Orectolobiformes; family Ginglymostomatidae; genus Ginglymostoma; species Ginglymostoma cirratum. The sequence goes on along the minus strand of JAHRHZ010000056.1, from coordinate 4,411,610 downwards.
TTTGAAAAAACAATGCTGATTCCATTCAACTGAGTCCAAGATATTTTCTGTGATTGATATAGTTGTTTGGGCAGTACATCACAGAAATCCCGGAAGGTCTGAAGGAAGGTTACAGCTGGACAGTCCAATGGAAACAATCTTCATTGTTTACATTGTTAAAGGTTGTCTGAACACAGGTGCCCCTTTAGCAGACATTGATACGGATGCTATACCTCGGCAAGATTAAGATTAAAGTAAAAGCAGATAACTCTAGAAATACTCAGCAGGTCATGCAGAATGTGCGGAAAGAAAACTTAAATTACTTTTCTGATGAAGTTTTAAACTGAAATGTTAACTGCTTTCTTCACTGACATTCAATGATCTTAGTATTGCAAGCTTTTCTGTTTTTATTTCAGATTTCCAACATCTGCAGCATTTTGTTCTTGAGTTAACATTAATGCTATTGTTTCTTCCACTTAAATGCCCAATTCAGAAAGAAAATTGAAGTACCTGTCCACAAACTATTTGATCACTTCTGGGCCAAAAAAAGCTGATCTGGTTGAGGGAAATTGTACTAATAATGTTTCTGATGGCACTTATAACATTTTACTTCTCAGTCTTCTCTCTAGGTTTGGTTGATTTTTAAGGGAAAAAACTAAGTTTATAAGAAAGCATTACTTTCTGTAATAAAATTGTGGGACTAGCATCAGTGAATTAATTTGTTAATGATTTCTCTTAAATGCAGCCAAGTTCACCAGTAGGTTTGTTGGATTCCATGTCTCAGAAACATCTTCAAATAAACCAAACATTTGAGGAACTAAGATTAATGACTCAAGACACAGAGAATGAACTGCGAAAGCTGCAACATACCCAAGAATATTTCATCATTCAATACCAAGAGAGTCTACGCATACAAGGTAATTGGAATTTCTGACTCTAATTTTAATGGTTTCTTTCAAAATTGAAATGGAAACAGAAGATGCTGGTAGTTCTTGAATAAGGCCGCATCTGCAGTAAGACGGTTATTATTTGAGTATTCTACCTTTCGTTTTAAAGTTGTGTATTTTTTCCTTATGCTAATTCATTCACTGTGCATTGTTGCATTTAATACAAACACAACTGCTTTGTGTGCATTTTATATCAAATGGTTCACTTGTTCAGCAATTTGTCACTCCAAGTCTGCAAGAAAAGGAGGGAAATGGTCAATTTTGTGAATATAATTCCATACCTGAAGTTGATAATGAGGTGATAATCTCTAACTTCCATTCAACACTTCTTTTTAATCTAAAAATTCAAATCTAAATATTCTGGAAAGGTGTAATTTTCGGCTGAACTTGAGTTTTGGATAGCTATTGTACCCGGCTCACCTACCGTGAAGAAGTTCTGATATGTCTTGTAACAAGACTGAGCAGGCAACCCATTTTCCAAAAGGAAGCAAAGTGATCAAAAATTCTGCTGTAACAGTCATAGCTGGGTAATATTGCTTATTAACAACCAGTTGTTTTGACTATGTTCTGATAATTATTTTGGTTTCTTTAGTCTCTTCATATAACTGAAGCTATTTACCATCTTGTCATATTTTAATAAATCTCTGCTATACTATCGTCTTTGCTGTTCACATGCATTGGCCAAAGTGGAACACGTTGTTCAAGTTAAAACTAGCCGGTGATATGTATAGCACCAAATTTACCTCGTGCTATTGCGTTCTGTCCTGTTTATAAGGACAGGCTTATAGGCTTGTTTATAAAGCCTAGGGACCTGTATAGTTTTCTTTATGGATTTAGCATCTCTATATTTTCTTGCATCTAAAAGTTTGTATATCTGAAAGCCTAATTCTTCCTCTGGGCTTGACTATTTGATTCATTCTTTTCAGTCCATGCTTTGAAGCTTGAAACGTTGCTCAAAGATTTTTTTAAGGAGTGGAGCATTTGAATATTCATACTTCAGAATGCTTACAAGTGAAGGAATATGTCCTCAAATCACAAGTCAAAGCCATGACGTTCGTTCAAGTGACATTTAATTTCTTCGTGGTTTTGATTGGTAGGAGGATGGGTGTTCATTTTCTGTTTATGCCGATGTGGCTGTGAACCTTTGCTGCTGCCAGTTGGTATCATTAAATTGACACAAGTGAGGAACACACAATTATTTGATATTCACTGACAGTAAAGCTCTCCACAGCCTGCACTGTATTCAGTAAATCAGCCCATTATACACAACAGGTGGAAAATGGATGATGATGTTGATAAAAGGAGACAAAACATTTTGACCTATTGGTATTTAATAAATTTCAAGTTATAATTTATATTTATAGTTCATAACTACTTTTAACTGCTCCTCATTTCCATCTTGACAGTGATGCAAAAATTATTTTGTTTCAGCCCAGCTTACCCAGCTTGCGCAGCTTAGCCCACAAGACCAGAACCGTCTCTTGCGAGAACAAAATTTACAACAGAAACGGACGTCGGTGGAGAACTGGTTACAACGAGAAGCCCAGACACTACAGCAATACAGACTGGTATATATAAGTCTATGATTTTTAATACATTTTGTTTTAACATTCCGTAAAGGCAGAACATTTATGAGGTTTAAGCAACCATGTATTGTGGTTAGGTTTATTGGATTTTGCATTGAGCTTAAGGTTTAAAAGCAGTTTGAAATTTTCAGCCCTTGAAGATGGGAAATGGAATCATTTTCAAACACAACCTATGTGCGCTGACCACTTAGGTCATGCATGGTATGAGTTAGGGGTGAAGTAAATCCATCTCTGTCGATCTAACCTCAGATCATTGATGCGCTTATGTGATATTTTGTTTTTTTTCCACACAACCTTGTGGATTCTTGAAATTATTAATATGTTGAAAATTAAGAGCAGTTTTGTACTGTGAACTCATGGCCATAATTTGATCCTGTTGAAAGTTATTTGGCCTTGGATCCTTAAAATCAGTGGATAGCTTCTTTCTGGCTGGATATGAACCTACTGCATTATTCAGTTCTTTTGAATGTAAAATAAGAATTGAACTAGTGGCAGGATCTAATATGTACCTAAATCTGTATTTGTTTCCCCTGGTGATTTTATTTCTCCAATGCATTTATTCCTAACCCTGATATTTTCCTCATCTCCAATGAGACAAAACACTATGATGAAGAAAATGTTCTCCTTTTCAGATTCTCCCGCACAATCCAACATGCTAAATACATCTAGAATCATAGGATCCCTACAGTGTGGAAGCAGTCCGTTTTGGCCCATTGAGTCCATGTTGCCCCTCTGAACAGCATCCCACCCAGTCCTGCTTCCCTATCCTATCCCTGTAACTCTGAATTTCCTATGGCTAATCCACCTAGCCTGCGCATCCCTGGACAAGATGGGCAATTTAGCATGGATTGGCAATCCAACCTGCACAACTGTAGTATTTCTTATTGATATCGATTGAAATATTGTCGGTGCATAATTATGCTCATCAAATTAAGGGGATGCAAATGGGAAAATATTTCTACATGTATTCACATATGGATAACAACTCCTTCATGATCTTCTCCAAAATAAACCCTGCCCGTAGTCTCGACCATTAAATGAAACAGCACAGAACAAAGTCATTTATTGTACTCTGGCTATGCTGACTCTTTGGTAGAGCTATGCAATTAATCTCATTCCTCTGCTGTTTTCCCATGGTGCTCTTAATTTTGTTCCCCTTCAAGTATTTATCCCATTTTCCTTTGAATATTGTGGTTGAATTGCTTGAATCTTATCCTTTCAGGCGTGCATTCCCAATTACACAAACATGATATGGTAAAAAGAAAGTCTCATTTTACATCTGAGATAAAAGGTACTGCAGATGCTGGAGAATCCGAGATAAGTTGTGGGGCTGGATGAACACAGCAGGCCAAGCAGCATCATAGGAGCAGGAAAGCTTGACGTTTCGGGCCTAGGCCATTCATCAGAAATGGGGGAGGGGAAGAGGGTTCTGAAATAAATAGGGAGAGAGGGGGAGGCGGATAGAGGATGGATAGAGGAGAGGATAGGTGGAGAGGAGGCAGACAAGTCGAAGAGGCGGGGATGGAGCCAGTAAAGGTGAGTGGAGGTTGGGGGGGGAAGGGAGGAGATAGGTCAGTCCAGGGGGCGGGATGTTAGTAGATAGGAGATGGGGGTGGGGCTTGAGGT
>JAHRHZ010000056.1:4391596-4407072 GCA_024137785.1 Ginglymostoma cirratum | reverse complement strand
TTCAACTCCCCCTCCCATTTCCTCAGACGACATGTCCATCCTGGGCCTCCTGCAATGCCGCAGTGATGCCACCCGAAGACTACAGGAACAGCAAATCATATTCAGCCTGGGAACCCTGCAGCCCAATGGTATCAATGTGGATTTCACAAGCTTCAAAATCTCCCCTCCCCCAACTGCATCCCAAAACCAGCCCAGCTCCTCTCCACCTCCCTAACCTGTTTCTTCCTCTCACCTATCCCCTCCTCCCACCTCAAGCCCCACCCCTATCTCCTATCTCCTTTCTACTAACATCATCCCGCCCCCTCGACCTGTCCGTCCTCCCTGGACTGACCTATCCCCTCCCTACCCCCCCATCTACACTCACCTTTACTGGCTCCATCCCCGCCTCTTCGACTTGTCTGCCTCCTCTCCACCTATCCTCTCCTCTATCCATCTTCTATCCGCCTCCCCCTCTCTCCCTATTTATTTCAGAACCCTCTTCCCCTCCCCCATTTCTGATGAACAGTCTCGGCCCGAAACGTCAAGCTTTCCTGCTCCTTTGATGCTGCTTGGCCTGCTGTGTTCATCCAGCCCCACAACTTGTTATCTCTCATTTTACATCTGGCTCTTTTGCTAGATTCTTTATATCTGTGCCTTCCAGGTAGACACAATATTTGCCACCCAGAACAGTTTCAGCTTATTTAAGTTACGAAATGCATTCATAACTTTGAATGTCACAACCAATTTCGTTAGCCTCCTTTTGCTTCATCGGGAATAAACTAAACTTCTCCACATCTTTCTACAAAATTGAAGTCCTTTAGTCACCATTCTAGTAAACCCTTCTGCACCTTTTCTTTAATGTGCTTCCTAAAGCATGGTACCTTAAACTTAAGTACAATACTCCAGCTGAGACCTAACCACTGTTTTGAAACTTTTGCTTTAGTACTTAATTCCAGTGTTTGTGAGGTAAAAGATCCCACTCGCTCCAGCTTTAACTTGTCCTGCCATCTTCAAAGATGACTGAATGTCGAATCCCAGGAGATTGCGTTCCTGTCTCCCTTAAAATTGTACAATTTATTTTCAGTCGCTTTTCCTGATTCCTCCTACAAAAATGTATCGCTTCACACCTCTCTGCATTAAGTCCATCTGCCATATGTTTGCCAATTTACCAAGTATGTCTGTTGACCTGAAATCTAATATTATGCTCTTTATTATTTATTTATCAAATCAACTGCAGTCTTTGAAATTGTGCCTTGTATCCAAAGTTTCAGCTCAATACTGTGAATGGAAACGTTGGTGTGAACTTTCCGCAAATCTGGAAAAATATCTGGTCATCATTCTGCCCCTAACCCCAATTCTAAAACCATACTGCCAATGTTCCTTGAAGTACACAGGCTTCAATTTTATGAACAAACCTGTTACGTGGTGCTTCGTTAAACGCATTTTAGGAACAAATCCATATTATTATCATCATCCTTATCAATCCATGTCTAATGTCATTTGAAGAACTGGATTCAGTTATTCAACACAAAATAAAAATGCAAAATCCTGGAAATACTCAGAACGTCAGGCTGTGGAAGAATTAATTTTTCTGAACAGGATTTGCCTTTAAAATCGAAGTGCTAGACAAATTCAGCAGGTCTTGCAGCTTTTGTGGCGAGAGAAATAGAGTTCATGTTTTGACTGTAATATGACTTATTTTCAGACAGGTGTGTCTCTTGTTCGGAATGTCTGCAAAAAAGGAGTAATATTGGACTTGAAACATTAACTCTTTCTTTCTCTCTCCACTGATGTTACCAGAGCTGCTGACTTTTTATGAATGCTTTGTTTTTGTTCCAATTGTCCAGCACCCACAGAACTTTGATTTTAATGGCTTTCAACAAATCTGTGCGCTCTTACATTTAGCGTTCTCCAAATGCATCTCTCTAAATTCTGGAAGCTTAGGCCACAATCTTCAAATCCTCCTTGGAAGGGGGAGGGAGTGACAGGGACCTGCAGAGTTGCAAATGATTCACCCAATTTAATGAGTGAAAGAGGGACAAACCTGATAACGACTCATCAATCAACCCAAAATCAGTGATGAGGAAAATTTTTAGTGATGCATTTGGATTAGGACCTACCTTGTCTGGACCAAGCAATTTTTATACTTTTGAAGCCTGACAAGTTTTTAATGATTTTTATTTATCTAATTTGATATTTCTACTGCTGTGTTACAATGGTGACATCTTCTATAGTGACAACAGATGCAAAGTGCTCGGTAGCTCCGCCACGTCCTTTGCTTCCACAAGATGATCTTTTTGGTCCCTAATCAGCTTTGCTCTTCCTTTGGTGACTCTTCACTTTTTGTTCCTATAACCAGTGTAAACTCGATCTTATCATTGTTTCAAGAAAGGATGCCAAGTTGTGAACTGTTTTGAGTTGGATTATGACTCTTTCAGCTGATCCGATGTGGAACTTTGTTAAAAAAAAAATTAACACTGCTATCCTATCATTCTGTGTCGGATTATTAATGTCCTTTTCATGAAAGAAAGGAAATTACCTCAATTGAAATTAATTCATGTGTGATTTTGCCGCCACAAAAGATTTAATATTTCTGACAGAAATCTCGAAGGTCAATGGACACTGTCAATGTAATTTTTATCAAGAATGTAAATTACTCAATGTACTTATTGCAGGACTTAGCTGAGAAACACCAAAAAACATTACAGTTGCTTCGCAAGCTGCAGACAATTATTTTAGATGATGAACTGATTCAGTGGAAACGTCGCCAGCAATTAGCAGGGAATGGTGGTCAGTCTGAAGGGAGTTTGGATGTGCTGCAGTCATGGTAAGAAAATTCATATTTCAGTAAAGCTTGATTCAACCAGGAAAGATGTTTGACAACTATAGAACTATAAAATGTGTTTTTAATTCTTTTATTCTATATCTACCTTTTATTGCCGTTTATGTCCTTGTTGATTAACCCACAGTTTGCCGCAGTAAAATAAAACTGGGGAAAATGGCTTCAGTTCCCAGACAAAACTGGTGTATATGTCTTTTTGTTCCTAGGATTTTGACAATGCTTCTATTCAGTTCACCATTCTGACCTGGAAAGCGGGAAGTTGAATAATAAAGTCTGCTTTTGTTTCTCTTCCTTGTTAATTTCTATCTTCCCCAAGCAGAGAAAATTGGCAATCAGCTATTCCTGTCTGCCACATGAGTAAATGTCAGTAAATATAGGTAGGGTCTTGTATGCCACTCAATTCCTGTCTTCTAGCCAAATCATTTTTGCCCAGGACACAGGTAGGAGAAAAGTGATGGTAAGCTCTGAGGTGGCTTCAGAAGGTCTATCATATCCCTTATAAAGGATAATAGCTGAATAGCAGGCAGTTGTCTCTCTCTCTTTTTTTCATTCCTATACTTTACCTTGTCCTAGATGTGAATGTTGACCTGATCTGTCGCTCTGTGTCTGCTTTTAAGTTGACTCAACTCGAATGGTATGTTAGTAGCAGTCCAACCTTTCATAAGTTCCTTTCTGCAAATTTAGATTCTACTAGGAGTCTGCTTTGCATTGTTCGAGACCCTTGCACAGGAAACTGAACTAATATCATAGTAAGTGGAAGTCCAGTTAAACACCCCTTGAGATGGATTCTGGGGAAAATCTGTCCCCATTAGTGTGCAAGGCAGCTTAGTGTGGTACTGTCTTTCTGTTCAACCTCCTCTTCACTGTGGTAACTGTTCCATTTATTGTTTTCATTATATCATTGCCAAGTTTGAAAACTCTGTGTTGAACATCATGGCCATAAGTGCTTTGTCACCTTTTATTTGCTGCTTGTTTCAGAAAGGAGGTGAAGCAGCAAATTTGCAAACATATTGCAGAAAAATTGTTAAATAATTAGCAGAGGAGTTTGCAGCCATTTTGACCTGTCGTTGCTTTGTTTACTTTGTTCACAGGATGTGTGCCACTGACCTAGGCCAGCATTTGCGTATCCCTGTGTATTCTATCATTATATCTTCTATGAAATTTGCTTGCAGAGTTGCCCTCCATCATCTCACTATATTTTGTGAGTCTTGAGTAAATGTCCAGCATTGTGACTGTTTTGCTTCTCCTTGACGCCACATTCACCCTGTCTTTGAACCATCCTGCATTGTCCCTTTCTAGAGCTGTAACAATATCTTTGATCAATACTGCAGTTCCAACCCCAAGGAATGTCACATTACCATTCATGCTGTTCTAAGGCAGGCCTTCCAATTTGCCACTCTCTCAAATTCAAGGGGATTTGTTCTTATGGCTCTCAATTCTTAATTTATCATGCTCTCTACATCTGTATCCATGCACCCCATGTCTGCCTTGGCCTGCTCCACATTTTTTCTTGTTTGATCTTCCTCTGCCTGTGTTACCATTTATTCAATGCTATTTCACTCCATCATTTTTCCTCTGATGCTCCATCCCTTGCCAGTCCCCTATCTGTCTACCAAATGAGTTCCAAAACATCTTTTAGCGGTTGTTAATGTCTTTATTTGGTGTTGCATGCCACTGGAAATGTGTTGCCTATCTGTGCCAAGGCTCAGGGCATCTCTTCTGGGCTGGAGTGGGAATTGAAATGGGAGGGGAAAGATCCAATTTTTGTGGTTCACTTAGGGACCAATGACATAGGGCTAGGAAAGATGTTCTGTGGGATTACAAGTAGCTCTGGGCTAAATTGTTTGAACAGCATAGATAACAATCAGCAATTATTATGAATCATATGCATTTTGGCATAGGATCAAAAGAAATCAGAGGGGTAAATGTGTGGATTGGTTTGAGAGAACTAGGTTTCAATTCATGGGACACTTGTGCTAATACTGGTGGAAGAGAGGCCTATTTTGTTGGGACAGGCTTCATTTGAACCATGCTGGGCTCATTGTCCTAGCAAAATAAATAACTCATTGGAGTTGTAGTAGGGCTTTAAACTAATTAAAAACCAAAAGAACTGCGGATGCTGTTAATCAGGAACGGGAACAAAAACAAAGTTGCTGGAAAAGCCCAGCAGGTCTGGCAGCATCTGTGGAGGAGAAAACAGTTAATGTTTCGGGATCGGTGACCCTTCCTTAGAAAGGTCCTCAACTAATTAGTTGGGTGGGCGGGGAGGTTCAATTTAAGGGAAGTTGAAAAAAATCAAAATGAAATGAGAGGGCGGAGATGCACAGTAGCGCAGGGGCAAATAATAAATATGATAGGAAGGAGTTTTTTTTTTAATTGAAAGAATCTAGAAATTAAAAGTAGAGTAAGTAGTAAAAGGTCAAAAACAAAGTTGCTGGAAAAGCTCAGCAGGTCTGGCAGCATCTGTAGAGGAGAAAACAGTTAACGTTTCTGGTCCGGTGACCCTTCCTCAGAACTATTTCTGCCAGCTGCTGCCAGACCTGCTGAGCTTTTCCTGCAACTTTGTTTTTGCTCCTGGCTTTAATGTTCAACAGGAGCTGAATGGCCTACTGTAAAAATCCATCAAAACGGCATCCAATTGCTTCTTAAATGATCGAAGATTTTCCCTTCCAGTACTTTCTATCTGTTCCAAATAACGAACTGTCTTTGTGCAGAGCATCCCCTGGTATTAATTATGTGCTGATTGCAATTTAAAACCCATGACCCAGTATTTTATTCTGACAATTTAATTCTCCAGATTCCCTTTTCTCCACACACTTTGTTTTTTAAATATTCACTGGATGTGGGCTTCACCAGCTGGACCAGCAGATATTGCCCACGTTTAACTGCCTGGGAGAAGGTAGGGATACGCTGCCTTCTTGATCCGCTGCAATCCATTGGGGTGACTCTTTAAGATCTAAAAAGTCAAAACTTGAAAGGCCCTTTATCTGAATGCCAGCAGTGTTTGTAACAAGATTGAGTTGATGGTGCCAATAGAAATAAGTGAATATAACTTGATAGCTATTATGGAGGTGACAAGTACTGGGAACTCCATATTTGAGGGGATTCAATGTTTCTGAAGGATAGACTGAAAGGACAAGGTGATGGGGTAGCTTTGTTAATAAACTAAAGTATCAGTGCAGTGGTGAGGAATGATTGAGTACAATGGATCATGATGTAGAATCAGGTTAGGTGCAAATAAAGAATTGCAAGCAAAAGAAGTCATGGGTGGGAGTCATATATAGGTCCCAAAGAGTTAGAATAGTATATAAAAACTGAAAGAACTGCGGATGCTGTAAATCGGGAACAAAAACAAAGTTGCTGGAAAAGCCCAGCCAGTCTGGCAGCATCCATGAAGGAGAAAACAGAATTAACGTTTCTGGTCAGGTGACTCTTCCTCAGAACTCTGAGGAAGAGTTAGAATAATGTTGTGACCTATCTGAGAACAGACTATTTTAGATCTAATAATTTGTCATGAGGTGGAATAATAATGTGTTCTTGTAGTTAAGGATCCTCTGGGGGTTACAGTCACACTACGATAGCATTATGATAGCATTTTGAGGAAGAGTAACCTTGGGTCTCAAACTAGTGTTCTCAACTTAAATGAGGACAATTTATGGAAGTATGAAGAAAGAGGCTGGAAAATAGACAGAGGTAAGTCAGTTGATTAGCAAAGTTTATTCTGGTCAGTAAGGACTTGACGTGAAAGATAAACTGCCCATTGTTAACAAAGATTGTCAAGGAGTGTATCCAATTAAAAACTGGAATGTGAAGTGGTAAAACTGAGTACAAGTTTCTATTGGTATATGAAAAGAAAGAGTGTGGCTAAAGTGAGTGGATGTGACCATGGAATATGAACAGGGAAATAAAACATTTAAACCAATATTTTGTATTAGTCTTCACTGTAGAGGACACTAAACATCCTATCAATAACAGGTAAGTTAACTGCTAATGGAAAGAAAGATCTTGGAACAGTTGCCATCCAAGTGTTTTAAAGAATGTGGCTGCCGCGAGAGTGGGCACATTGGTCAAAATATCCCAGAACTTAGGAGGTTCTGGGAGGATTCCAGCAGATTGACAAAGCACTGTATGTGATGTACCTGTTCAGAAAGGGAGACAGAGACAGAGACAGACAGAAAGCAGGAAAACATCGGCCAGTTAGCTTAACAATTGTCATTTGAAAAAGGAGTTTGTTCTTCAGTAAGAAATAGCAGGACATTTAGTAAAGCGTAACATATTAAAACAGATTGTGTGGTTTTAAAGGGAGATCTTGTTTGACATCTTTGGTACAGTTCTTTGAGGATATATCAAGTCAAGTTGATAAAGGGTAGGTGGTAGACTGTGTATTTGGATTTCCAGAAGACGTTTCATAGGATGCCACATAAAAGGTTATTGCACAAGATAGAAGACCACAGTATTGTGGATAATAGCATGAAATAAGAATTAATTAATGCACAGAAGACAGTCATGATTAATGGGTCTTTTTTAGGTTGGAAAGATATAATGAGTGAAGTGCCACGAGGATCGTTTCTAGGGCCTCAATTATTTGCTATCAATATTGACAACTTGGAGGGGAGACATCCAAGTTTGCTGACGACAAAAACAATGATTGGGTATGCTGCAATGAGGACAAAATGATCCTGTGTGGGGATATAGATGGGTTGAGTGAGGGGTCAAAAACTTGGCAGATTGAGTTTAATATAGGAAAGTATCAGGTCATGCACTTTTGGTAGGAAGGATTGAAAGGTAGACAGTTGTTTAAATAGAGAGAGACTCCCAAAAAAGTGCAGCACAGAATATTTGGGTGTTCTTGTGTGTGAAATGTAAAATGTTAGCATGTAGATTGAGCAAGCAGTTAAGAAGACAGTTTGAATTTTGGCCTTTGTTGCTAGGGATTTGGTGTTTTAAACAATTGTAAGGTGTGTTACAATTGTACAGGGTGAAGGTGTGGCCACAGCTGGAGTATTGGTTCCCATATTCAAGAAAGGAAGTACTGGCATTGGAGGCTGTTCAAAAGAGATTCACAAGGCTGAGCTCTGAGATGAAAATGTTGGCTTATCAAGAACCATCAAACAGGTTAGGCCTTTAGAGTTTAGAAGAGCAAAGAGTGATCTTGTTTAAACATGCAAGACTTCAAGTGGGTTTCACAAGGTAAATGTTGGGAAGATGCTTCTACTTGGGGGGAATCTCAAACCCACTCATTTAAAACTGAGATGTAAAGGACTTTCTCCCTGAGGAAGGTGAATATCTGGAATGCTGTACCCTAAAGAAAGTTGTGGAGGCTACATTACTGAAAGTACTTTAAAAAGGGGGTAGGTTTTTGTGAAATATTGAGGTGTACAGGAGCTGTGATATGCTGGCATGAAAGAAGAGTTGAGACCTGGAACAGAATTGTCATGAACTTGTTAATTAGCGAGGCAAGTTTGAGGGCTGAATGGGTATGTTGTTATGTTGCAGAAACAAAAAACAGCAGAAACACATCTATTGCTCCAGCATGTCTCCTTGACAACTACATGATTAAATTTTCCTCTCACTGTCTGCACAGTCATTTGCTATGCAGTTCCATGAAATTTTTGTAGACTGCTCTCTGCAAGGTCTCATCACTCTTAAAGATGAGTTTGAATCCCACAGTTTTGGAGGACATCTGCAGTGCAGTGGCAACTACTCCTACCATTTCGGATTACCGCGTACCTACTACCTTCATGAACTCTGGCTTTGGTATGACCATTTCTAGTGCAATCTACAAAACCTTTAGCAATCTGCACCCCCCTCCCACCCCGTCCAACTATAATAATACCAACCATTCATACCAGAGCTGAAATGTGATCTTTAGCATCCTCTGTGTGAGTGCTTGTTGAGAAACATGATGATATGACCCAGGATGCTTAAGCAACTTGTCTCAGCTGTTGTTCTAGCAGAAGTTGAATATCTACCTAATAGAAAGCAGTCCTAGTTATATCCTTAAAATGTCAAACCTCCTTGTGCTATACAATTAATTTTTGAATCAGTACTACTAATATCTTGGGATGATGATTTGCAGGGTATTCAAAACTGGAAAAGTATGCAAGCTGTAATTGGAAGTAGGTGTTTTACAATCTTCTTAGTGTTAGGATGTTGGTGATGACTAGTGTATATTAAACAATCAAAGTCACTTGTTGAATGTCAAAAATTAAGTTGGTAAAACTAATAAGTACCATGAAATGTTATTATACGCTCTTTTGCTGTTTCTACAATTGTTGAACAGTGGATCATTTAAAAAATGTTATTGTACATTACTATTCATTTGTGAAATTTCTATACGCTTGTAGGTGTGAGAAGTTAGCAGAGACAATATGGCAGAACCGTCAGCAGATCAGGCGAGCTGAACACCAAAGGCAACAGCTACCTATCCCAGGTCCAGTGGAGGAGTTACTAACAGAACTCAATGCAACAATTACAGATGTAATATCTGCACTAGTCACAAGGTCAGCAACTTTTATAGAGTTGCATGTAACAATTCATTGTAAACGCTCTAGAAATATACTTATAAGCAAAAGAAACTTCACTCATAAGGTAAATTAAAATTGAGCAGTCATCCTTAAACGTGTTGAAAGAAGTCATTTCAAAGTAGATATTGTCAGTAATTGTTTTTGTAATAAGAATTTTTAGGAATCTGTGCTATTCATAGTGATAAGCTATTTTATATCATTTAACTAATAGATGATTATATAATTGTAATGTACTTAAATATGGTATATAACTAAGTCAGGTTGTACTAAATTTAGTTTTACATTTTTTATTGTATACAGCACCTTTATAATTGAGAAGCAACCCCCTCAGGTTTTGAAGACGCAAACCAAATTTGCAGCTACAGTACGCTTATTAGTAGGAGGAAAGCTTAATGTACATATGAACCCACCCCAAGTGAAAGCAACAATCATCAGTGAACAACAGGCCAAGGCTCTCCTGAAAAATGAAAATACTAGAAAGTAAGACAACTACAAACATATTCTGTTTTCTTATTGATGTAATGTTGTCAACAATCACAGACAATTTAGCGACATTCTTACATAGAGCATTTTGTCCCTTTTTTTAACCTCTCGATGATCCAGGCTGGCTGTGTAATTATGTCTGCTTGGTATCATAAAAGGCACTACTGTGCAGTGCAACACAACACTGATCTCCTGCATTTTTTTTTCTAGTTATAGCAATTTGAAAAGTATTTTTAACCCATTTATGTCTCTGGCAGTGACAGCAGTGGTGAAATTTTAAACAACTGTTGTGTTATGGAGTACCATCAAGCAACAGGAACCTTAAGTGCCAACTTTAGAAACATGGTAAGCAAAAGCATTCAGTACATATAATGTAGCTCCCTTTACAGTGCTTTTAGACAATAGGGGTTGGGAGCTACTTAACTGCATTACACTATTAGGTCTCTCCCCAAGCACAGCACAACCACACATTGGTTACGTGCCATGTTTTTGCTCAAAAGGCATTCCTAATTACATGTCTTGGAGTCCAGACTTAAAAACTAGGGTCTTAAATCTGATCAAGTGACTCTAGGAGCATAAGAGGGACAAATTGGATTACGTGGACTGGGAGAATGCACGTAAAGGTTTGACAATAGACAGGCAATGGCTTTTTATTTTAAATAATGCAAGGTAGGCAACAGATATACATTTCTCTAAGACACAACCAAAGGGGAATCCTTCATGGTTAATGAGAGCAGTTAAAGGTTGCATAGATCAAACAAAGTGGCTTTGTACAAAATTGAGATATAGTGGTTAAGCGGAGGGTGGGGAGCAATTTAGGATCCAGCAAAGGAGGACCAAGAAACTGATAAAGGGAAGGTAACAAAATGACATAAAAACAGAGCATAGAAGCTGCCATCAATATGTGAAAGGAAAGAATTAGCAAGGATAAATATGGCCCATTGGCAGAGAAACTAAACAGTTACTTTGCATCTGTTTTCACAGAGGAAGATAAAGATAATCTCTCAGATGTACTAGATGCCCAAGGGATATGTGTAAATTTGTTGGATTGAAAATTGATATATTTCCTGCACAGATAACTTTTCTCCCAGAGTTTTGAAGGAAGTAGCAGTCAAGATAGTATTGATGGTTCGCTTTCATAATTCTGTAGAATCTGGAAATGTTTCTGCTGACTGGAAAGTGGCAAATATAAACTCACTATTTAAGAAGGGAGAAGTAAAGATGGCAGAGAAGTACAAAGCTGTTAGCTTGACGTTAGAATCTACAATGAAGGAAGTGACTACTGAACACTTTGAAGAGAATGGTAACATTGGGTAGATTCAACATGGAAGGAAAATCATATTTGACAGGCAAATTTTGAGGATTGTACTTGTGGTATAAACAAAGGAGAATCTTTGAGTGTGGTATATTTGAAAGCAGAGAGTGGGAATAAATGTCATTTGTTTTGGGTTGGCAGGCGGTTACTGATGAGGTACAGCAGTAGTCAGTACTGAGTTCACAACTGTTCATGATATGGATGTTGAGACCAATTTTAATATTTGCTAATACCACCAAAGTGGGTGGGAACGCAGCTTATGTGGGTGAAAAAGGTTTCAAGAGGACTTGGACAGGCTACGTGACCATGACAAATGGAACATAAAGTGGTAAATGAATGTGACGTTATTCACATTTGTGGAAAAAACACAAAGGCAGAATATTTCTTAGTGTGAGAAGTTAGGGTGCAAGGGTGTCCTCTGGAACCTGGCTGTCTTTTTCCATGAGTCACTAAAAGTTAACATGCAGGCTCAGCAAGCAATTGGGAAGGCACGTGGTATGTTGGTATTCATTTCAAGGGAATTTGAGTACAGAAGCAAAGATCTCTGGCTGCAGTTGTATAGATCCTTAGTAAGACCTCATCTAGTGTATTTTGTATAGTTTAGCATCCTTGTCCATGGCTGTACAGGGAGTGCAATGGGACGTTCACCAAATTAATCCCTGGGATGGCAGATTCTGTACATGATTAGAGAAATAGCGTTAGTATTCTCTAGAATTTTGAAGAATAAGAGGTGTTCTTTTTGGAACTTTCAAAATTCTTACAGGACAACAGTTTGGATAGAGAAGGAACCTAATCTTAGGATAAAGGTTGGTGAATCTTTGGAGTTCCCCACCCTTTAGGACTTTGGAAGCTGAATCATTGAGCAAGTTCAGGACAGAAATCAGTAGATTTCTGGAGGCTAATGATGTTAAGAGAAATGAAGAAAGTGTGGACATGTAGCTTTGAAGAGATGATCAGCCATGATCCAGAATGGTAAAGTAGGCAAGATGGACTGATTGGCCTACTCCTGTTCTTGTTTTATTAGACATCTCGGTTGCACAGTCGTCAACATGCTGGTTTCCGTTTTGTTTGAAGAGGGTTTAAATGGGAAGAAGTATGGCTGAAAAGCCAGTTGGCAGATTTAAGGGAGAAAATTGCTGGGAGAAACGTTTTTGAAAGTTGAATCTTGTTGGAAGACATGGAATGAAAGTTATGACAAAAAGTTTGCATTCACTTACGTGGGTAGAGAATTTGGAATTGTGGTAGCAAGTGTTATGACTGTGTTTTCTGCTTTTGGAATATGTTCCATGATCACCTAATAACATTAACTATTTAACCAAAATAAACATGTATAATACAGACTAATCAATAACCTGGGAAATTCAGTAATAAGGGTCTAGGCCCGAAACGTCAAGCTTTCCTGCTCCTATGATGCTGCTTGGCCTGCTGTGTTCTTCCAGCTCTACACCTTGTTATCTCGGATTCTCCAGTATCTGCAGTTCCTGTTATCTCAGATTCAGTAATCACATGTTCTAAGAATATTTCTAGTTGAAATGCATTTCTGTATTTAAACAACATTTTATTAAACAAATTGTAATTTTCTCCTATTTGCAAAAGGTTCTTTAGCTAGCGATATTTACAGTAAAAGTTTCAAGATGCTTTTGGTGCTGCTCCTCACACAGCTTAGTCGGTTAATGCATTGCACAGTGCACACTAAGTCATCAGCAGGAGCTTCAGCGTTGATCCCTGGATCCCTGTGTCTTATTCAGGCAACCACTGAGCATGTCTCAGTACTTTTACGTTAGGGAAAGAAAAAATTGGCAGTTTTCCACTCCCAATTCCCAATGTGTTGACGTGTTAGACGTAGGCTTGTGTGATATTATGGTGAAGACAGGATTGATCTGACTATTAGTATTGCTGCTTATCTCCCCTTGTAGTACTTGCTGCCCAGTTCAAATGTGCAAATTGGCCTTACTGTAAGGCTGTGGTCTTAGAGGAGCTTTCATAACATGTTCCTTTTCAAGAGAGATCAGAAGTGTATTTAACTGTCTAATGAGCATTTTTGCTGCTGTTTTTGTATTGAGGTTGTTCTGATCATAAAGCATTTTTTTTTGTTCATTGGAAAATAGAACTCTCTACCAAATGTGCTGAGTTATGCATAAGAATATTTATTGTATAAGCTTAGATTTGAATTTTTTATAAATAAATTTGTTCTACTAAAATTTTTGCTAACCTTAAAAACACATATATTGATTATTTAAAATTTGATTAAACTTTGCTTTCTTGTAGTCTCTTAAACGAATCAAGCGTTCTGATCGGCGGGGAGCAGAATCAGTCACGGAAGAGAAATTCACAATTCTTTTTGAATCACAATTCAGTGTTGGTGGAAATGAATTAGTTTTTCAGGTTAAGGTATGTTGTATGCACAATTAAGAGGTTTGAAAGTGTAATTTATTATTTGTCATTGAATACATGTAATTTCTACCTAATTATTTTTTGTCTTACAGACTTTATCACTTCCAGTGGTAGTGATCGTTCATGGCAGCCAAGACAACAATGCCACTGCTACTGTACTTTGGGATAATGCATTTGCCGAGCCAGTAAGTTACAAGTCATTCATTTAGTGTTCAAAATGAAATTTAAATCTGAATGAAAGCTTGTGATTTAAGTAGCATTTCAGACAGTTTGAACAAGGCTGCAGTAAGAATATGTATAAGCCAAACCCCTGCAAATTAAAAAAATATAGACAGTGTTTGTCAGAATATGGGTAGCCAGGTGTTAAAAGGTAGAACACTAGATATGCTTACGAGGTTTTATTTACAGATGTACATGCATCTCCAAACCAACAAGCATAGGCACTTTCAGCCTGCTGCAGTATGGCAGCCATAGGTGAGTTCTCGATTGATGTCCACCACCTATCAGCATAAACTTAATGGTATTTATGCTTTTGTAAAATACAGCATTAGGGGAATGCTGTTTGCTTCGAAATACTGTGCATGCAGTACGTTTCATTTATAAAAAAACGCTCATGGATTGAACTTCTGAATCTATTGAAGATCAATATGAGAAATTTTGTTTTGAACATCTTTTGTTATTTTAGTAAATATGTCAAGTTTCCTGCTGGCTGAAGCTATCATATGAGCTACCACATTACTGAACTAGGTAAAATATTGTATAAGACAATGTACCAATTTTGAAGGCTATATCCTGGTTTGTGACCCCGATGGCTCTGAAACTGCCTTCCACTTAATTATTTTTCAATGCTTGTAACTAGAATGGTTTAACAGCAAAGGTGCTTCTCTCTCTTTTTATCAATAAATGGCTTAGTAATTTTTTGATAAAACATTTATAGTGTTTTCACATTTTTGCTCCAATCTTTTTGAATTTAAAAATGCCTCCCAGTAAGGAAACACAAGTTATGTCAAGATTTATCATCATGTAAACTTTGATATCAGAGCGCATGAGTGATTGAGGGTTGTGAGTTTGAATCTTCGTTTCATCTGTTGGACTTGGACACAATCATAGTAAAATATTAGTAATTTTGACCTGGTAGTTAGGTACATCCTGTGGGGGATACAGCAATGATAAAACTGAGAAGTTACAGCTTGTATTGAAAAATGCCCTTCACTGGCTTACTACAATGTCATTAGTAATGCTTTTGTTGTAACCGGTTTGCCTGAGCTGACCCTCAGTCAGCATACTGCACCGGGAGCTGCTTGAATTTCCTAGTATATGTAATGTTTGGATACGTATATAAATTGGTTATTTACTGCTCGATTTTTGAAGTGTTTAAGGTTTTATTGGGTAATAATGAAAAAAATGAAATTGATTGATTAAAATATTTTTAAGTTCACACTACCTCTGTGTTTTCAATTTCAGGGTCGGGTACCATTTGTAGTTCCTGACAAAGTACTCTGGCCACAATTATGTGAAGCTCTCAACATGAAGTTCAAAGCAGAGGTTCAAAGTAACAGAGGATTGTCAGAAGAAAATCTTGTTTTCTTGGCTCAGAAAGCATTCAGTAGTTCAGCCATACATGCAGATGATTACAGTAATATGACCATCTCCTGGTCCCAGTTTAACAGGGTAAGTTACTATTTTAGCATCCAACTAGGGATAAGCTATTGTACAAACTTTTTGTTTGCTTACAAATGTGACAGACTTGCCAAAACTAACATACAGCTCCAAAAAAGTTGACCATCAAAAACCAGCGCTGATATGGGCCTATCAGCTGTAGTTATACCAAAATGTAATAGACACATGTATCTCAGCAGCAGAGATAAAAGGTACTGCAGATGCTGGAGAATCCGAGATAACAAGCATGGGGCTGGATGAACACAGCAGGTCAAGC
>JAHRHZ010000056.1:4378809-4391196 GCA_024137785.1 Ginglymostoma cirratum | reverse complement strand
GTCAAGTTTTCCTGCTCCTGTGATGCTGCTTGACCTGCTGTGTTCATCCAGCCCCATGCTCTGTATCTCAGCAGCATTTGTACTCAGCGTTTTAAGTGAGTGGAAAACTGTCACAGAAATTGCAGTGCCATTCTGCATGGTCTGCTGAGAAATTGTGGGTATTTATTGGTACTTTGTATGTTGTGGACTCTTGGTTAGCTAAAATATTTCTGAGTGCAACAACCACATAAGTGGTAAATTAAAACACCACCTTTTCACAATGTCACATATCTAGAATCCCTACAGTGTGGAAACAGGCCCTTCGGCCCAACAAGTCCACACCGAACCTCGGAGCATCCCACCCACACCCGTCCCTTTGTAACCCACCTAATCTACACATCCCTGAACACTACGGGCAGTTTAGCATGGCCAATCCACCTAGCCTGCACATCTTTGGATTGTGAGAGGAAACCGGAGCACGCGGAGGAAACCCACGCAGACACAGGGAGAATGTGCAAACTCCACACAGACAGTCACCCGAGGCTGGAAACGAACCTGGGTCCCTGGCGCTGTGAGGCAGCAGTGCTAACCACTGAGCCACCGTGCCGCCTACTCTTCTCTTTGACCTATGGTCAGTAAATGCTGGCAATTTCTCTTTGCCATGCTTGAATTTCACCATGCCTTATTTCAGTTTGGGGTTATATACTTTTTGCCCATGTGATTTCATGGTGATGGCCAACACTCATATCTCAATCAACATCACGAAAGCAATCCATCTTGCCATTATCAAATTGCTGATTGTTGAAAATATAAGCACAACAGCAAAAGACACTTTAGAAGTACTCGATTAGTTGTCAATATCCAGAATGTGGACATTGTTAATAGTTCCTACTATCTCAAATAATATTGATGGCTGTGTGAAATATTGACATTTGGAATACGTTGTTTTTCCATAGTTCTTACTGCCTGTAATAAAAGAATTGAGAAGATTCAGTGCCTGCATTACTTTGTTGAAAGTAATCTTAACTGTATGTTGAATGGCTCTTGAGAATATCGGGTAAATTTGAGACTGGTTTAAAATAAATTAAATGGGCCCTTTATGTTTAGATTTTATTTTGCTGATGCCATTAAACTGCTGAAAATTGCCCACTACTCATTTCTGAAGGTGAAGGAATAAACATAATGAACAGGTGAATAAGATCATGCTAAAAATATCTTAGTAATAACTACTTCTGAAGCTTCATTTATTTTGTCATATAAGTATATATGATATTTCAAATTTTCTTTTCTTAAAGGAAAGTTTACCAGGTCGAAATTTCACATTCTGGCAATGGTTTGATGGAGTCATGGAGCTGACAAAAAAGCATCTAAAGCCTCATTGGAACGATGGGTAATGTATTCTGGTTTTATTGTCTACAAAACTCACCATTATCAACGTTGTTTCTGTCATATATACATGTAACTGCATTTAAGTATTGAGGCAACAATTTGAAGTAGTACAAGCCAATTTATTGTAATGAGATTTTAAAAACTTATTTTTATCAGATGACTGCAAGCCTGCCACTGCAGTCATTAGAAAGGAGCCCACATATAGGCTCACTTGTTCAGAACAATGTGTAGCTTCCTTTGCAGCCCTATCTTCTCCAATTCATTCTCCAATATCTGCTGAATTAGTTAATCTAAGTCCGGAGAGAAAGTGACTCTGTATTAGTCTCAACCTTTGGAGGTGGCTAAATCAACCTTTTCCAAATCACCATATATGATCCCTGCACAGGATCCATGTGGCACTATGGCTTGAGAATGAAGTGCTTCCAAGTATTTTCTTTCCGAATATAGATGAAGAATCGGTAAATTGGGCAAAGTTTCAGAGGGTGTCATGTTACTGCAGGAATTAATGTTATCAGCAAGATGAGCTGAAAAGTGTTTGAATACTATTTTTTGTGACTTAAATCATATTTTATTCCAAATGTGTATAAACTGTAGTAATTTGAATGCATATCTGTGCTTAATGCAGGGCAATTTTGGGCTTTGTAAACAAGCAGCAGGCACAGGACATGCTGCTTTCCAAGCCAAATGGAACCTTCCTGCTGCGATTCAGTGACTCTGAAATTGGAGGGATTACAATAGCTTGGGGAGCAGATAATCCCAACAAAGCAGGTGTGGCCATAAGAAAGCATCTCCTTCTTATTTCTGACTGTGGTAACTGTCACAGTATCAGTGGTTAAGAAAATTCCTTAATGACTCTTGCATACATAATTGTACAAAGATTCTGTGTTTAAGGGGGAAAATGCCTAACATGTTATAATCTTTGATCATTACCATAGTATGGTGCCATTGGAAGATCTATGATTACTACAGCAGCTTTCACAAAACTATCTGTATTTAACTCTGAAACATTTAAATGGCATAAATTTGTTTCAGTATGGTCAGTGTTGTATAAATGTATTGTTTGTAAATTACATTGCTTCTCCTTTTTACAAAAATACTTCTGATTTTCTACTAAAACATAAATCACTTATTCAAGCTAATATTAAAACCGTTTATATTTTCTAGGAGAAAGAATGGTTTGGAATCTCATGCCATACACAACCAAAGATTTTTCAATTCGATCACTGGCAGATCGTATCAGCGATCTCAATCATTTGCTGTACTTGTATCCTGACAGACCCAAAGATGATGTGTTTTCCAAATACTATACACCACCATTATGTAAGTGTCATTTGCTTTAATGGTTATGAAAAGCTTCTGCAAAATTGATTGAAGTTACATAAATAATTTTTTTAATCAAATGTAAATGGCTTGAATTCAAAATACAGGATGGCACATGAGCATTTCAGCTTATTTTGAATATTATTTAGTTTAGCAGTACATGCATTCTTTTTTCACAAGAATTGTCCTGTTTTAGCCATGAATAAGTCCAATCCATCTATCAAATCCATATAAATATTGTAGAATAGAGTTTACTACTTTGAGATGGTACCTATGTTATATTGCTGACCGAGCAGAAGGCTGTGTATGATAACTATGTTAGTATAATAACACCCTTATGGAGGCTTGAACCTGTTCCAATATTTGTCAGGGCTAAACAGGCAACTTCACATGGGGGCTGGGGCGGGAGAGAAAATAAGATGAATCGTTCTGTATCCTGTTTGATTACTCATGAGCAACTGTTTACCAAGTTTCATCAGTTGAGGCCCATGAGCAGATCAACTGCCTGCTTCTTAACCTTGTGATACATGAACCTATAAAGGAAAAAGATGCTCATCAAATAACATAGTTGATGCAAAATGAAAATACTTCACAAAGTCTTTCGTCGTGCACTTTAGAACAATTGCTTTTCAAATCCAGCAATCAGTTTACATTAAAGGTGAATCATCAGTGCATCTTCATTCTGCAACAAAGATTTATTTCAGCTATCTTAATTCTAGAAATTATTAAAATCTGTATTTACAGTATATATGAATCAATGATGTAATAAAGTTAATTTTCTTTTTATTTCCAACTAGCAAAAGCAGTAGATGGGTATGTGAAACCACAGATCAAACAGGTAGTTCCGGAGTAAGTATTTTGTAGTGACATTTTATTGAAAATTGTTTTAATGAAACTTGTTTTAATTTTATTCTCTAATAATATACAAATTTTCTTGAATAATGGATTCAGACAGGTTCCTTTGCATCAATTATTAATTTGAAATTGTTTCTGTTGAAGTATATTTTTACTGGTGAAGTGAGCAAAAAGCAAACTAGTCATGGATTACTTAGTAAATCTGCATCAGTAAGTCATGTCTTGTGATTGCAACTTGCTGTATTAATCTTTTAATTTCTGTAATAATTTGATTTAGTTATGGTTTTCTACTTCATCCTACTTATAATTGTGTACTTGTGTGTCAAGAGAGCTTATAATGCACAGTAAGGCTAATAAGGAAAGGAAACAAAATTATTTGGTTTTCCCTTTCATTTAATGAGGTAGTGACAAGAGAAAATCCGTGGCCATTTTGGAGATCGTCCTGCCACTCATCATGATACCATGTTCATTCCACTTAGCAATTTAGCTGATAATTTGACACTGATTTTCACAAGAGGAGAATAGAAAAATATAGAAAACAGATAAAGTAGAAAAATATAGTACAGGGATCATAATATCAGCGTACATTTATTAACACAAAAATCTCTATGGAGAGAGTAATTTTGATTGTAATGTGTACTCTTTGCTATGGTCTACCCAGTACATCCCTCAGTAAGGAACCTTGACCTTGTAGCACGAAGACGGCATTTGGTACGCTTACTTTTATTGGTCAGTGCATTGAGTACAGGAGTTGGGAGGTCATGCTACAGCTGTACAGGACACCGGTTAGGCAACTTTTGGAATACTGTGTTCAGTTTTAGCCTCCCTGCAATAGGAGGGGTATTGTGAAACTTGAAAGGGTTCAGAAAAAATTTACAAGGATGTTGCCGGGGTTGGAGGGTTTGAGCTATAGGGAGAGGCTGAATAGGCTGGGGCTATTTTCCCTGGAGTGTCGGAGGCTGAGGGGTGACCTTATAGAGGTATATAAAATTGTGAAGGGCATGGATAGGATAAATAGACAGTCTTTTCCCCAGGGTAGAAAAGCCCAAAACTAGAGGACAGAAGTTTAAGGTGAGAGGGAAAATATTTAAAAGGAACGTATGGGGCAACTTTTTCACGCAGAGCGTGGTGTATGTATGGAATGAGCTGCCAGAGGAAGTGGAGGCTGGTACAATTACAACATTTAAAAGGCTTCTGGGTGGATATATGAGTAGGAAGGGTTTAGAGGGATATGGCCAAATGCTGGCAAATGGGACTAGATTAATCTAGGATATCTGGTCGGCATGGACGAGTTGGACCAAAGGGTCTGTTTCCGTGCTGTACATCTCTATGACTCTTCAGTATCTCTGCTCATGATAAGTAGGATATCAGAATTTGAGATGCTATGCCATTAGGTTGTGTGGAATTATATTGTTGAATGTGTATTGGAATTTCGGCGGTTATCTTTTAGAGATAGCAAGAACTGCAGATGCTGGAGTCAGAGATAACACAGCATAGAGTTGGAGGAACACATCAGGCCAGGCAGCATCAGAGGAGTAGGAAAGTTGACATTTCGGGTCGGGACCCTTCTTCAGAAATCAGTTATCCTGTGTACAATTTTTTTAAAAAAAAGAAGCTGCTATGCTGCTTAGAATTGAACTGTTTCTATTTACAGATTTGCTACAGCATCATCTGATGCTACGTCATCAAGCAGTACCTATATGGAGCAAGCAGCATCACCTGCTGTTTGTCCGCCACCTCAGTATCCCCTCTATTCACAAAAGTAAGCATTGCTGTCAGTTGTTAGTTATTTTGTTTGTGGCTTTTTAGTACAATTATTTCCCTCAATAGAGCAAGAAATTTTCCTATGAACAGATCTTTTCCTTCTATGGTCCAGTTGATCTATCTTTTACTGTGCTTCAAACAAGCTAAACTATCCCCACGCCTACTCCTTGCTTAATCCTCAAGTCTTTTTCATTTTTTCCACCCTTCTGTCATGCTTTCTTTGAGCAATGTCTAGCCATGAGTCTCTAATGTCTACTGTCATGACTCTATTTCCACTTGATCTTCATTCCATCTCCATCTTTAGCCACTGTCATGAGCTTGATCAATATTCACAACCATGGTGGCTTATTTTTGATCCTGAGCCAAATTTACCCTGGCCTGTCGAACAGGCTACCTTTACAACATTGCCCTTCTCCACCCCACTTCAATTTATTTGCTGCTGAAACCATATTCCAGGCCTTCAAAAACATGATTTCTGAAACTCTCCAGTTCTCTCTCTTTCTCTCTCCCTTTATGACCCTCTTACGATACTACATGTCTAATGAAACATTTTTTTAACCCATCCTATTATCTTTGTTTGACTTAATCACTTTGATTACAGTACTGTAAAACATCTTGGGATGCTTTTCTACCGTTAAAAAGCACTGTATTAATGTATGTTGACATTTTTTTGATACTGGATGTACAGAATAATGGAATAGTCTTTTTGAGCAGATTGCATTTGCAAAGATGCAGTCAAAGTACAATATCAATTACTGTTTTTTTCAGAGGTGAGACTTGTTTCATTATCCTGTTGATGAATTCAACCAATTTCTAATAATATTTCATTTTTTAATTAGCCCAGACAGTATGCTTGATCCTGAAGGGGATTTTGACCTAGATGATACAATGGATGTTGCCAGACATGTGGAGGAGCTTCTGCGCAGGCCAATTGACAATCAATGGCTTCCTCATCAACCGACATGATTGATAGTCCCCACCTCATAGAAATTATTGTTTCTTATGGTTTCATTCCATAAGTTGCTTCATTTCCAAATCAGTCATAATGTGAAATGTTAATAATCCTTGTGAAGCTAATATTTTTGTGCATGTTGAAGCAATGCAAATGTTTTTAAATGTCTTGTTTGCTTGGAGTAAGGCTGCAGTTTTGGAAACTGTGGATTATGGTTTTCTGTTGTACAAAATGCAAGTTGCTATTTGCTTGATTTTTTTTTTTATTTACCCTTTTGAGTTTCAGTTACTTTTTTTGGTAGATAACGGAGTACAGTTTTAATTTGTATTTTAGTCTGTTCTGTTTCACAAGTCAAATTGACAATTAAAACCCAATTTAAACACTGCCTTTACCAAGTCAGTCAGAGCTACTTCAGTTATGTATGAGTTCTACTACTTTAATTGTTTGCTAGGATAGTTGTATTTTGTTGGAAATCGATTTTCAGTTTTTTGTTTGGCAACTTCAGTTGAACATTGGGTCATAAATTGGCACAGGCAAGCCACAATGACATTGATTTTACTCTTTAAGACAAGTTCAAACTCATCTTAAGTATTTGTGACATGTTCACATTGAGACATTGAGGAGGGATAGTTTATGATGTATATTTTTATATCCCAGAACCATTTGCTTGCATTGGTTGTTTCCAAGATCACTCTGAATTGAACATTTTTTTTAAAAAAAAATGGAAGACACATTTGGCCTCTTATACCATCAGGACAGTTTTAGAGGAGGCTTGTTACATAGTTTAGGTTATGTATAAGAAGTGCATGTGTTTGGTGTGATATAGCTATCAAGATTTGCACTGAACAAAATCAAGGCATAATCAAGGCACTCTTAAGCTGACTAGTTTGTGTGTGTCAACATGTGCAAAACGGCCTCGTTGTCAAGATTTATTACACAACTAGTTACCTTAGGACTCTTATAAATTTTTAAATTTCTGATCCAAGTATCAGAAGAGAGACTCTGCACAGCAGCTACTATTTGGATCATGTAAGGGCAATGTTCTACACACAGGGCTACCAGGAACAAAATACCTCTTGAATTAGTTTAATTGCCCTTGTGGCTACATTGAAGATGTGTCTTCAATCTCTATCGTGATTTGCCAATATCTTGATAACCTCCCTTCTGACTGTGTGAAAAAGAATTTAAAGCATTTTGGCTTACAATAGATATAAATTGCAATGAGGAAAAATAGCCAGGCTTATTTCTGAGATGCCTTAATAAGCTGTATTGGATATTAATTGGTGCAGTAGAGGGTTGTATTAGAAATTTATTTATGCGGTGTTGGGTGTTACTGTGACTATACTTGATCCTAGCAGTACTGGGACATAGGTTGAACAAAACTTATTCCTTGATGCAGCAGAAATCTTTCAAAGGGATCACCCCTCTAGTAAATGGACAAAGGGAATTTTTAAAATCATTTTTTGAACAACCACTAGACAATGTACAGAAATTGAAACGGTGTTCATTTTCTTAAAGGGGTGCCCACTCTGATTGCTATAATCCCTTCTTTAGGAATGTTATGTTCAGCCTAATAACCACAAACAAAAAGGGGAGAAAGGAAGCAATGCAGATGTTTACATTTTAAATTATCCAATGTACTTTCCCATAAAAATATAAAGTATTCTAACAGCTTATGCCCATTGCTTATTTGCTTTCTGTTTATATGCCCAGGTCTACTGAGATGTAACATTTTCTTTTATAGTTAGAGTATTTGGTTATCTTTAGTGTATCCTAACAAAAGGTCGGTGTACTGCTACTGCCAAACAATTTTTGCTAGTTCCGATATGTTTGTTGACCTGTACATATATTGGAGAAAAAATTGTTTCTTCTTCAGGGCTCCTGCGTCCAATAGACTTTTTGTCTCATCGTAATGCAAACAGGAGAAATTTAATTCCTATCCCTCTAAATTCTGAGAGGAATGCTTCCAGTATTTGATTATTTCTGAAACTAATACTTCATATTGCATCTCCCCTACTTTAGCTGTTGTTGGTTTATCTTTGCCATTAATAGAGCATTCATCCTAAAAGCACTTAACCCAATTTTAAGAGCGACATTATGATGAATTAATTTCTGAAGCAACTTTTTAATGCATGAACTGATTTGGAAGCAGTCTTGTGCACTTTTCTGTAATGTTGGCCAGTATTAAAGAACACACTTTTCCCTTTGTGTTAGAGTTAATGGCACAATGGACTTGTGTATATCAGGGTATGAATCTACTGTAGATGTGGAAGCATCTCGTCCAAGCTATGAGTTCTATATTAGCTTACACAGTCTCCACTCAGCTGAAAGGTATCAGTCAATAATCACATAATTCAGTAGTGTCTTACAGAAGCTTTCAACACTGCTACTCTATGAAGTGACTGTATGAAGTGCAGTACTGCACCTCTGAAATTGGAATTTTGATGCATTATTGGTGTAAGTGTAGGGAAAACTGTTAATGAATTTAATACTTACTGTCCCAGATCAATGACTTTTTTGAAGATCCCTTAGCAATTCAAATGTTATAATTTTTAGCCTTGAAAGAGTTGTCTGATTTAACTCTGTTTATTTCTGTGCCATAACTTTTTGATTGCTATAGGTAGATTCTTGGCGAGCAAGGGAGTCAAAGGTCATTAGGAGTATGTGAGAATGCGGATTTGAGTCCACAATCAGATCAGCCATGATCTTATTGAATAGTGGAACAGGCTCAAGGGACCGAATAGCCGCCTCCTGCCTCTAATTTGTATACTTGTACCTAGGGTGGATTTATGATGCAGTTAGGTTTTGATCTCTTGCTTGTTCAAGCCAATCATTGTGTGATTCAGCATTATAATGCAAATCTTTGTTAAGTAGGCAACTCTCGCATGTTGTTAAGAATTCTCCAATCTTGATTGGTTATCCAGTCCAAGCTCCACATATTATCACACTTTCATCATTTGCTGTGGGATTAAAATCCTGGAGCCCCTAATCCAATAGTACCATGATAGTATCTTCTCCATACAAACTGCAGCAGTTCAAGAAAGTTCACCACTATGTTACAAGCCACTAGAGATTTACGATAAATGCTTGCCTTTCAATTGATGCCCATACTGTTTTCATGAATACAACATTTTTCTCCTAACAGTCAAGATTATTCCACATGCCAATACTTGGAACATGTACTGTTATTTCTCCACTATCAGAAAGGCCTAGGAGGATTTGTATGATGAGGGCTTGGCTTTTAGACCTGTACACACTTCTGTTCCTCACATCCTGATTCTGATTTTTTTTTTTTTTGGGGGGGGTGTAAAGTAATTGTTTTACCCAGGAAAGCAGGGTTTTAGTTACATATGATAAACAACATTTAATATGAAAAAAAAATGGAGTACAGCAGCTTAGTCACTAAACTCCCAAAGAACCACTTACCTTTACTTTTCGCCAAATAAAAAATCAAAGTAAGCTCTAACTGGGGCATTTGACCAAATTGAACCTAACGTTTGAGAAATGTGAAAGAGTGATTGGCTTTGTCAGACAGTAAATGAATATTATATGTTTACCAAACATTGCAGTTTAGGTTTGGTCGGCAACTGAGGAGTATTTGAAGCATGACTATTTCAGTAGCAGAAGTAGAGGCAGTCT
Source organism: Ginglymostoma cirratum (assembly GCA_024137785.1). Taxonomy (NCBI): domain Eukaryota; kingdom Metazoa; phylum Chordata; class Chondrichthyes; order Orectolobiformes; family Ginglymostomatidae; genus Ginglymostoma; species Ginglymostoma cirratum. The sequence continues at coordinate 4,381,298 of JAHRHZ010000056.1, read as the reverse complement.
TCCTCTTAACTTGGTGTTAGTTTCAAATAGCTCTTGCCTGTGTGAAGAATAACAACATTCTTTTGCATTTATATAGTGCATTTTATGTAGTAAGTATCCTTAAATGCTTCACAGATATTGAAGAAAAACTTAAAGGAGATATGCAAAGGTAATTGCAAAGTTAAAGCAGCCACTGGTGTTGGTACGATTAGCATCGGGTACAGCCCAGAATTTGTAGTCTGCAGAGATCCAAAGAAGGGGTTATGGGGCTGAAAGAGACTACAAAGTGAAGGGACAAGGCCAGAGATTTGGAAACAAGGCTGCAAATCTTTGTTGAGGCTTTGCTTGGTTGGAAGCCAGTGCTAAATTGCAAGCACAGCAGAGATGGGTAAGGAGGGCATGATGCAAATTAGGTCATGGGCAACAGAGTTCTAAAAGAGAGTTTTATGGAAGACATAACGTGGGGCCTGACCAGCGATGTATTGAAATAATCAAGCACAGAAATAACAGGTGTAGATGAGGCATTCCGCAATGGATAAGCTGAGGCAATTTTGAAGACAGATTATGTTACTGAGGTGAAAATGAATACTTTGTGGTTGAATGTGTGGTAGGAAGATCATCTTGGGTGAAATAGAGCACCAAAGTTACAAATCGTGTGGTTCAGTTTTAGACCGTTGCCAAGGAGATGGATGGAGTTAGCAATATTTAAGTGACTTGGAAGGTGCAATTACCTACCTCTGTATTTGTTGTCTTTTTCAAAGTATAGTATCCTGAATAATCCACAATCACTTCTTGATGATTTTTTAAGCTTTAATATTTTAGTTACTTTATGATCAGTGAGTAGTGTTCTGAGATGTACATGCTGGAAGCTGGGGTCAGGTAGGGGTGTACGATTCAAATGCTAAGAAACAAAATTGATTTCTCCTGAGCCAATAAGGATTGTGGAACTACTTAATCTAAATGAAAGATGCTATAAAATTTGATTTAAGGTTAAGATTCCATAAAGCTAATCTGAAAAGACTTGAACCACCCTCTCTGCTGATGTTAAGCTTATTGTTTGTGGTCTAAGGTATGAAGAATAAAATGAAGCTCCTAATGGTACCAGCAACCATTGCTGAAAGGCCTTCTGATATTAGCTGAGAAAGTAATTGGCTTTGGTGTGACTTTGAATAGCCACAATATCTAAGGTGTCATGGAGCAAGTCTAAACACATGATTGTGATTTGTCCAGTCGTCGTTCATGGAAGGTATACAAGTATGTTGACCCCAGTATATTACCATACAATGTCCCAAATACTGTTGTTTGGGTATAAACAATGGTTCATGCTCCAATTGTTTTCTTGTAAGATATTATTCAGTAAATTGACATACAGATAAGTTGAACTCGACTTCATAATTTACCTAAATGCACACATTCAGTTTTCCCTAATTTCACTGCCCTTAATGTCAGAGAACCTGAAACCAACTGGTCAAAAATAAACCAGATACAATAGCTAAGTCCAAGGTTATAACAATGGGAGGACCTTGACTGATGCATTCCTGTGTGAATTTAAAGTGACAAGTGTACTGCATATTTCATTTGGGCTTGCAATTGTGAAAGTACTTTTAATAATGTGAAGGACCCCTGAATATGAAGAAAGTAGAGGATAACTACACCTTCAATGAATTTCAATCTGCCCCACTTATTACTAACTTGAAATGATCTAATTGTGTTTTATTCGGGAGAAAAAGGAACAATTTATTCTCTTTATCCAATTTTAGTAATACCAGCAAAAGCAATATTTTTAATTGGACACCTGACTTCTGTTGTATTTGTTTTTCATTGTGCTTATGCAGTGTACACCATAAAACAGTAAAGAATTAACGGTGATGATTTATGGTTCATCTTCACTAAGTTCATAATGCCATCATTTCAGTTCATTTTTACTGTGCTTTCATCAATTTTGTTACAAAAGAACTATTGTAATAACATAAATAAACGTTTACAATCTAAAAGTTCATTTAAATTGGATAGAATGTATGTCTGTTAACAGGTTTGACCCAGTAAATTTATTTATTTATTAACTACCTCTTTGTTTGAAAGCTTCTCTCCTCAACACACACTAGGTTAACGAGGCTTCGATTACAGCAAAATGTGTAACAGAAACTTTCCTTTTATTGAAATAGGTGTGACAATTTGGGTAGTCACCTCTGGTTAGACAAGTTCCTAGGGTGATCACATGATTTTCTGCCCGCAACAACTGCTCTGCCATGTCCATATTCTTGGAACACAATCAGCAATTGGAAAATAAGATTGACTGTTACCAATTTGATGAATGCTAGCTGTCAGTCAAGCAGCTGTTCTCGCTCCTGTTCAATGTTTTCTAATTGTGAGGAAAATGGTTCAAGTAATTTTTAAGAGATAGTAGGAACTGCCGATGCTTGGGGAGGCTGAGATAACACGTTGTGGAGCTGGATGAATACAGCAGGCCGAGCAGGAAAGCTGACGTTTCGGGTCGAGACCCTTCTTCA
>JAHRHZ010000056.1:4332374-4373809 GCA_024137785.1 Ginglymostoma cirratum | reverse complement strand
ATGGCCTGCTGTGTTCATCCAGCTCTACACCTTGTTATCTTGGATTCTCCAGCATTTGCAGTTCCTATTACCCCAGTATATCGCACTCAGCAGTTTTACTATTTCCTGTTAGGGTGTTTGAAGTATGGGTGATCATTAGCAAGCTAAGGTAAATGAGCATTCTGCAAAATCCTTGTTGGCTGTCACATTTGTAATTAGCCCTATGGACAATGTACAGCTTTTAGGGATATGGGCCAAAGGTAGGGATATGGAGCTGGTATATTGGTCATACATCAACCTTGATCTCATTGAATGGTGGAACAGACTCGAGGGGGCTAAATGGCGTACCCCTTTTCCAATATTATGATGCTGTTTTAGAGAGAAATGTGATTTGTATTTCTGAAAGGTCACTGGAACCGAAATGTTAACACTCCACAGCTGCTGCCAGACTTGCTGAATTTCTTAAGCAGTTTGTTTTTGTTTCAGATCTTCAGCATCCACAGTTCTTTGCTTTATTTTATTGCAGTTTGTACTTATTGTTTGCATCAAATTGCCTTCACTTGGCTAACTCCTTGTCCTTATTGTGAACAATAATCATCAACAGTGCTGTTTCTTTCGAAGACCAATGAAATGTCAATAAAATGGGGCAGCAGGTTTAAAAAGTAATAGATGGAACTCATCCTGAATGACAGTGTAGGATGCATTTTTGACAAGTAAAGGATATCCTGTTACTGTACTCTGACTCAGTGCTGTGGACAGAGTGATTGAAGCTTTTCAGGACATTTAAGGCAGTACCTAGGTTGACCAGGCTGTTTAATTTTAGAAAATAGATCCAGTTGAAATCTAAATGTGATCACAGTGTATGGAACGTAAAACTGCAGTTTGAATACTAGGTGCAGAGTTCTGCGATATAGAGCAGGAAGAATATTGGTGTTTTAGCAAATGTAAAGCATAGGTTCAAGAGGATGTTCTTGGTATAAAGAAGTAAAATTTGCAAAGTAAAATTTGATTTTTAAAAATAATCCATTATAACAGTTCGTTTCATGGGGTGTTATGAAAGAAGTGTTTAAAATTGTGAAAGAATGCCCTTCAAAGTAGACTGTTTACAGTCGCTCAGGTGTCAATATGAGACTGAGGGGGAAAAAGGATTAGAGCAACCTACACAGAGGTTAAATGCTGTCATAGACTGGAGGGACCAATTGGACAATTTATGTGTCATAAGCTCTTATGTACTTTTTTTCTTTGCTCTCAAAAGCATTGACTTTGTTAGAGCCTGGCCCTTGCCTCAATGGTGTTTAATCATCTGTGGGCTTGACAGCAAATAATTGATGGCTGTTTGATTATGAAAGGCATCATATTTGAGCTGGAGCCTGGACGTGCCAATTTTCCAGCAGAGGTTGTTGTTAGAGGGCAACGTTAGAAATCTTGGATGTCTTCTAATCTGTATGGTTCAGTGATCCATATAATAGCTTTACCCACTGGATTATTCAAGAAGTTAAGAATTGATATTGGTGAAGGGAATACATCACATGTGCATGATGTTTAATATTCTATTCATATATATGCTTTTTTCCAAAAGAAATGTTTTTATTAGCACTCCTATTTGTGTAAAATTGTAATGTTACTCACTGGGAAGTAACATTTGGAATTATGTGACTTAATATATGCTGAAGTTGCTGTCCCTTTTTTTTCATCTATTGACAGATGCTTTTCATTGCTGCCTTTATCTTTGGGGTGCCTACTGTGTGGTTGCTGGTGTTGCTTTGTTGTGATATCTGCAACAGGTCAAAGGGTCAAAAGAGATCATTCTTCAGCCTTCTGAGCCATTACCTGATTCACAGGGCTGCAAGTCTTCAGAGTGTGTTGCAGCGACAGAGACTTGAACAGAACACCAAGAACATCCTGCAAGTGCAGCAAAGCACTCTTCGGCACAGGATCCGCAGGAACAGAAATACCGAGTATGGCAAGTTGTACCAATTCTCTAACATCACGGATCGTGAGACATTTCGTAATCTTCACCCATTGACGCGTTATGACCATTATAAAGAATACATTGAGCGAATTAGCAAAGGGGAAGAAAATGTGTTGATTTCAGAGAGGCCAAGTATCCTGTCTAGGACATCAGGTACTTCAGGCTCTTATGCCACATTGCTGAACACAAGGGAGACAATGAACGATTTCCTTCAGGTATTGATATTGTGTATTACGTGAAGTATCTTTGTGTGTGATGTCTGACTCAACCAAAAAACTAACTTGAGCTTTTTCCTGGAACAAAAACAGAAGTTGCTGGAAAAGCTCAGCAGGTCTGGCAGCATCTATGAAGAAAAAATCAGAGTTAACGTTTCAAGTCTACAGTTTTTTTTGGTTTTTACTAAGTTTCAGTGGCTGGGTATGTGGTTGTGTGTGTGCACGTATCTCTGTAAAGTCCTATTTTGTTGAGCATCTACGTTCAATTCGTGACAAACGACAACACCTCCCAGAGCAAACCATTTCACCTCTCCCTCCCACTCCTTGGACGACATGTCCATCCTAGGCCTCCTCCAGTGCCACAACGATGCCACCCAAAAGCTGGAGGAACAGCACCTCATATTTCGCTTGGGAACCCTGCAGCCCAATGGTCTCAATGTGGACTTCACAAGCTTCAAAAATCTCCCCACCCCCGACCTCATCCCAGGATCAGCCCAGCTCATCCCCGCTGCCTTGCCCTGTCTGTCTTTTCTCCCACCTATCTGCTCCTCCCTCCCCACTGACCAACCCACATCCCAATCCCTACCTACACTCACCTTTACTGGCTCCATCCCCGCCTCCTTGACCTGTCCATCTTCTCTCCCCCTATCTGCTCCTCTATCCATCTTCTATCATCGCCACCCCCCTCTCTATTTATTTCAAAGTCCCCTTCCCCATTTCTGAAGAAGGGTCCAGACCCGAAACATCAGTTTTCCTGCTCCTCTGATGCTGCCTGGCCTGCTGTGTTCATCCAGCTCTACACCTTGTTGTCTCAGACTCAGCATCAGCGGTACCTACTATCTCTCTGTAAAGTTTACCTTTTTACGGCTATGTTTTCATACAATATCTCTTCCCGTTAGGTGAACACTGAAGACCCTTGAAGCACAGGCCCAGCTCAGAGAGGAAGCAGTCACTTGAGCAGGTTACCCGAGAGAAATTGGTAACCTCAAAAACAAAGGGATCAATAACCTCATGTGAAAAGCTGGGGAATGGTGGTTGAAGGGAGCGGGTGGCGATTGCCAGAAAAAGTTAGAGTAGGCAACATAATAGCCCAGATTTTGCATTTGGAATGACACTGAGCACTCACTGCACTCACTTAACAGCACTCACTGTTATTCTTGAGTAAATCTGGTTCAAACTAGATTGATGTGGTCATACAGCATGGAAACAGACCTTTCGGTCCAACTCATCCATGCCGACTAGATATCTTAAATAAATATAGTCTCGTTTGCCAGCATTTGGACCATATCCCTCTAAACCCTTCCTATTCATGTATCCATCCAGATGCTTTTTAAATGTTGTAATTGTACCAGCCTCCACTTCCTCTGGCAGCTCATTCCATACATGCACCACCCTCTGTGTGAAAAAGTTGTCCCTTAGGCCACTTTTAAATCTTTCCCCTCTCACCTTAAACCTGTGCAGTCTGGTTGTGGACTCTGCTACCCTGGAGAAAGGAGCTTGACTATTCACCCTATTTATGCCCCTCATGATTTTATAAACCTCTACAAGGTAACCCCTCAATGTCCAACACTCCAGGGAAAATAGCCCCAGCCTATTCAGCCTCTCCCTGTAGCTCAAACCCTCCAACATCCTTGTAAATCTCTTCTGAACCCTTTCAAATTTCACAACGCCCTTCCTATAGCAGGGAGACCAGAACTGAACGCAGTATTCTGAAAGTGGCCGAACCAATGTCTTGTGCAGCCACAATATGACCTCCCAACGCCCATACTCGATACACCGTCCAATAAAGGTAAACATACCAAATGCCTCCTTCACTATCCTATCGACCTGCGACTCCACTTTCAAGGAGCAATGAACCTGCACTCCAAAGTCTCTTTGCTCAGCAACACTCCCCAGGATCTTACCCATTAAGTGTATGAGTCATGCTCTGATGTGCCTTTCCAAAGTGCAGCACCTCACATTTATCTAAATTAAACTTCACCTGCCACTCCTGGGCCCACCGGCCCATCCGATATCGGTCCCATTGTACTAGAAGGAATATTTGACTTGTTTCACAGGTTGGACGTCCACGTGACATTTGGGTTATAGTACATGAAATGAATTAATTCATGAGGGAAAAAAAATACCCATTCTGAGCATGCCTCCTAACTGCATACTGAGCACAGCAGTGTATCAGTGTGTCAAATTCATTGTCTTTCCTCTTACTTCAGCGTAGCAGGGACTCTGTATGCCTATAAGTATGTGTTTGTGTGGCTTCAGTACATCTGAGGAAGTGGTTCATCTCTTTGTGTTGGTGTTGAGATGTGCAACACATCAGTGCATCCAGTGTTCTCCCCAGTGTGTGACCTAGTGACCTGTCAGCAACCTAGTGCATCTTGTTGCTACGCAGACTGGATCCTTCCTGTGCTCTCGACTTCCTTTTATTGTTTTTGAAGGCTTATTGTGAATTTTGTGCTAAAATTTCAAGAAATATTGAAATTCAAATACCATTTATTGGAACTGACTCAGTAACTTACATTTTATCTCGATTACAAGGGACTCCCAGAGGTTTAACAGAATTTTAGAGATCGGGTTTCCTTTTTTATAGTTAAATCTTTACTGGTGACTGAGTAGATCACCTTTTAATTACATGGCAATACAGTGGTTGTCGTGCCTTGGTGATTTTAACACAGGCTTTTCATGAATGCTTCTATTATAACTTAAACTGCCGATGTAGGTAGCATGGGAGATTAGAATCTGTGATGTCGTGTACTTGCACGGAACTGTATCCTGCAGAAAGCCCACTATCTTCTGGGCATATTGCTTGAAATATTAATGCAACAACAACTCTTATTTATTGTTATGATTACTATTTACTATCCCTTACAGACAACAATGATTCTCTTCAGTAAGCCTGGAAGTGGCTGATGAGACCATTTTGGAATCAGCAGACTGGTACTTGTACGGTCTCTTTCGCATAAAGCATCTCGAGGAGCTTTGTAATGCAAAAATTGACATTGGGACAGACTACTAAAAACTTGGTCGAAAAGCTAGGTTTCATGGAGTATTGTAAAGAAAGAACTGAGGTAGAGAATAGTTGAGATTCCAGGAAGGAATCTCAGCGCTTAAGGCTCTGGTCGATGAAGGCTCAGTTGTCAAACTTGGAATGATTAAAATTGGGGATGCTCAAGAGACCAGAATGAAAGGAGTGCTGGTATCTCAAAGGAGATTGGGTTGGCACAGAAGAAAGAGGAGAAGGGGTGAGGGGCAAGCCCATAGAGGAGTTTGAAAACACGGATGAAGCATCTTAAAACTGATCTGTTGCTTAACTGGGAGCTACTATAGGTCAGTAGGCACAGGAATCAGCTTAAGTCTAGGAATTTTCGATGAACTCAAGTACGGTGAAAGATCAGAGGTCAGCAAGAAGAAAGTTGGAATAGTAAGGTAGGAATAGTAAGGTATAGAGGGAACAGAGAGAATAGATGAGGGTTTCACCAGCAGCTGAGTTGCAGTCATGTGATGTTACTGTGGGAAATACTGATTGATGATGTGGATATCTGTTTGGTACCGAATGCACAAGTGTGTGAGGGTGGACTGTAAAGCCATGGCTCATGATTCTCTATTGACCATTCAACACTTAAGAATGGAAGCAGGCATGTGCCATACCAACCAAATGGATGATAGTGGAGAGATGTTAATGGGGGATTCTGTGGTCAAGTGTGCGAATGGCTAGCAGACATGACAAAGAATAACAGTGTACATTATTCAACTTCACATTGCATATCAATTGTAACTTTACTAAGAACTGTCACAGTAGCTTACGATGGCAGGGATGGAAACTTAACTGGAGAAATCCACACTGGAGTTCTGGGAGAGATGGACATGGATTTGGGAGTCAGTAGCGCATTGAAGGATTATGAAGAGGAAGGGAAGGGTGGAGATCAGGCAGTAGTTGTAAGCACAATGTGAACTATCATGGAGTTTGCTGACACAGAATGCATTTTAATGCAGTTAATTCTGACATTTTATTAGTGAACCACACACTTGTTGATGGGAGTGAAATATGTGCGCTTGGAGCAAAGCACAATAGCAGACTCTTGCAATAACTGCAGTTAACCTATGGGCTGTTTAATAAGTGATGGATTCAACAAAGCGTAGCCATAGAATATTGGAAAAGTTAAGAAAGACTGTTACATATGAGGGTATTATTGATTATATTTTATATTAATAATATAAAATCTCACTGGAGAAATTAATAATACATTAAGAGCAGTAAGATATGATTTATTATCCTGTTCATGAGCTGGTCTGACGAGAGTAGTTCCAAGTTAGCAGTACAGCTCTGATATCAATCATGTCAGTAGGCCTTCAATGCATACAGTTTGTAAGTCATTTTTAACTGGTAGAAATGTTGAAAAAGATTTCATAATGATTCAATTCTTGCAGGTCAGCTAGAGCAGCGATGATGCTTACTAGACCATTTGTATGTGACTTATACAACTTGAATGTCCACTTTGAATATGTTTTCAAAGACAGACTAGTTCCAATCATTAAAATGCTAATATATGTTCTATGGAAATTAACGATATATGAGCGGTTAATGTTTGTGTAGTGGTAATGTTATTGGACTAATAATCTATTGAAGCAGAGCGTATGAACTTGTGTTGGTCTGTACGGCCACCGATGGACTCACCCTCAAAGTGGAAGAGACTCATCCTTGTCTATGAGGGACTGCCAGTGATAGAGACTTTAACAGCTGTCATCAATTGTCGGAAAAGCCAATCTAGTCATAGAGCCATAACAACATGGAAACAGACCCTTCAGCCCAACCAGTCCATGCTGAACATAGTTCCAAACTAAACTATCCCACCTGCCTGCTCCTGGCCCATATCCCTCCAAACCTTTCCTATTCATGTACTCATCCAAGCGTCTTTGAAATATTATAATTGTGTGCCCACATCCACCACTTCATCAGGACGTTCATTCCACACGCAAACCACCCTCTGTGTAAAAATTTGCCTCCGTGTCTTTTTTAAATCTCTCTCCTATCATCTTAAAAATATGCCCCCTTCTCTTGAAATCCCCCATCCTAGAGGTCACATCTCAACTTCCTACACTTCAGTGAAAATATCCTAAACTATCTAGCCTTTCTTTATAACCCAAACCTTTCGTACCCAGCAACATCCTGGTAAGTCTTTTCTGAACACTCTCCAGTTCAATCATATCCTTCATCGAGCAGGACGACCGGAACTGGTTCATTAGTGCCCTTGAGGGAAAGAAATCTGTCATCCTCCTGATCTGACTTACATGTAACTCCAGACCCTCAGGAGTGTGATTGGCTGTGACCACAAAGTGACCTCTGGGGAGGTGGTTGTGATATCATCGCTGGTCTTAGTAATCCAGAGACCCAGGCTAATGTTCTGGGGACATTGCTTTGAATCCCAGCATGGCAGATGGTGAAATTTGAATTGAAACATTTGGCGTTTTAAAATATGGTGGCCATGTAACCATTCCTGATTGTCATTAGCAAAAAACCAAAATCTGGTTCACTAATATCCTTTGGGGAAGGAAATCTGCTGTTCTTACCTGATCTGACATACATGTGTTGCAAGACCAACATTCCCTCTAACTTATGGGGCTGCTCAGAGGTTTCATACACACTGATTGTCGGCCGCTCATTGACTTCCACTTTCAGAAGCCCCTGCTGCCCTCAGACCTCAGAGATCCTTGCAGCAGAAAAAGAAAAAAATTCCAGGGAATATGGCTCCTGACCCATAGCAATAAACCTTCATTGGTTGTCTAGGCCATATCAGATGCAATCAGTTCAAGGGCAACTAGGAATGGGTGACAAATGCCAGCCTTGCCAGTGACGCTCACGTTACATATGTGAACAGAAGAAAAAGGCTGAGTGAGCCACTCAGTAATTACGGTTGGCATGGGCAGAAACAATGACCCTAGTAGCATTATCGCTGGATTGTTAATCCACAGACTCAGATCATGTTCCAGGGACCCAGGTTTGATCATGCCCAGCAGATGATGGAATTTGAATTCAATAAGTATCTAGAATTAGGAGTCTAATGATGACCGTGAAACTATTGTCGATTATCAGTAAAAACCCATTTGGTTGACTCGTGTCCTTTAAGGAGGGGGTTACCCCCAATTTGGCCTACATGTGACTCCAGACCCGCAGCAATACGATTGCCTCTTAATTGCCCGCTGGGGCAGCGACACCCTCATCCTGTGAATGAATAAAAACAAGACTCAGAACTTGCCAGAATGCCTGCTTTTGCTGCAGTTACTCCAGTATTTTAAACCAGTTTGGTGCCACTGATTTGTTTGAATACCAACTGAAACTGCTTTTTCTTCTCCTTTCATTTCAGGCCTTTGGAGTAGTCTTTCATTCAATTCTTGATGTCTACCCACGGACTAGAAATTTACAGCGGACTGCAGCTTTTTATTATTCCCCTAACTGGACAAAATCGGAATCAGGAATTTCAATTGGCTCCAATTTCCCCTCTCTCATGACTTCCATGCTCAGGTTGACAATGTATTCAACACCAGCAGCTGGATTTGAAATTGCGACTGAACCGGAGGCATTGTACGTTCACCTACTTTTCGCCCTGAAAGATAGAACCTTGGGAATGCTGGAGGCAAGCTTTGCTTCCACAGTTTATCACAGTTTTGCTTTGTTGCAGAACAAGTGGGAGCAACTGATTGAGGACATTAGGCTGGGTCGAGTCAATCCCAAGCTGAAGATTACTAGTGATGTTCGCCTGAAGCTTGAGTCTCGTTTAAAGCCTGATCCTCAAAGGGCCTCCGAGTTGGCTGCAGAGTTTGAGATTGGATTTCGTGGGATTGCCCGTCGAGTGTGGCCCCACCTTAACTTGGTGCTTTCTGTGGATTCTGGCTCACATGAATTGTATGGAAGTCACCTGAAATGCTTCTACTGTCAAGGGGTCCCTATTTACTCTCCAGTTTATGCAGCCACTGAAGGTAATGATGGCTCAGCCCCTCACGATGTTAGCTCACCTGCTTCTCTGCTTTTATTTTCATTACTACGTTGGCAGGGTCAAGCAAATGCAGTACTCTCCTTCCCAACTCCAGCAATCTCCGATATGAAAGCAGAAAGTGCTGGGAGAAACTCAGCAAGTCTTCCAGTCTCTGTGGAGAAAGAAACAGAGTTAACGCCTCAAGCCTGGTATGTCTTTTGAACCTTGTATGCATGTTTGCAGCAAAGAGTCATATTGGACTGCAACTGTTAACTCTGTTCTCTGTCCATGGATGTTGCCAGACCTACTGAGCTTCTCCAGCACTTCCTGTTTTTATTTCAGGTCTCCAGCATCTGCTGTTATTCATCTATTTAGCTGTTACAAACTTACAAACCTAAGATTTAGGAAGAGAAATAGACCACATAGGCCTTCAATCCTGTTACACCATTCATTAAGATCCTGGCTGAAGTGTTTGCATTAATAATTCGACCTTCCCATCTATTCCTGATAATCTTCAATTCCCTTGCCTAACAAAAATCTACCCACCTCGCCCTTAAAAATATTCATTGGCCCCCATCTCCTCCACCTCCTAAGGCAGACAGTTCGAAAGTCGCATCACCCTCGAGAGAAAAGCAGTTCTCCTCATTTCTGTCCTAAAAGAGTGACTCCTAATTTTAAAACAATCTCCCCTGATTCTGGACTCTCCCGCAAGAGGAAACACATCCTTTTCCACATCTATCTTATCAAGACCACTCAGAATCTTTTAAACTTCAATCTCATCACCCCTCGGTCTTCTGAATTCCAGTGAGAACAAATCCAGCCTGTCTGATTTTACTTCATGAGACAACCTGCTCATTCCAAGAATCATTATATAAGCCTGCTCTGAACTACTTGCAGTGCATTTCTATCCAAGATGACCAAAACTGCGCACATACGCCTGCCTTTGAGATGTGATTTCACCAATGCCCTGTATAACTGAAGCAAAGTATCCTCGCTTTTATGTTCAATTCCTCTCATAATAAAAGCAGCAATCCATTAGTCTTCCTGGTTATATGCTGTAACTGCACACTAACATTTGTGGCTCAAGGCTGAGAACATCCGGATTCCTTTGCGCCTTTGGAATTCTAAAGCTCTGCGTTTTTATCCTTCCTGCCAAAGTGACTACTTTTACAGTTTCCCATGTTATATGCCATCTGCCAGATTTTTGCCCACTCACTTACCTATCTATATTGTATCCTTACTATGTGATCCTCACAACCATTTCCTACCTATCTTTGTATCATATGCAAATTTAGCCACCATACCTTCAGTCCCGTCGTCTAAGTCATTGATATGAATTGTAACAGGTTGAGAGCCCACCACAGACTCTTGCAGGATCACACTTGTTACATCCTAGCCAGCTGGACAAAGAACATTTCTGCACACACCCTTGTTTTCTACAAGCCAATCTTATATCTGTGCAAGTATGTCACCCACTACACCATGAGCTCCTACTTTGAGCATAAACCTTTTGCGTGGATACTTGTTAAATGCCTTCTAGAAATCCAAGTACACTAGGTCAATGGGCTCCAATTTATCTGCGGTGCATGTTGCTCCTTTGAAGAATTCCAATAAATTGGTTAAACAGAATTCCCATTTTACAAAGCAGTGCTTTTTGTAGAAAAACATTCCAAGTCATTTTAAAATTCACCAGGAGAAATGAATGCCACATCTAGGATGGAAACTTTATAATTGGTCACCAAAAGCCCGGTTGGAGGTGGATTTGAAGGAGAGTCTAACATGAAGGTGACGCATACAGTTTAAGAGCAGGGAGGTTATGCTGGATCGGTATAAAGTTAGGTCACAGCCAGAGTATTGCGTGCTGTTCTGGATAATTGACATATAATCCACATTATAGGAAGGATGTGATAGCACGAGAGTGAGTGTAGAGAAGATTTACAAAGGTAACACAGTATGGAGCTGGAGGAACAGAGCAGGTCAGGCAGCATCGGAGGAGCAGGAAAGTTGACGTTTCGGGTCGGGACCCCGCCAAAGGGACGTCAGCTTTGCTGCTGAAGGGTCCTGTCCCAAAATGTCAACTTTCCTGCTCCTCTGATGCTGCTTTGCCTGCTGTGTTCCTCCAGCTCGCACACTGTGTTATCTCAGACTCCAGCATCTGCGGTTCTTACTATCTCTGAGACTTACAAAGATGTTGCCTGGGCGGGAGAGTTTCAGACATGAAGTGAGATTGGAGAGCCTGGGCTTGTTTTCCTTGGATCAGAGGAGATTGAGAATGGACTTGATTGAGATGTATAAAATTATGTGGGGCATTGATATAGTAGACAGGAAGGAATTTTTCCCTTGCTGGAGAGATCAATGACCAGGGAGCATAGATTTAAGGTAAGGGCATGAAGGTTTGGAGGAGATGAGGGGGAAAACATTTTCACACAGAGGGTGGTGAGAATCTGGAACTCTCTACTGGCAAGGGTGGTAGAGGCAGAAACTCTCATAATACTTACGCGCACTTGCAATGCCAAGACATACAAGGCTATGGGTCAAGTGCTGGGAAATGGAATTAGAATAATTAGGTGGTAGTTGTTGACCAGCATGGGCGCGATGGGTTGAAGGGCCTTTTTCCTGTGCTGTAGATCTCCAAGACTTTATGAAATTACCGAGCACTGTCGATGAGCTCACTTTTATTTCACCTCATGTCTAACTCTCAAAGTTTTGGGAAACTCCGGTGCAAGTAATCATATTTCCACGAATAATTGTTTGGATTGTGACACAACATAACAGTGTAACCTTCATGTGTTCCCTTGTTGTAACATTCATTGTTTTAAATTTTAAAACCGAACATGTTTGAATTTTCATAACTCAGTAGAGTGACGTGACTCTTGTTGCACTGAGAGATCTGGAAATTGTAATTTTGTTTGGACACCTTTATTTTGTCATTTTGGTGATTATCCCATCAAAGAAAACTAGCTGGTAATAAATAAGCTTCATATTCTTACAGTTAAAGCAATGTTACATGTTAAGTTCCTTTTATTACCAGGTTCTGGTGACTGATCCTTGTTATTTAAAGTGATTTCCTAGTGTCTTTTCATTGTAACAGCTGCTTTTTTTTTCCCCTTTCATACGCGCTCAGTCCTATTTCCCACATCATGAAGAATCTGCCTGAAAGAGTTAAATAAGCCAAGCAACTTATCAGCACTACATTGTGCACATTTTTCCCCCAGGGTCGCTGATGCTGTGATTTCCACCCTGCAGTGTGAGCATGACAGATTCTGGAATTGTTTCAGGCAGATGAAATTCTGTAATAAAAGATAACATTGTGGGGGCAGGGAAGTAAAGACTGAATCCTCACCACTAGCGTTGTGCCTTGTTTCTGTGGCAGGTAAACACCAAAAGGCTTGATTAGTCCCGGTAACTAGTTTCCATGCTCTATTGTTCATATGCAGTGGAAACCTGATATAACACAGATATTCGAGATAAAAGGTACTGCAGATGCTGGAGAATCCGAGATAACAAGCATGGGGCTGGATGAACACAACAGGTCAAGCAGCATCATAGGAGCAGGATATTGTTGTCCTTGAAATTGAGACTGTTCTATAGCTCAACTACAGACTGATGGTCCCGTGCAAGAGCAAAAATACATCGTGGGAGTCAGAGCCAGCGGGTAAATCTGAGTTGAGATAGGGATTGAATTAGGTCCAAAAGGTTAATTGGGTTGGGGTTGTAAGATTGGCCTCATTTGGGAGCAGGAGACCCTGTGCAATAAGCAAATTTGCAATGTGTTAATCCAAATTATATAGGACTTCCACTGTAGTTCTATCTATGAGCTGTTAGTCATTTGCCAATCAGCATCCTTTTTGCTTGCAATAAAGATAGTTGTTCCCTTTGAAGTTTGGCATTCTTGCATCTGTCCTGATGAGGGCAGGAGGAAAAGCTTCAACAGCATGTCCTTTCTTTTCAGCAATACAGTTATTTTTTGTATTAATTGAAAATCTCGACATCAGTCTCAGGTGTGCCTGTATTTCTGCCATTGACCTGGAATGTTTGACTTAGGGTGTTGGTCAGGTTATTTTTTTTTTTTTTTTGTTTAAAATTTGTTCATGGAATTTGGGTAGTGTTGGCTTGGCCAGCATTAATTAATTGTATCTCCCCAACAGCCACGAAGAAAGTGGTGGTGAGCTACTTTGGTGAACAACCTTGGGGGTGCTGTTAGGGAGGGCATTCCAGGATTTTTACCCAGGAATGCTGATATATTTCCGAGTCAGGAAGGTGCATGATTTGGTGGGGAGCATGTGGGTAGTAGTGTTCCCATGTAAATCGTTGTGCACAATTGTTGATGACCCAAAGGCACATCTTCAATCATGAAGAAACCGACGTGGACGAAGCCATTTTTGATATTCTTCTGTCACATGTTGATTCATGCTGAGCTAAAGTTTGCAGGGAGCCATCTACAGCCTCTCCAAGCCTTTACCCTTCTCCGCGTAAGTGTCAACAGGCTACAGGACTAGAGCCCAATTCTCTGATTCTCATGATGTTCTCTCAAACATTTTCTAACTGGAATCATTGAAGAGGTTTTTTGGAGTTTCATTGACCTAGCTCAAGGGTGCAAGTAGCACTGTTTTCAAAAAAAAATCAGACTCCAGTTTATTTTGTCTGTAACAGCTTAAATCTAGAGTGCACTGCCTGACAGCCTGAGAGCAGATTCACCCTTTTTCTAAAGGGGATTGGCCAGTTAGAAACAAAGAAAATATTTTGAGGACTACAGAGGAAAGGTAGGGGAGTGGTCCTGGCTCAGTCGCTGGTAGCAGATGGTCATGATGGACCGAATAGCCGCCTTCAGTGTTTGTGGTTTATTGTTTCTCTCTGTTTTCTTAGGACTCATCGGTGTGAACCTATGGCCAGAGAAAGAAAAACGGCATTACCTCTTATGTCCACACTCGATGTTTTTTGAATTTATTCCTGTTGATCTCTGCAGTGAAGAACAGCCACAAACTCTGTTTCTGGATGAAGTGAAGGAAAATGAGTTGTATGAACTGGTAATCACCAATGCTTCTGGATTGTACAGGTACAGATTATAATTTTACTCAAAAAATATATAAATGACAAACTCTAACTCATATTCTTTTTCATTTGCCCTTACAAGTCTTCCCATTTTGTATTTTTGTGTTGTCTAAATGGCATCCAAGACAAAATGTTTAAAAATGCCTAAAACCTTTTTATAAATGTTGCTGGTAATTCGATCTCTTCTCATCTCCCCAGCCCAGCCATGGAGATGTCGGGAACCAGGTAGAAAAGCACACTGCACTTAAGCAAAGCCTCCTGACAGCAATGGTTCCCAATCTTCCCAGTATCAAGCCACACTTCAATGAGGCAAACAACTCCATGGCACACCCACTTTTTTTTCCCAGTTGACGTGATGTGAATGTCCATGCATGCTCAGTGCTGAATCTCTGCACGTGTGCGGTATCTGAAGTCTACTCACGCACGGCTGTGCCGAAATGTGCATGCGCAGTCAGTAGGGGTGCCTGGTATCAGCAGATACAGCCGTTAGTGGGAGACAGGGAGGTTCCAGAGGAGATTGGAAGCGCAGACGCAGCCTTGGTGCTCAGGGAAAGTGCTGCTGCTTCCTGAAAGTTTCACAGCCGATATTATATATTATCGTTGGTGTATGTTAATTTCAGACAGTGTCCTTTTAAGAGGTGAGTCACATGAGCACTGGTGAGTCATTAGCCAGGTTGCAGGCTTGTTCAGAACTGATTTGTCCTTTTACCGACTACGCACGTACAGAATAAAAACCTATCTGCTGGTTTGCAGTAAGCAATGACTTTCTGTGCTCTTTATTTCTGACTGGAGCGTGGTAACTGCCCAGTACAGAATAACACACTTTATACCTTGTCTGCTGTGGCACAGCAGTTGAAAACCACAGCCTTCTAGGTGTTCCTGGAGGTTGTCGTAGGAAGAAGGGAAATTCTTTTCCCTAGAGATGACAGCCAGAGGCTCTCCTGGCTGATGATGGCAGCCTGGGTAGAGGTGTCTGCTGAGGGCTGTGGCTCAGAGCAGTTCATGAGAACCTGGCTCCTGGTGCTGCAAGAGGGTGAATGATCTGCTGTGCTGTGCCAGGATATATACCACTGTCTACTCAACGTTTCATCCTCTTGTGAATCTGAGTTAGCTTTATAAGCTTGTCACTGCAGAGGACTGCCACACAAAAGGCCAAATTTCTGCCACTTCATGGCAGCTACTAGTGTGGCACTATTGGCAACACAGTGGCACTGCCTCTGGCACAATTACAAAGTTCACACTTGAAAGGATCTGCAGCATCCAGCAGCTTGTGTGCCCTCAGGTCACTGATCTTTCATTACAACAGGAGAATGTGGACATCTGACTGCTTCACACCAAAGGCTTGCGTGTAACAAGGACACACACAAAAGCTGGCCTTTATAATTAAGACCCCTTTGGTGTTTGGCCTTTTCTATGTTTTATGTTCAAGTTTGCTGTCAGCAGCCAGTGTGGCATCTTCACTTGGGCAGTCTTTCTGACCTGGTCTCTCACTTCTGTATTGAAACCATTGAACTGGACTACATGTGATTACGACTTCACGCTCGCTGATCAACATGGTGAGGTTTCAGCCCTCACACCGTCAACGTTTGAGTAAAGAAATGCCTTTGATTATGAGGAAGCCAAGCAACTGAAGACATTTATAGCCACCTGAGCTTGAAAGAAGTGCAGGCCACTTATAGATACTCAATTTTGTGAACACCAATTTGCAGTCATGAGTGTAATTTCAATGCACCATGAATATTAAGGAAAGCCGACCTGTCTGAAAGATTCTGAGAATGTAAAACTTTAACCCGCCATTTGGAAACTGTATTCTTCTCTCCTACCCAGTTATGTTCCCCCTTCAAACAGATCTGGTTGGGAAAATTCTGACCAAAAATGCTGAATGTGATTTCCAAAAATCTTATGCTTAACATCCTATTTAATGTGTGAAAGTGCTCACTTGATGTAGGAACAAAAGTAGAACATCGAATCTCTCAAGCTGGTTAATCATTCAGTTAGATCATGCCTAATCTTTAATTAACTCCACATAGTCTTATATTCATTAGTACTTTTGGTCAATAAAAATTGATCAACATTGAATTTACAACGAACAATTTATTAAATATTCGAGGAAGAAAGTTCCAGACTTCCTCCACGCAAAAAGAGTTTCCTAATTTCACTCCTGAGAAGCCTTGTTGTAATTTTTAGATTATGCCTCCTTGTCCTTGATTCTCAATCAGGAAACAGTTTCTGTTTATGTGGGATTGACAGTGGATGTAAAGAGATACTAAGTTGAGTTAGTCAAGTTGAGTCAATAGGCAAATACATGGCTGTAACAGTGATGTACAAAATGTTAATGCATGAGGAGACCTGGGTGTTCTTGTGCACTGGTAAAGCAGGCGTACAGATGCAGCAAGCAGTCAGGAAGGCAAGTGAGTGCAAGAGAGTTTGAGTACAGCAGCAAGGAAGACTTGCTTCAGTTGTACTGGGCTTGGTGAGACAGAGCCTGGAGTATTATTGTAGTCTTGGTCCCTTTACCTCAGCAATATTATACTTGCCAGAGGGGGACTGCAGAAAGATTCACCAGTCTGATTCCCGGGATGGCAGGATTGACAGGAAATTGGGTCAACTGAGCTTGTGTCCACTGGAGTGTAGAAGAATGATAGGGGATCTCGGGGATTGAAACCTAAAACTGTGACAGTGCTGAGCAGATTGGATGCAGGGAAGATGCATCTATCTGTCTGGGGTGGGTGGTTCTGGAACAAATGATCTCCTATCACAGATACAAGATACGCCATTTTGGACTGAGATGAGGAGAAATATCTTTACTCGATGCTGAATCTGTGGAATTCTCTTTCCTACAAGGTGTGGAGGACGAGTCACTGAATATATTTAAGAAATACATGCATTGTTTTCTAGAGGCTAAAGATATCAATGATACGGGGACAGAGTGGGAGTATGCACTGAGGTAAAAGACCAGCCATGATCGTATTGAATGGTGGAGCATGTTCAAAGGGCTGAATGGCTTCCTGCTCTTATTTTCCTATGTTTCTGTTTCCTTAATAGCTTGAAAATTTTGATCAAGTTCCACTTATTTTTCTAAAGCCCAGGGGACACAAGCTTGGTTTGTGAAATTTTGCCCCATAATTCAAACTGTAGAGTTGAAGTGTCCCGGTAAATCTACATACAATCTGCTTGCTTCGAGGGCAGTATAACTTCCTAAAGGTGTGGTGCTCAGAACATCTTGTAGTACCTGATGTGTGGTTTGTGCTTTGTATTGCTAAACCATGACCTCCCTGTATTTGAGCCCTCGAAGTGTTGAAGGCCACCAACCTTACTAGCCTTTTGGATATTTTCTGTACCTGTTCTTGAGATTTTTTAATTATCTGTATACCTGGTCTCCAAAGTCTCTTCCAAATGCCACTGCTTCTAACTTTCAAGCATTGAGAAATTGGCATTCTGCGCTTAACTCTATTGATCATCATAGAATCCCTACAGTGTGGAAACAGGCCCTTCGGCCCAACAAGTCCACACCGAACCTCAAAGCATTCCACCCAGACCCATCCCCCTGTAACCCACCTAGTCCACACATCCCTGAACAATGCGGGCAATTTAGCATGGCTAATCCACCTAACCGGCACACCTTTGGACTGTGGGATGGAACCGGAGCACCCGGAGGAAACCCATGCAGGCATGTGGAGAATGTGCAAACTCCACACAGTCGCCCGAGGGTGGAATTGAACCCAGGTCCCTGGCACTGTGAGGAAACAGTGCTAACCACTGTGCCACCATGCTGCCCTGGTTGCAAATCCATTGCCTAACAAAATTCCATTAACTTTACTGTTGGCATTTCCAACTTACCCAAACTCTGCAGCTTTTAAGGAGAGAGTTTCAAATTTCACAAAGCCTTCATATGATGAACTGAAGGCAGTATGCCAAGCTATAGTTCAATCAGAACTTCGTCTAAATGCAGAAAAACCTGCATCCCTTTTTGTTTTCCAGACCTCTTCAAATAAACGCTAATATTCCATTAGCCAATGGAATCTTTTGTACTTTTAGTGTATAGTTTTCCGTGATTTCTGTACATTGGTTCCTAAATCTTTCCTCTCCTCATCCATTTAAAAAATTCACTGACCTATTTATCTTGCACTCAAAGTGTATGATCTCTCACTTTTTCACACAGTTTTATCTGTCATTGATGGATTTCAAAGTGGGCAATATAATGTCCCCGTGCAGCTTTACCCATCTATGCTACTTCCTGTGCCGCCTACCTTTGTGTTGCCAGTAAACTTGGATACGTGGCTCTTGATTCCTTTATCTGAAATCATTGATATTTTTGTGACCTCTAACATTGTCTGTAACTTGTGTTAAAGTTGGTGTTTTTGACAAATCCAGCTCTGATGAGATCTGATGCAAGTCAAGATCAGCTTTGGCAGTGCGGAAATGACCTTGTCAAGGTTTTTGATGTTGTTGTAAGACACTGCAGTACATGTCTTAGCCACAATGTGGTGCTCTAATATAAACTTTTGTTGCTATATAAAAAGTCCATCTCTGTCTCACTCAATAGCACTGTGAAAGGGTCACACCCAGTGCTTTATGCAGTGGCCGGAACCTTAGGCACACTGAAAACCAGCACAAACATTTTGAGAATCTGGAGCTGTTAAAGTAATGGCAACCCATTCCGTCTCCGTTTATCAATCTTTGCTGTAGCACCTTTGGTTTCTGTTTTCTCCTGTTTGCTTTATTGTCACATGTACCTTGGTACGGTGAAAAGTTTTGTTTTATGTGCCGTACAGATAGATCACACGCTACAAAGATCATAGGATGATTGAACAGAGTGAGGAATACAAAGTTACGGCTGCAGAGAAGGTGCACAAAAAGCAAGATCAACATTAGATTTGAAATTTGAGAGCTCAATTCAGAAGTTTAATAATAGCGGGGTACATGTATCTTTTGTGTCTTCTGCCTGACAGAAGACGTTGGAAGAGATTATAACAGCAGTGAGAGGGGTGTTTGATTATCTTGGCTGCCTTTCTGAGGAAGCAATAAATATAGATGGAGTCAGTGGATGGTTTTCTCTCGAGGCAGCCAAAACATGTTGATGTAAAGTCACCATAGACCTGTCATTTGAGGGAGCGAGAGATGACAGGTGGTGGTTTAACTTGAAGGTCACCACACCTCAGGTGAGGGGAAAGGCTGAGAAGGTGG
The DNA here is from genome assembly GCA_024137785.1 of Ginglymostoma cirratum. Lineage (NCBI taxonomy): Eukaryota > Metazoa > Chordata > Chondrichthyes > Orectolobiformes > Ginglymostomatidae > Ginglymostoma > Ginglymostoma cirratum. The sequence goes on along the minus strand of JAHRHZ010000056.1, from coordinate 4,354,436 downwards.
GACCTTTGTGGTAACCTCAGCTGGTGCAGGAATTAAATCCCCGCTGTTAGTATCGTGCTGCATTAGAAACCAGCCATCCAACCAACTGAGCTGACTGGTCCCGTGCATTCTGATGTAATCTTCTGCCAGCAGCCCTTCACAAATCCATTCTTCAATTCTTCACATCAGCATCATCAGTGTGTGTTAGCGAGTTGTTGAGTTGTACAGAAAATCGTAACAGAACGACACAATGTCTTCCCTTCATGTTCATTCAGAATCACTGCAAAGTGCTGAAAACAGAATTGTCACTTATTTCTATTCTTCTGTCACTGCCCTCCCCGCTCCACTACCACCAGCCCCTTGCACTTAACGGTCAAAGTCTGCTATGGTCTGTTATTGTCCAGAAAGGCGTTTATAGTGAAGAGTCATGCTGGAATTGACATTTATTCAGTCTTGTATTTATTTATTTATTCAGTCACGCTGTAGTTTCAATAAATGTCCCTTCATACATGCTAAAGTGAAACTCCAGTTAATGCAGTATTTGCATAAAACTAAACATTATAATACATTATCAAAGTGCACAATAGTGCCGGAGAATTTACCTGCGGGCACCTTGAGTATGGGGCCCATCTGCTCTATATAGCTTGGCTTACAAATGGTCAACTCGCATCACTTTATCCATTGACCGAGCTATGGGTGTTTTTTATTTAAAGTAGTTAGCTTTGTTGCTGCACTGCTGTCTGTCGAGCTCATTACTGCTATTGTTATCGTATATGAAAGTGTTACCTAGCCTTCTGAGTCTCCTTGTAGGAAATTACATCTGATTATCAATCAGTAAGTGTACATGAACAATACTTTTCACATTATTAGCTGCTCCCTGGACCATTTTTAAGGCATTGATAACACAAAGCAGTTGAGAACGTGCACTAATAAACTTAGTTGCACCATCTTTTTTGCATTTCAAGTCTAGTTACTCACTTTGTCTTATTGTGCTAAAAGTTTAGATTTCATTTAAGCTTTTGTTTGTAAACAAGGCAAGTGGGAGATTTGGGATCGTTAATTGTGTAACACTTCACTCCAAGGCCATAGGCAGTGTGTTCCCTCTACTTATACTGATCAGGCATAACAACAGACGCAACAGCCTAGAAATCTAATTAAAACCGAAAGAACTGCGGATGCTGTAAATCAGAAGCAAAAACAAAGTTGCTGGAAAAGCTCAGCAGGTCAGGCAGCATCTGTGAAGGAAAAAACAGAGTTAACGTTTTGGTTCCGGTGACCCTTCCTCAGACCTGCTGGGCTTTTCCAGCAACTTTGTTTTTGAGCCTAGAAATTTAGCTCCAGTGTACCAGATTTTCAGGCAATAAACAAACTAAGCTTCTCTGAGGGGGGATTGTAGACCCTGGGTTAGTAACCCAGATCCATTTGGGGAGTGGGTTCAAATCTCACTGCAGCTGGCGGTGAAGTTCATTAATAAATTGAAAAATAAACTTATTGTCGGTGAATATTACAATGCGGAAATTTTATTTCTGACAGAAGTGACTTTATTTTTTTAAGGGTCAGGAACTCCTCTTTTTACAGCAGAGGGTCAAAACAACCTTCCCAAGAAATTTTATGACCTAACCTAAATGACTTGACAAGCTACCTGGACTGAAGTGTTTACTAAATTGAGCTTTTATGACTCAGAGAGAGTGTGATAGATGGAGAGGCCAGAAGCAGGTTCAGTTCAGAAGAAACGATTCGTACCAGCAGATGAGCGCTGTAGCAGCCTTGAGGAAAACACATTGAGAGACTCACAGAATCCCTACAGTGTGGAAACAGGCCATTCGGCCCATTGATTCCACGCCAACCCTCTGAAGAGCATCCCACCCAGACCCACACCCTATCCCTCTAACACTGCATTTCCCGTGGCTGCTCCACCCAACCTGCACATCCTAGACACTACGGGCAATTTACCGTGGCCACTCCATCCACCCTGCACATCTTTGGACTGTGAGAAGAAACCAAAAAATCCAGATGAAACCCACGCAGACACGGGGAGACTGTGGAAACCCCACACAGACAGTCACCAGAGGGTGGAATGGAACTTGGGTCCTTGGCGCTGTGAGGCAGCAGTGCTAACCACTGAGCCACCGTATCACCCTAAAAACCGTGACCTGTTTTCCTGAAGGTTGTAAGAAAGGTTAGAGAGCTAACCTGGGTCTCTGCCTCAGAGAGAGAGGGAGAATCATATCTGGTGATCTTGTAGAAAATCACTGAATGGAAGCTGTTGTGATCTTGTTTGTTGACTAGAAATGGAAGTGTGAAAAAGGAGTGATGCCTCGGTTTGGTGTCAGAATCATACAATTGTTATGGTGCAGAAGAAAGCCATTCAGCCCATCATGTCTGCACTGGCTCTGTGAGCATTCTAACCTTGTGCCATTCTCCTGCCTTTTCCCCACAACCCTGCACATTTGTTCCTCTTTAAATAACATCCAATTCCTCTTGAATGACCCAACTGAACCTGCCTCCACTGCACTTACAGCCAGTGCATTCCAGACCCCAACTGCTCCCTGTGAAAAGCTATTCTCTTGCCTTGCATTTGCTTATTTTCAAAACATTTTAAAACTGTACCCTCTGGTTCTTGATCTGTGTACAAGTGGCTACAGTTTGACCTAACAAAACAGAAATTGCTGGAAAAATCAGTAGGTCTGGCAGCATCTGTGGAGAAAAATCAGAATTAACGTTTTGGGTCCAGTGACACTTCCTCAGAACAGTTTCCTCCCATTCTGCCCAAATCAAACCTCTCCAATCTTTGCTTTGAACTGAACTGTCTGATCCTTGGAACCATTTTCTTAAAGCTGTTCTGCACTGTCTCCGATGCATTCACCCCCTTCCCATTGTGTAGTGCCCAGAACTGTGCACAATACTCCAGCTGAAGTATAACCTTTATCTTGTATAAGTCTTTCATAACCTCCTTGCTCCCGTATTGCATGCCCCTATTTATGAAATCCTAGAATACTGAATGCTTTATTAACTGCTCTGTCTGTCCTGCCACCATTAATGACTTTTGTACATATGCACCCAGATCTTTCTGCTGCTGCACACTGCTTAGAATTTTGCATTTTATTTCAGACTGTCTCTTTGCATTCTTTGTACGAAGCGTACCACCTCAACTTCTTTGCATTGAACTTCAGCTGTCACCTATCTCCATCAATGTGTCAACATCCTTTTGAAGGTCAACACTGCCTTCTTACAATTCTCCCTGACGCTATGTCATCTGTATACTTTGAAATAGTCCCCTGTATGCAAACATCCAGATAATTTACATGTATCAAGAAAAGCAAGGGTTCAAATACCGACTTCTTGGAAACTGTGGTTCCTTCTCCCACTTCAAAAATACTTATTAACCATTGCTCCGTTTCTTATCCCTCAACCAATTTTGTATCCACATTGCTGCTGCCTTTTTAACAATGACCTTCCTCACAAGGCTGTTGTGTGGCACCTTCTAGAAATCCACGTTGCCAGCATTCCCCTCATCGGTCCTCTTCCAACAAAAAGTCTCTAGCAAGTTCACTATAGATAATGTTGTTTGTGCTTTGAACACTTTGACCAGTTTATGTATTAAAAACACTTTAGCCCAGCTAAAGTGGGTCAGACAAAGGGACCAAACTGGTTTGCAGTTGAACTTGATGTTATTAGCAAAATATTCCTTATTTAACAACATCATGTGAGCATTTCCCAAATTTCCACAATATTTACTGTTTACCTAGCTGTATCCATCTGAGGAAGGATATTACCCACAGTCATCCACACGTTTGAGCTGGGTGTTTGGAAACCCCTTCCTTTCTGGTGTAGGGCTGGCTCTCTTCCACGAAGGTGGGTCTTGCAGGTCAGGGTGGATTCCCTCCTGGGTTTTCTTGGGTTGCCACCTGCTCTTCTACCACAAGTCTCACTGTGAGTTTTCACGGAGGGGGTGTGTCATTGCTGTGGGTCTGGAGTCACAGGTAGGCCAGACCAGGTAAGGATGGCAGTTTCCTTCCCTAAAGGGCATTAGCGAACCAGATGTGTTTTTTCCAATAATCTGACAATAGATTCATGGCCATCATTAATTCCAGATTTTTTTTTTTATTGAATTCAAATTCCACTATCTACTTTGGCAAGATTCGAACTGGGATCTCCAAACGTTTTCAGCATGTCCAGATTAACAGTCCAGTGATAATACCACTAGACTGTAGCCTTCCCTGATTTACTATTGCAAACTCCATTACTTTGATACATCAAGGGTTGACTACTTGTCCACTTGACTGCTGACCTCCATTCCTCCAACCTCTATAAGTCTGTTCATCCGAAATGCCCCACTTGTATCTTAATTTGCACACAGTCCTACTCACCCATAACCCCTGTCCATCTTGACCAGTATTGACTTCTGGTCTCTCAACAGAATTATTTCCTAAAGCTCTCAGCCTTAAAATCGAATTTCTTCAGATCTTTGCATCATTTATATTTCTATAATCTCCTTTAGATATACAAGCCTGTTCACCCACATTGTTTTTTTTTTTTCCTTTGACGTTGGTTTCTGCGCCATGGAACACGTTTCTAAGTTAAAAGCATGGTACAAATAAAAGATGTTCCTCCTCTGAGTGTCAGATTTTGTGCACTGCAATGGGACGCTAATGAGGCAAGATCTCAGCAGAGATACATGTTGTGGTTTATCTCTCATTTGCTGTTCAGGTTAAGAGAGCCTGCCCCCATCCCAGTCTCTGCATTCAGCTGTGTAAGAGAGGACAGAGCTCTCAGCTGTTCTCATTGCACTCTGCAACTACATCTGAGCTTAGAAGCAATCTTCAAAGCAGCAGCTCATAGCTCGCCACTTTCTGCAAATACTTGAGCAAGGCTTGCAAATTATCCTGTCAATGAATTTATGTTCCAGTTAGGCTTTATTTCTTCACTTTGATCCATTTATTTTTTTCTGTGTAATTGGCTGACTCAACACTGTCCCATGTTCAAGGGCATGCCCTAATGGTGGCATAGTATGAAATTGTTTTGCTTTGAAGTTTAAATAAAAATGAAACTCAAAACTGAACTTTAACCTGTACCTGTTATTCACATGATGCCCAAAGCAAGCTGCATTTGTATGTGTGTGAACTGTTTTGATTTTGTTTCAGATATCGGATGGGGGATATCATCAAGATAGTGGGTTTTCACAATCAGTGCCCAGTCATTGAATTTAAATACAGGTGCTTTGGTTTAATTTTTAAAATCATTATCATCTATTTACATTAGCCCCTGCACATTATGTTCCTGAATTTCTAAACATAGGCATTTGTTCCTTTTGCATTGTCAGATGGGGCCAGTTGTTAAATGTCAGGGGAGAGAAAATTCTGGAGGAAACCTTTTATCAAACACTACTGCGAGCCGTTAGCCTGTGGCCTGGGGCAGTGCTCCTTGATTACTGCTGTGTAGAGAGTGGCCTTTTAGGTAAGAGAATGACAAATGACCTGCTTCGTGTCTGCTACAACTAAAGGTGCGAGAATCACAGTTGAATCTAGAGCTTGTGCCACCTGTCTAATTTTATAAGTCTGCTCATGTCTGAAACTCTGGATCTTAAGAATATAAGAACTAGGAGCAGGAGCAGACAATTCAGCCTCTCCAATGTGTTCCACCATTCAATACAATTGTGGCTGATCTCATCTTGGCCTCAACTCCACTTTCCTGCCCACTCTCCATAATCTTTGAAATTTTTCATTTGTGTCATTATCCCTTAGTATTTTGATGGCAGGCTAGATTTATTTTGAAGGGATTTGAAAAGGAACTTGGCTGTTACAGTCCTTTCACCCCTCAACCTTTGACACAAGTGGACAAACCCACCCCAATTGAGCGAAAGAAAGATTAGCATCTTTCTATGACAGATCTCTCACTATCAATCTAGTGAGACTTGGCCAGGTTCAAACCTTTAGGTCACTGCCCAGAATTGTGAATAATTTAGTATTAAATGGTCATTAATCAGTGAAGATCGTCTGGAGTATGAATTGGAAATTTTACCCATGCAGTAAGAGGTGATCCTGTGATGTTATGGGTATGGTATATTTTTGTCTCCTAAGCAAACAATTAATACAAAGGCAAAATACAGCAGCTACTGGAACTCTGAAATATAAACGGAAAGTGGTGGAAATACTCAAGGTCAGGCAACAGCTGTGGAAAGAGAAACAGTTAATGTTTCAGGTTGGTGACCTGTCATCAGAACAAATTGACTATATCTGTGCTATCCTGCAATTGATCTAAGATGGCCTTAGTTCTGAAGCTTATTGCCAAAAGAACTAAAATGTTCCACTGTCCAGCATTGAATCATCTTCCCCTTTGAGCATAAACCAGTTCATCATAAAGTCGTCATTGGTTTAATAGGTCCCTTATTTCAAACTGTGCGTATAATCTGAGCCTTTCTAGACAAAAGGGGGTTGAGCGTACATCTGAGGATGATGGGAGCACAGCAATACTTATGAGATAACCTATCAACCACTTGTGTGTAGTCGTGATGGTTCTGAGGGGGGAGCTTGAATGAAAGATGGTTGTTGTGGCTGACAGCTAAGGCTGTGTTATTTTAAGCTGTGCATCTTTACCATGTGCAGGTCTATTTTAGTTGCTGTCTGTCTGTTATCTGGAGATGAGAGTATGGCACTCGTCATTCACTTTTTATTTCTATTCAATTCGGCGAATTATTTCATTGTACTGAACTTGAATGTTGACGGAAAATGTTGCAGTTTTGACGAAGCTTTTACATCTTCTCTCATTAGGGCATTCGTATGAATAAAGGAGAACAACTTTTTGTTTTACACTGCATGAAAAGAGAGTGACAGTCATTGGCAGGGGACTATGATTGGTAAAAAGGTTGTCATGGAGAATGGACCAGTTAGATTTATCCATGTTGCACTTGTTTTAACTGACAAAATAGGTGACACCCATTCTCTGGTTTACTCTTCAAGGCAATGACTTACACAATCAGAGTCATTCTGCCCGGTTTAAATTTAAGCAACTCTTGCCATTTAACTGTCGGTCATTATTCTCTATGATATTGTCTCTACCAGAGTCTACTTGTCAACGAAAACTGTATAGATATAAAAAAAAGTTTTGTCTCCCCCTCACCCCGCCATTGTTGTTCTTGTGGATTTCCTGATCTGCGCGAAACAAAAAGCTTTGACAAAATCTGACTGTTTTTCAGCAATATTCACAATCCAGTTTGTCGAGCAACTCAAAGAGATTCCAAGATTACGTCAAAAAAGGCAAATATTTGGTGATCTCAGTTTGGAGGACATGGGGCCAGGTCAGACTATCAATATCAAGAGAACATTTGTGAGATTTAACCCAAAAGTAACTGACTATGAACCCACTCTCACATTCATGCCCCATTCACTGCTGGAATTGTTTTTCTAAGGAATACAAATCAAATTAGGTTATATTGTTCAATTAAAATGCTGCAGATGAGACTAGAAAGATGCAAATATCCTCCCTAGCGGCAGAGTGCAGAGCCATGGTTGTGAAGATGCTGATCAATTACAGGTCAGCGCAGATATAGTCAATTTGTTTTGATGACAGGTCACCAGCCTGAAACATTAACTCTGTTTCTCTTTCCACAACTGTTGCCTGACCTTGAGTATTTCCACCTGTTTCTGTTTATATTTCAGATTTCCAGTAGCTGCTGTATTTTGCCTTTGTATTAAGAGTAGGAACTTGTGGTTTTGTTCTGTCATTTACACTTCAAGCATTGATTTAATTGTGTATGTGTAGCACTCATGTCAATGCTGACTGTGCAGCAATCACTCACCAGTTCTCCCTGAGTAAACTACCGCACTAACTCTGACATTAATGCCTAAATCAAGCACTGTCAGAATGCCCCAATTCTTGTCCTTTGTGCAGATCTTATTTGATGTAATGAGAGACACTGTTTTCTTTCCTATGACAAGGATTATCAAATTTCTGAAACTGGGCCATGAAAATCAGTGAGTGAGTTGCACGTGTCTGCAGAATATGAGAGCCTGTTTCTGTTTACAAGCACAGGGCTCTGTACAGCAGATTTGGATCAAATGTTGATGGGCCACACCGCCAACAACAACTTGTGTCTAAATAGCATCCTAATGAAATAAATTGATCCAAAGCCTTTCGTAGGAGTGTCAGCAAACAAAGTTTGGCGCTTAGCCATTGAAGATGGTGGGGCCGCTGACCAATCATTTGGTCAAAGAAGTCAAGTTTTAAGGAGCCAATTTAAAATATGAAACAGATGCATAGATGATTCGGGAGTGAATTCCAGAATTTAGGATTTTGGCAGCAAAAGCCGCAATACCCATGGTGGAATGAAGAAGATTTGGAGAACCTTTGAGACCAGAATTAGATCATAGAATTCTTACAGTGTGGAAACAGGCCCTTTGGCCCAACAAGTCCACACCAACCCTCAGACCCATCCCCCTATAACCCACCTAATCTACATATCCCTGGACACTATGGGACAACTTAGCCAATTCACCTAACCTGCACATCTTTGGACTGTGGGAGGAAACCAGAGCACCTGGAGGAAGAGTTGCAGATAGCAATGAGTGTTGTAAGGGAGATTACTGGCTGGAAATGGTGCCGGAAACTCAAGAAATGCTGGGGTATCTCGAACCCAGATCTGGAAAACTGTAGACCCAAATGCCTTCCACGCAAACATAGACAACTTCATCATAAGGTCACGGGACAACCACAAACCAGCAATTTTTTAACATCCTGCAGAGAACAGTGCACAGACTCCCTCAGACTCATTCTGCCCTTTCTCCAGCTTTTCATACAGACTAGTAAAACTGAGCCCCAAAAACAATGCACTGAAGTCAGTGCTTGCTTTTGATCTCGCATGTTCAACCACTTGTGAGCACAATCCAGATGTATTCGAGTTCATTTCTCTGTTTCTACATTTCAATAGTGCTTTCTTAAAAATCATTAAACTTGACTGTTTTTATAGCACTTTAGCTGTGTATACTCACTACTCAGATCTGGAATACTGTCAAAAAGGCTCCTATTGTAACAAACGTATTACTGTATTTCATACTTGTGCCCAGCATTGTTTCATCTGTCGACATCACCAGAAGTAAATTGACTGTTCGTTACTCTCATCGGGTACCTATGGGACCTTGCCATGTGTAAATTAGCTGTTACATTTGATCACATAGCAGTGATTGCACTCCAACATTAAATAATTGGTTGCAAATTACTTTGGGATAACCTGGAGACCTGATAAAGCACTTTATAATTGCAAACATTCTCTTTCCTTCCATGTACCAATACATTCCTCTGGCTAAGTCCTATGAGAAACATCAAATTAATCTATGTATTTATTTGTTTATTGAGGAAAATTAATGTTGCTGAATACATTGATAAACTTTGGCAATTTATTGGCAGAATGTCCCAATAGGAAATCAATAAGTAGAGTCTGGTCCTCCAGGAGCTGACTTCCATCAGCCTGTTCAGCAATTATGGACATGACTGAAGATAGAAATACCTGACAAAATGTCTGCAATATTGGGTAGTCTGATTTTACTTTAAAGCTGTTTACTATCTACTGTAAAATAAAGTGTTGCAACCCTGTTCATGGCTAATGTGCGCCACATATGTTGCGAATAATTGAAATGTCTTCTTTCAGGATCATTTTGTGGCAGCTCAGATCCTCACTATGAGGTTTTTGTTGAAATAAAAGGGGTCAGGAACTTATCAGAGGATCAGCGTTACAAGGTGAGAGGCTACTTCTTATTGTCCTGGGAAAGGATTAATGCATATTTGAAGTTGAAGTTGATTTTCCTCCCTTTTGGGCATTATTAGGATGCCAATGTGTGATGATAACATTTGTTAATATAAAAATCAGCAAACCCACATAAACTAAGTATTTACAACAGGAAGTGGTTCAAAACTATACCGAATGAAGGAGCTCTAATCAGCTCATTATTTGTGAAGTGGAGGAGCTAGTGCCATCATCACTGGGCTAGATTCAAAATCGCAACCCAGCAGCTGGTAGAATTTAAATTCTGCTCTTAACTCAAATCAATTAACTATAAAATCTGGAATAGGAAGTTTGTCTTGAGTGATGACTATGAATGATCCTCAATTGTGATGGAAATCCACCTGTTTCATCATTCTGCACAGTCATTTTTTTCAAATATCACCTTACTGGCGTTTTCTTTCTTATCTCGTTAGCTGGATCAATGCCTTCAGGAGGATTCAGAGCTGTACCAGTCATTTAGACGCAAAGGTAGCATTGGACCAGTGAGAGTTCATATTGTGGCACCAGGCAGCTTCAAAGAGTTGATGGATTTTATCATTGCAAATGTAGGTACTTCCTGCAGTCAGTTCAACATGCATCGTACTCTGAGGAAAAAAGAATTTTTAAACTTTATTCAAAAAAAAGTAATTTCGTAAAATCTTTGCTTATACATTATATTACTCTTAAATTTGTCATATTGTGCTTTTTTTCTCCTGATTCATTTATTTCTTGGGATAAAGACTCCACCATTGTGTTATGGATGGATCTCATTCCCTGAATTTTTCAATGTATTGAGTTCATGCTTCTTGTAGCAATTAACCATTGCACTTGAGAACAGCCAAAATGTGCAGGCACAATAAGAGCACTGAACTAACCCTGATGGGGCAAACATTTATTTGCAATACAATATATAGATACGTGCATATATCTTCTGCACTGAAAGGAATATATTAGTTCTTCTCAAAAGAACTGAAACTCCTGTCTTTTTGCATCCTGCAAGACTGATACTGTCCCCAGGGTGTCGCTGAACTAAAAGATTTCAACAGAAATCAATTATTACCGTAAATAATCCCAATTTATTACCTTGTATATTTGAGAGTGCTTTTACTTCTGCAATAAAACTATTCTGGTTCTAACCTTCCGTATACCGTGATTGATTAACTGAATCTACTTACTCAGTTTGGTTTTATAATTTCAGCATTTTATCCATTGCAACCTGCTTGAAATTCCGTGTTATCCAAGATTGCTGAAGGAAATTGACTTTCTCTACAACTGCGGTAAATGCTGTTCTGTCAATAACAGACAGTCTGGAGGGTAGTATGGTGTATGTTGTGCCAATTCACCATCTCAGAGTTTGGATCCAAGTTACTGGTTGAAGTGAGAATGACTCACAGTTCTGTAATTCTGATTTGTGATCATTTATTAGCTGTTAATGCTCAACTACTTAAGCTACTAATCTCACGTATGATTGTCTGGAATCTGTACCAATTTTGTGGTACTGAGTTATTTTTTTCATGGCAGACTGCGTTATGTAGTTACACAATTGTAACCTGATAGAAAAGTGGTTCCCTTTAAGATAATGTGTCTCCCTTGATGAGTTTGAGCATTTTAATCTCTAGAGGATAGGTTTGTTTAGTTACCAATCTGGTTTGGCCTATCTTTTATGGACCACTGCAGTCTAATTAGGCAGAAACAGATCTTCGTAGCTATTTCTAACACTTAAGAGTTAACTAGAGGGCAGTTAATTTTTTTGGGCAGTTGTTACCCTTGTTCAAATTTCTGGCTTGTGTGTCAGGTGAGAAACAGAAAATAACTACCTTTCTTTTCATAAAGAGAGAACTAGAATCTAATGTATAATATAAAAATATATTTGAGTGTATTTTGCCACTACTAAGGTTATGCTTTAGCATGATGAAGCCAAATTGATTTAAAGTCAAATATTGAGTGAAAGTCCTCAGATTTATTTGCTTGAATATTTTTATTTAAGTTCGATTTTTGATATCAATCAGAATGTGCAGATAGTCTAACTCATGTTATGAGTCATTTATAATTGCAGGGCAACATTGCTCTAGCCATTTGAAATGACTGATTTTGATTGTACTTTATTCTGAAGTGTGACAGCAATCCAGAAATGTGACAGTATATGCTTGTTGCTGTGTAAATTTACATGGTGTTAAACAACCCCCTGTTATTGTAATAACGGATGGTCCCGACTGTAGATGGTCCCCTTACCGAAAGGGTTAGTATCTGGAAGTGATGAGCACCACCCACTGTGATACTGCACAGACGCACAGTGAGCCTGAAGCAATCAGGGAAGAGACTTTTTTAAATTCATTCGTGGGATATGAGTGCCATCAGCTGGCCAGCGTTTATTGCCCATCCCTAGATACCCCTGAGAAGGTGGTGGTGAGCTGCCATCTTGAACCATTGCAGTCCACGTGTTGCAGGTAGAACCACCATACCCTTAGCCAGGAAATTCCAGGTTTTTTGATTTTGAAAGATTTCTTGGGTGGTCGACAACACTAATGGATAAACTCACTTATTATTGGGACATTAGGAACAGGAGAAGGCCATTCATCCCATTGAGCCTACCCTGCTATTCAACATTATCATAGCTGATCAAACACTTCAGTGCCTTTTACCCAACCCATCCACATAACCCTATAATCAGTAATTTATTAATCTCTACCTTAAACATACTCAAAGACTGAGCATCCACAGGACTCTGTGGTGGAGCATTTCAAAGGTTCTCATCCTTGGGCAATGATTAGAAAAATTCTCCTCGTCTCAGACCTATGTGGATCGGCCCCTTATTTTTAAATTGTACCCCAGTTCTATACTTCCCAACCATACGAAACAGCTTACCTGCATTTACGCCACCTATCCTTTTGAGTATTATGTAGGTTTCACAAAGATTACCTCTCATTCTTCAAATCCCGAGGGAATACTGGCCCTGTTTGGCCAATCTCTCTTCATAGGACACCCACACCATCCCAGGAGCAAGTCTGGTGAACTTTTGTCGCACTCCCTCCATGGTAATTATATCTTCCCTGAAACTGGATAACTAAAACTGCCCTCAGTACTCTAGCTGCAGTCGAACCAAGCTCCTGTACAACTTGGGTATGAGATGAGGAGGAAGTTTTTTACTCAGAGAGCTGTGAACCTTAGGAGTTCTCTAGTTTACAGCAATGCAAAACGATTTGCTGAATGGTGTTTGTGAAGAATTATGAAAACCTATCATACCTGACGTGAAAAATACATATCAGCAATGAGACCAAGGGAGCTGCAAACATCATTGAGGTTTGCTAATGTATTTTACTGGTTAAACATGTTTTAACTATGCTGCTGTTTCCTCTGGGCTTTGAGGTGTTTTCAACTTCCTGCAGTTTATTATTATCAACATAGAATTGTTCTAAGCAAAGCAGTTTTACTGACGGAGTGTATACAGTAGATTCTTGTTTGACACCTACACTCACTGTATCTGGAACTGGTCAGAATTTACGTGACCACATGACGGAGAACAGAAACCCAAAGTTCAAATGTCATTCCAGTAGGATAGAGTTGAATTGATTAAATCCTTAAACTTGATTCCAAACCTAAGCCTGAAAAATGTCTTGACTTTATTCAGTTTCAGAGTCTGAACCTAAAAAAAATCAGAAGTATTGAAGTTTTCTAATTTCTTTATATTCCTGGGAACACATTCAGTAAAGTTATTTGGGTGTAACTGAGAAAGAAGAAAGGGGTGATCACCTTATTGGGATTGGACTATAGACTCCTAACAGTCAGAGGGAAATTGAGAAGCAAATATGTAAGCATATCTCAGACATCTGTAAGAGTAATAGTGTTGTAATGGTAGGGGATTTTAACTTTGCAAACATAGACTAGGACTGCCATAGTGTTAAGAGCTTGGATGGAGAGGAACTTAAGTGTGGAAAGAAAATTTTCTTGTTCAATATGTGGATGTACCTACTTGAGAAGGAGCAAAACTTGGCCTTTACTTAGGAAATAAGGCAGGGCAAGTGACTGAGGTGTCAGTGGGAGAACACTTTGGGGCAATTGATGATAATTTTTATTAATTTTAAAATAGTTATGGAAAGGGATAGACCTGATCTAATAGTTAAAGTTCTAAATGGGAGGAGGGCCAATTTTGACAGTATTAAGCAAGAACTTTCAAAAGTTGATTGGGGGATGCTATTCGCAGGTAAAGGGATGGGTGAAAGTGGGAGGTCTTCAAAAAGGAGATACCAAGAGTTCAGAGACAATATGTTCCTATTGGTGTGAAGGACAAGGATGGTGTGTACAGGGAATGCTGGATGACTAGAAAAGTTGAGGCTCCTGTGAAGAAAAAGAGGGAGGCATGTGTCGGGTATAGACAGCTGGGATCAAGTGAATCCCTAGAGGAGGGAATCAGCAGGGCAACAAGGAGACATAGAACATAGAACGTAGAACATTACAGCGCAGTATAGGCCCTTCGGCCCTCGATGTTGCGCTGACCTGTGAAACCAATCTGAAGCCCATGTAACCTAAACTATTCCATTATCATCCATATGTTTATCCAATGACCATTTGAATGCCCTTAAAACGGGCAAGTGTGCTACTGTTGCAGGCAGGGCATTCCACGCCTTTACTACTCTCTGACTAAAGAACCTACCGCTGACATCTGTCCTGTATCTATCACCCCTCAACTTAAAGCTATGTCCCCTCGTGCTAGCCGTCCGAGGAAAAAGGATCTCACTGTCCACCCTATCTAATCCTCTGATCATCTTGTATGTCTCTATTAAGTCACCTCTTAACCTTCTTCTCTCTAACGAAAACAGCCTCAAGTCCCTCAGCCTTTCCTCATAAGACCTTCCCTCCATACCAGGCAACACCGTGGTAAATCTCCGCTGCACCCTTTCCAATGCTTCCACATCCTTCCTGTAATGCGGCGACCAGAACAGTACGCAATACTCCAGGTGCGGCCGCACCCGAGTTTTGTACAGCTGCAACATGGTTCTGAAATTCAGTCCCTCTACCAATAAAACCTAACACACCGTACGCCTTCCTAACAACCCTATCAACCTGGATGGCAACGTTCAAGGATCTATGCACATGGACACCGAGATCTCTCTGCTCGTCCACACTACCAAGAATCTTAACCATTAGCCCTGTACTCTGTATTCCTGTTACTCCTTCCAAAGTGAATCACCTCACACTTTTCCGCATTAAACTCCATTTGCCACCTGTCAGCCCAGCTCTGCAGCTTATCTATGTCCCTCTGTAACCTGCACCATCCTTCCACACTATCCACAATTCCACCGACTTTAGTGTCATCCTCAAATTTACTAACCCATCCTTCTACGCCCTCGTCCAGGTCATTTATAAAAATGACAAACAGCAGTGGCCCCAAAATAGATCCTTGCGGTACACCACTAGTAACTGAACTCTGAGATGAACATTTCCCATCAACCACCACCCTCTGTCTTCTTAGAGCTGGCCAATTTCTGATCCAAACCGCTAAATCACCCTCAATCCCATGCCTCCGTATTTTCTGCCATGGCCTACCGTGGGGGAACCTTATCAAACGCTTTACTGAAATCCATATACACCACATCAACAGCGCTCCCCTCATCCACCAGTTTGGTCACCTTCTCAAAGAACTCAATAAGGTTTGCGAGGCACGACCTACCCTTCACAAAACTGTGTTGACTATCCCTAATCAAATTATTCCATTCTAGATGATTATAAATCCTATCTCTTATAATCCTTTCCAACACTTTACCCACAACCAAAGTAAGGCTCACTGGTCTATAATTACCAGGGTTGTCTCTACTCCCCTTCTTGAACAAGGGGACAACATTTGCTATCCTCCAGTCTTCTGGCACTATTCCTGTAGACAATGACGACATAAAGATCAAAGCCAAAGGCTCTGCAATCTCATCCTTGGCTTCCCAGAGAATCCTAGGATAAATCCTATCTGGCCCACGGGACTTATCTGTTTTCACACTTTCCAGAATTGCTAACACCACCACCTTATGAACCTCAATCCCGTCTAGTCTAACAGCCTGTATCTCAGTATTCTCCTCGACAACATTGTCTTTTTCATGTGTGAATACTGATGAAAAATATTCATTTAGTACCTCTCCTATCTCTTCGGACTCCACACACAACTTCCCACTACTGTCCTTGACTGGCCCTAATCTTACTCTAGTCATTCTTTTGTTCCTGACATACCTATAGAAAGCTTTAGGGTTTTCCTTGATCCTACCTGCCAAAGACTTCTCATGTCCCTTCCTGGTTCTTCTTAGCTCTCTCTTCAGGTCCTTCCTGGCTAACTTGTAACTCTCAAGCACCCTAACTGAGCCTTCACGCCTCATCTTTACATAAGCCTCCTTCTTTCTCTTGACAAGAGATTCAACTTCTTTATTAAACCACGGTGCCCTCGCTCGACCACTTCCTCCCTGCCTGACAGGTGCATATTTATCAAGAACACGCCCAGCCCCTGCAGTTTCCTTCCCTATCCTGTGCATCCTAAATCTTGCCTAATCGCCTCATAATTGCCTTTCCCCCAGCTATAACTCTTGCCCTGCGGTGTATACCCATCCCTTTCCATCGCTAAGGTAAACGTAACCGAATTGTGGTCACTATCACCGAAGTGCTCACCTACCTCCAATTCTAACACCTGGCCTGGTTCATTGCCCAGTACTAAATCCAATGTTGCCTCGCCACTTGTTGGCCTATCTACATACTGTGTCAGGAAACCCTCCTGCACACATTGGACAAAGACTGACCCATCTAAAGTACTCGAACTATAGCATTTCCAGTCAATATTTTGGAAAGTTAAAGTCCCCCATAACAACTACCCTGTTACCTTCGCTCCTATCCAGAATCATCTTTGCAATCCTTTCCTCTACATCTCTGGAACTTTTCGGAGGCCTGTAGAAAACTCCCAACAGGGTGACCTCGCCTTTCCTGTTTCTAACCTCAGCCCATACTACCTCAGTAGACGAGTCCTCATCAAACGTCCTTTCTGCCACCGTAATACTGTCCGTGACTAACAATGCCACACCTCCCTCTCTTTTACCACCTTCCCTGATCTTACTGAAACATTTAAACCCCAGAACCTGCAACAACCATTTCTGTCCCTGCTCTATCCATGTCTCCGAAATGCCCACAACATCAAAGTCCCAGGTACCAACCCATGCTGCAAGTTCACCCACCTTATTCCGGATGCTCCTGGCGTTGAAGTAGACGCACCTCAAACCACCTTCCTGCCTGCCGGTACACTCCTGCGACCTTGAAACCTTATTCATGACCTCACTACTCTCAACCTCCTGTTCACTGGAGCTGCAATTTAGGTTCCCACCCCCCTGCTAAATTAGTTAAACCCTCCTGAAGAGCATTAGCGATAACTTTGGCAAATAGGGCCAAGGAGAATCCAAAGAGATTGTACAAATACATTAAGGGTAAAGGGGAAATTAGGGAGAGAACAGAGCCCCTCAAAGATCGATGACGCTGTCTTTGTGTGGAACCACAGAAGATGGGTGAGATACTAAACGACTATTTCGCATTAGTGTTTACTGTGGAGAAGGACATGGAAGCTAGGGAACATGGGAAATAAATAGTGATGTCTTGAAAAATGTCCATATTACAGAAAAAGAGGTGCTGGAGGCCTAAGAACACATAAAGGTAGATAAACCCTGGGCCTAATCAGATGTATCCCTGAACTTTGTTGGAAGTTAGGGAAGAGATTGCTGGGCTCTTGCTGAGATATTTGTGTCGTTGATAGTCACAGGTGAAGCGCTAGAAGACTGGAGATTGGCTAACATGGTGCCATTATTTAAGAAAGGCTATAAGGAAAAGCCAGGGAACTATAGACCAGTGAGCCTGACGTCAGTGGTGAGTAAGTTGTTGGAGAGAATCCTGAGGACAGGATTTACGTGCTTTGGAAAGGAAACAACTGATTGGGAATAGTCAACATAGCTTTATGCATGGGAAATAGTGTTTCACTAACTTAATTGAGTTTTTTGAAGAAGTATCAAAGAAGATGGATGAAGGCAAAATGGTAGACATTATCTTTGTTGCCTTCAGCAGTGCATTCAAAAGGGTTCTGCATGGTAGACTGGTTAGCAAGTTTAGATCACATGGAATCCAGGGGAGTTAGTGAGTTGGATACAAAATTGGCTTGAAGATAGGAGACAGAGGGTAGTGGTGTGTCCGGTGGTGTGCTAATGGGATTGGAGCTGGGTCCAGTGATTTTCTTCATTAATATTAATGATTGGGATGTGAATATAGGAGGTTTGGTTAGTAAGTTTGCAGATGACAACAAAATCGGTGGAGTACTGGACAGTGAAGAATGTTATCTCAAAGTAAAACGGGACCTTGATCAGATGGGCCAATGGACCGAGGAATGGCAGATGGAGTTTTAATTTGGATAAATGTGAGATGTTGCATTTTGGTAAAGCAAATCAGGGCAGGATTTATACTGTTAATGATAGGCCCTGGGGAGCATTGCTGAACAAAGGCTTTTGGGTGCAGGTTCATAGTTCTTTGACAATGAAGTTGCAGGTAGACAGGGTGGTGAAGAAAGCATTTGGCACGCTTGCCTTCATTGGTCAGTGCATTGTGTGTAGGAGTTGGGAAGACATGTTGCAGCTGTACAGGACATTAGTGAGGCCACTTTTAGAATACTAGGTTCAATTCTGGTCTAATTGCTATAGGAAAGATTTGTTAAGCTTGAGAGGGTTCAGAAAAGATTTATAAGGATGTGACCGGGATTGGAGGATTTGCCCTGTAAGGAGAGGTGGAATATACTGGGGCTACTTTCTCTGGAGCGTCAGAGGCTGAGGAGGTGACCTTTTGAGCTTTATAAAACTGTGAGGGGCATGGATAGGGTGAATTGCCAAGGTCTTTTTCCCAGGAGTCCAAAACTAGAGGGAATAGGTTTAAGGTGAGAGGGGAAGGATTTAAAAGGGATCTAAGGGGCAACTTTTGCACAAAGAGGATGGTGTGTGTGCGGAATGGGCTGCTTACAGTGTTTAAAAGGCATCTGGATGGGTACATGAATAGGGATCTAGAGGTCTAGAGGATAGGTCTAGAGTCTAGAGGTCTAGAGGGATATGGGCTAAATGCTGGCAAATGGGACTAGATTAATTTAAGATATCTGGTCTGAGCCCATGCTATATAACTCTATGACTCTAACTAAAAAGTATAATTGATAGAGGGAGCGGAGAGAGAGTGTCCAGATTCTTGAGCATTGTATGAAAGTGGTGGTTTATAGGCTGTTGAGATACACTCCATTCCTGAAACCTGAAACAACATAAATCAGAGTTTCTGTTTTTGGTCTAACAGCATTGTCAGGAGTATTGATAATGAGGTAGCCATTGGTTTGCTGAATAAATGGACAATCTGGTGTGGTACGGATATGGAATGCTTCAGGAGCTGATCCCTAACTTGTACTGAGTGATCGGAGATCAGATAGGTTAATGTTATCCTTCAGAAGATGGACACGTAGCAAATCCAATCCATTGAGGACGCGATAACTTCACAGGCTACATTTCTGCTGATGGCCGAAGAGACTAATCTGTGAGAAGCAGATTCTGCCAAAGGTGCTGTGTATGGGTGTCATTGTGGGTGCTTACTTTTGGTGTTGGCATTTGTTGCCAAACTGCTACAACCACTGAGCATCATCATGTCTCACCGGCGACGTGTCCTTTCACTCGTCAGCCACTGTCTCCCAAGTGCGGGAACGTCAATGCAAATCATGACCCATTTAAAGTGGATCTTCGGCAAAATAGTTCTGATTGCCTAGGTACGCAGCAAATCCTGAAGAATGCGACCAACCTCCAAACCGCACGCTTTGTCTCTGCTTGTTGAGTGCCAACATTCCTGTTGAGTGAAGGCAAGCATTGAAGAAGCTATTCAATTATTCCAGCTCAGATCTTGGACGAGGACAGACTCGGGACTGGCAGCAATATTTGTTACAATTGTTAATGTTTAAATATTTTCCTGGCACGTTCTCTACGATCAGGAACTTGGCAACACTTAGAATCATCTGCCACTGCTTCAGGGCAGTTTGGAGAACACATTTTAGATGTTTACTTCTCTGTTTAAGGCCAATTATTCAGTTCCCAGCACTTGTCTGTTGCAATTTCCCACTAAGAGCTTGAACAAAGGCAAAATACTGCAGCTGCTAGAAATCTGAAATGTTAGGAGGAAGTGCTGATGGCTGTGCCTGCTTAACGAAGTTAGGAGTCAGAAAAAGCAGATGTCAGTTAATTCTCAGACCATGCTTCATTGGAGGAGAATTGGGGTTAATATTTCTGACCGTCTTTCATCAAAAAAGCTTGGTTGCAGTGTTGGAGCGCTCGAGCTTTGAAAAGACAGTGCTCCAATCTTCCAGGAGTGGGGTAAAAGAGAGTCTGAATTGTTCAGAAAGTGCTGACCTATTGACTTCTGTCTCTCCGTATTGAAACTAGGTACAGCAGAGTGCCTTGCTCAGGCGTTTTTAAAAATTTGTTCATGGAATGTGGTTGTTGTTGAGTGGACCAACATTTACTGCCACAATCTAATTGCCCAGCAGGGCTGTTGGTTTGTGCTGCCTACTCAAACCGCTGCAGTCCTTAGGAAGTGGAGACATGAACGATGCTGTCACGATAGGGCTTCCAGAGTTTTGACCCAGCAATGCTGAGGGAATATGTCTCCAAGTCAGGATGTGAGTGACTTTGAAGGAAGCTTGTCGATGGTTATCATCCAATATGTCTGCTGCCCTTGTCGTCCTAGGTGGTAAAAGTTGCAGGTTTGGAAGGTTCTGAGGAGCCTTGGTGAATTTCCACTGTGCATCTTGTAGTTGGTACAAACTGCCGTGACATTGCCGTGTCAATGTGGAGGAACTGAATGTTGAAGATGTTAAATGAGGTGTCTGTCTTGGATAGTGTCCGGATTCTTGAGTGTTGTTGGAGCTGCAGTCCTTCTGCAAATGGTCGGTATTCCAGCACAATCCTAGCTTGTGCATGTAAATGGTAGGTTTTCAGGAATCAGGATGCAAGTTATCACTGCAGAATCTTTAGCCTCTGACCTGCTCTTGGTGCAACAGTATTTACATGGGATGATCCAGTTTAGTTTTTGGCCAATGGTAACCACCAGGGTGTTGGTAGTGGAGGATTCAGCAACGGTAAGGTCATTGAATGCCAAGGGCCGATGGTTGGATGCTGTCTTTTTGGAGTTGGTCATTGTCTGAACTTATGAGACACGAATGGAACTTGCCACTAGTGAGACTGGAGGTCTGTTCAGGTCTTCCTGCATTTGGACATGGCCTGCTTCAGTATCTGAGGAGGTGTGAATGGTACTGAATATTGTGCTATCATCAGCAAACATCACACTTCTGACCTCATGATGGAGGGACTGATGAAACAACTGAAAATGATTGGACTTTGGCGCACTACCCTGTGGAACTCCTGTAGAATTGCCTTGGAGCTGAGATGACTGAACTCCAACCACTACCACCATCTTCCTTTGTGCCAGGTGTGACTTCAACTAACAGAATTTTCCTCCTGATTTTCATTAATTCCAGTTCTGCTGGGGCTCCTTCATCCCACACTTGCTCAAATGGCAAGGGCATTCAATCTCACTTTGCCTTGTAATGTGGGACTGAAGCTGTGCTAAAGCCAAATCAGGCAGAGTTGACAAATTTTCTTCAGATGGTTTGAATTTTGGGATGATTTGGCATTTTATATGGCCATTATTTCTAGCAATAATTGAGAAATTTTGATATTTATTGCATTTCGCTACAGTGAAATTTAAAGCACCACATTGTCACACCAACCTAAGTTAGCAAATTAATTATTATTTCATGAAGCTGTATTTAAAACTTTCATAATTAGGTTCTTGTCATGATGCTGATTTGGGAGATAATGTACACTACTCAGCTACTCTACATGTTGCTGAAATTTTAATGCAGCTTTTACTCAAAGATCAACAGCCTGATTTAGCAGCCCACAGATGTGTGTTTCTGGTGCTGTTTTAACACCATTCTGCTGGGAATCACGCGTAGTTCTGTGTGAATTAACATCGCATTAATAGTTGGGAATGTAAAGCACGATCACAGTCTTAGTAGTATTGGCTGACAAGAAATATGTGACTTTTCTGAGCACTTGAATACCAGTGAAAGAGGCTGTCTTATTTTATAATGGTTACTAAAACTCAGTAAATGCATCCAAAGTAATTATTTTGAGTATTAGTTTCCTAGCCGAGCTTAATGCGCAAGACCTTCCTTATGGGAGATAAAAGGTACTGCAGATGCTGGAGAATCCGAGATAACAAGCATGGGGCTGGATGAACACAGCAGG